>BPTQ01000003.1:11140881-11211801 GCA_019973895.1 Chrysanthemum seticuspe | reverse complement strand
AAATGAATAAAGTTTGTATGCCCCCTCTTATGTAACGTGTTGTAAAAATAATGTTTATGTAAATGTTTTATACGACTACACAAGTATAGATCAGGCATGACAATTATGTCACGTAAAAATGTTACAGGCATGACAATTATGTCACGTAAAAATGTTACAATTGCTTAAGCGCATGATACCGAAGCTCTGACTGATGTACGCCCCAAAAGAGTGTCTTGCCAAACAACTCTGGTAATGTTTATGAATGAAATGCATCCGTATGACTAGTTGGGATTCACCAACCCGGATGGAGGCGTCACCCTCGATAGATCTATCCACTCACACACGCTTCTAGGAAATTAACGGCTCATACATTTGAAATGGGGACTTTTAACTGGCAACTTTGTAACTCAAGCAATGTAAATGTATTTAACATACTTGGTATCGTAATAAAAATGTTGTGCAATGTATTCTCCCCCGTATGTTTGAAATAAGTAAAACTTGAATAAATCGGGGCTATGAAAACTCACTTGGTAAACTGAAATGATGACAAGAGTGAGTACACCGAGGTATAATGTGATGCTTTAACCGGGACCTATTACCAATGATATGATATGTAATGAATTGCAATGTAATGTTATGCATGCATTTCGTATGTTATTTATACCATTTGCGAGTTTTGAAAAATATTACTTATCGTCGAAAAATACTCTTTTGACGTCTTGACCCTTCAAAAATGACTTTACATGTATTTACATCAAAATTTCATCCTACAATGGTTTTATAATGATTTATGGTGAAATTATCACTTTTCGTCGCAAAACAATGTCGTCGGAAATTTCTTGAAAGTGACAAAAATGGCTCCGAAAAACTAGTCGTAAAATGGTGTACGTCGAGCGTTAGAGAACGAACTCGACGGTTTTGGAAAGTTTGTATCGAAATCTAAAAGTTTCAGTTCAGGAGTTTTCGTCATAAAGGTCTCGAACATAAAGATAATAAGGGTTAAAGATGGTGATTTTGGCTAATTGTTGTGTAAAAAGTGAGTTTCGGCCAAGTTTAAACATCCATAAATAATTTATTACAACTCCGCTATACAAACGGCTTGTCGTTTTGAAAAATATGCTCGGTGAACTTGATTTTACTAGAAGACATTTCGTTACAAAAAGTTCCACATCATGGTTAAAAACAGCCCTCAATATGGTCGTTACAGCTACCGTATCACTTGTATCGTAAAAATAATATAGTTTTTCAGAAAATAATAGTTACGGCAATTTTATGAAAACGTGCATATTTTTGTCGTTTCAAATCCGTTTTCTACGTATAATACGTCCTTAGCTTCGTATCGAAGTAAACTAATATATTTTTGATAAGTCGAAATAATTTGTGAAGCTTAAGGCTCGTTTTTGACTCGAATAAAGTAAAAACATGTTGCTGAAATTTCTGAAAAATATATTTTTCGTCGTCAAACTTGTAAAATCCATAACTTCTTCGTTATAACTCCGTTTTATTCCGTTCAAGCGGCCACGGATTCGTTTTAAAGTATATTTTCTAAATATCAAGACCAAAAAGTCGTGCCTACTGTCGGATTTTCCAGAAATTCAAAACAAGGACAGAACATAATATATACTTATCGAAAATAGTTTTTCTCGGACAAAACCTATTCTAATCCCTTCAAATCAACTCCAAAGCTAATCTAATCCTACCATACACCTTCTTAGGGTGTCATCGGTTCCTAATCACCATCAAGACCAAAGTATACCAAGGGGATAATTATAGGATGACTTTATATATAGATAACTCTTAAAAATCATGTAAAAATGATATAAATCACATATGTCTTGCATGTTTGTACCAAAAATGAAAAGATACATATGAAATGAAAAGGAACCATGAAAAATGAAAGAAACATGCTTACTAGCTAATATGATGATGTGCAAGGAACAAGGTTAAACCTAAACACTCTTGGTTTTTATTTCAAAACCTTATAAAGAGTATTAACTAGATTGTTTATTAACTTGCTTGAGAAATTTTTGATGATGATCCCTTGGAAGCTCTATATGGCCGGTTTTGGATGAACAAAAGAGAGAAAGAAAAGATTTTTTTTTTTACAAACTCTTGAATGTGTATGTGAGAATGAATGAAATACTTTAGTCATGTAAGACTTTATGGAAGTGTAAAAATTTTTACAATCAATAGCCATGCCAATCCATTAATGCACCCTCCCCTTGTCGGCCAAGGGGGGAGGGATTTGGCAAAAATAACTTTTTTTTTTTTTTTTTTTTTTTTTTTTTTTTTTATAAATGTGTATATATATATACTTGTATAATATTTGTTAAAAGGTGTAAGAAAATATGTAAGTAGTAATCACTTGTAAGTTAAATGGTAGATTTTATGTAAAAGAGATTTTTAATAGATCAAAATAGAATGTAATGATATAATAAAAATTGTAAAAATACATTCCTTGTGAAATTTGAGTGATAAAATAATTATCGTAAAATTTTTAAGAAACACGTCGTAATAATATAAATTTAACAATTTGTATACGAATTAAATTCAAAACACTAGGTAAACTCAAAATATAGTTTTTATAAACTAAATGTAAGTATAAAAATACATCGGGATCATTTTTGAAAGTAACGGATTAAATATTCAAAATAATAACTCACGCGATAACGTTTATTTAATATAAAAATTACGCGTTAAATGTGAAATGAAATGTCATGAATGAACTAACATGATGCAAATGATGCAAATGGAATGTAGACTAATCTTAGTCCATATGAAATGTAAGTGATGTTATGATCATGAATTCGCCGCTAAACCTTTAAGGTTACGCGAATTTGGAACACGTAAACCTAGTTTACGATAAATGTTGAAATAGTGAGGCATAAATTGTTTCGAGAAATGACCTGAAAGTACGGGTTGTCACACATACTAGGATATTCGGGGGAGATACCTCGGTACTTGGCGATCCCGGGTGTTCTAGAGGAGACTTATACATTCATAGAATTAGGAAATTTGGCACCGCCCTATGATTAAAACATGGAATACAACGCATCAATTAAACAAGGATGTGACAATTCAACCGATCAATAAAAGATAACTAGTGAGTAAGTAAATCTAAGTAAACATGTTTTAACCATCATAAGACTTCGTCCTAAAATCTATAGCTTTTAGATTAATTATTTGTTTAGTAACTTTTAATTCTAAATTAGTAGTTTAATTAGTGGTAATACAAACCCCCACTCTCAATCCATGAATTAATTTACCTTGCTTCCTAAAAAATGTAAAAGACCAAAAATAATCATCCCTCACCCTTTACCTTCTCGTCATACATCTCGACTAGCATCTCTATTCCCCTAGAGAACGATCAGCCCCCGTGTCTTACCTATACTACACTACAAGGGTTGTAAAACTTTCTTGCCGGAAAGTCTCACGACCTACCCCATCAAGTTTTTGGCGTCGCTACCGGGTAATAGAATAGCTAGTTCATTTTTTATCTCGATTAGGTCCACTCACTTGATTCCTATCAAGTGAGATTTTTGTTTTTGTTTTTTTAGTTTTCTTGTAGTCTTTGTGTCCTTTTTTCGTAAAACTCTTTCATTCGTCACCATGGCGGATGAAGTTGCATTTGGATCATTAACAATTGAGGAACAATTGTATTTCACGGATACATTTACTTCTTATTGTTAAAATGATTTTTTTTTTGTGATCTTAGAGATTTCCAAGAGGAGATGGGTGTAATGTTAGATGGTTATGACGAACTTTGTGCATGTGTGGCTTCTATTAAAATTTCATTGTTAGGATCAACTCCTTTTAGTGAGACCCTTTGAAAAAAAAATTAAGAAAGGCTTCCTAAACATAACCAATAAGTTGAATGAAATTATAGGCTTGTATACATCACAACTTGATGAAACGGATTAGCCGACCTTAGGCACCATGAACAAAAATACCTAGTTTTAAGAACATGGAATTTAAATCCGAACAAGATTGTGAGATGGTTAGCGTTGAACTACCTAGTTTGATGTGTGGGATAGATTTCATCAAAACAAATTACACGCATGAGGAATCCTTTAAGCAAATAGAACATAGTGATCAAGTTTTTAAGAACGATTCTTATGAATCGGACCAAGAATTTGAAATGGCTAAAGAAGGATTTGTGATACTTAAAAGTGTATTTGGGTTAGCTACTACCATAGTACAAGATGTACACATAGGTGACTTAGATAATATGGAGGATAGAATAGAAAATCCAAGCCCACCGATTACCCCACAAGTCCTACCATCGTTTGAGGAAAATGCACCACCCGTGACTTACTCGAAAGAAGTAGAAGAGACTATAGGAACCCCAATAGAGGTAGAACCTTTAGACCAAACACAACTAGATGAAATAGGTTTGAATACTTGTAGTCATAACCTTTCTCTTAGTTCCACGAAAGTTCCTGGTTTTAATGAATCAGAGCCTCAACCAAAACCGTTAGCCAACTTTTCGTCTTTAGATGTGAATTTAGGAATTGAAATTGGCCCCGAACTAGCCATCAAACGACATAGTCCGAGTAATGTTAAGATAAAGGTAGTAGACTCTAAGCCATGTGGAGTGGAAGCTAATATTGGAGTGAACCATGACCTTACATACTTACATCGCCCATTTATGATTGATCACAAGAAATATTATGGGTTTAAACCTGGTTTATTAGGTCAAGATGGATCCTAAACTAAGAATCTCTTGAATTTAATTGAAGATGATTCGTTTTTAGGAGAAAACCTTGATTCACCCGCTACACCAATAGAATTAGGTAAGGTTAAGAAGAAAGAAGCACACTCTCTCAAGCACATAAATCATCCAACACCCTTTCCTCGCGTGCTATATTTCTACCCTAAGGGTGTGTATTACTACTATCACTCACACTTGAACTTAAGTGTAGGGAAAACTTCCCCTTTATCCGTTAAATAAGGGTAGATTCAAGCTCGTGACTCGAAAAAAAACAAGCGCTTCTTGGGAGGCTACCCATGCTTAATTGTTTGATGTTTTTATTTTGTTTGTTTGCTTTTAATTGTTTGTGTGTCTTATATGCTTCCTCATTATTGTTTAATTCTCATGCTTTCAATTGTTTTGTGAAAATGCTTTATTTTGTTTTCAACTTCGCTTTAATTACAAGTATTTTACAAAAAGATAAGTGTAGGGAAGATCACATGTGTTTTTAGAACAAATTTGAACATGAGATTAACAATATATGAAATTGCATACACACACACACACACACACACACACACACACATATATATATATATATATATATATATATATATATATATATATATATATATATATATATATATATATATATATATATATATATATATATATATATATATATATATATATATATATTATATATAACAGGAGGCATTTGGCATTAATGCCACCTCAATGCCACCTCAATGCCACATAAGCATTTGTTGTCCAACTAAGCATTTTTTATCCACCTAAGCAATAATTGTAAAATTTCCTATTTTTATTAAATTTTTTAATTTCCGATTTTTATTAAATTTTTTGATAATTTTCGGATTTTTTTTAAAGTTTTTTGAAAATTGTTTATAAAAAAGGAGCCTTGCAAGGATTGAACCTTGGTTGTTTGAATAAATAACTTGTGAGTTTACCACTTAGGCAACAAGTTATTTTGATAATTGTTTTGCATATTATAATCTATAAATGCCTATAACTATGCAACCAATTATGTAGTAGAATCCCTACAACTTAGGTAACCCTAAACAAAACATATACATAATAAATTATATACGGTTCATTCATTATATATCTTTTCTCAAAAACCCTAATATCCTTTTTCCCTCACAATCTCATCTAATGATGTTTATGTGTTTTCTTCATCACAGGTTTGTAAGAAAACATTGATGTCCGCGGACAATCTATTTGAAGACTGAAATCACTAATTAAGGTATACGTTTGAAAGTTATATACTTTTTTACTGTTAAATTCACTTATCTTTTGTTTGTAGTAGGTTATGAAACTCGAGCATCTTATGATTTTATATTCTGGACACAAGTAAGTACATAAAAAATATTGCTTCCATGAAACTATTGCATGTTCAGGTTCTAGCATCTTCTTTTCAACCATGGATGTATCACGTAATCCTACACCCGGTTGGAATTTTTAATTTAGATATTTTCACAGATGGATTTACTTCCCTTGAGTTGCTGTAGCTGGTATTCACATACCATCACCCCGTTACTCTTCTTTGGACTTGAATAACCGTTAAGAGAGTTTCCAGTTCTCATGATGAAAATGATACCCAATTTGATCATGTAGAGGGCAGATATTGTAAGAACAGTTAACAGCCCCGGCTACAAATCATAATGGCTTGGGTAAATTTATATGTCAATTGTGAGACAACCTATTTATATCTACCTAAAGATATGGTTCTGTATTTGATAGTCGCTATAAATTTGCTTATTATCAACAATAATGTTGACACTAAGTATAGCACATTATCTATGTAGTTTTATGACTTCATCATTATATTTGTTGATATTTTGATGTTGAGTCGTTGGCTCAAAGTACCTTTGAATTATAAATTTTGTTCTGTCATCTTTTCAACATGTGTTGCTACGTTAGAGATGATAAAGATTAAGCCGATACTGGAAGCACAATACTAACAGGTAATTACTTATGCTTGATAACCAAACCGATCAACACCCCTATTTTCAACTATAACAATTTCACGGACATATCAATGATGTCTGAATTGCAAAAAATTAGTTTAGTTACTAAGTTTTTATATCAATTATGTTAGGGTTGCTGAACAAAATGTTCGGAGGCGTGTAGCTATAGATAATTCTCATGGCTACTCATAAGGTGATGTTTTTCTCGGTACAGCAACACCCACTTTTGTAAATAATCAGGGTAGGCAGTACCATTTTGGCATTCATTGTTTGAGTTTTTGGCTTTTTGCATACAAAGTATATGTTATATGTTGTTGCAACTACTAAATTATAATTTCTTATTTTGGGCATCGTCAGATGGAGTTAGCATATATGGTTCAAGTAGTAAATGGGATGCCTCTGATAACACTTTTATGACAACTAAAGCACGGAGTATCACCATCAAACATTAGTAGACGGCTGAGCTTCCTAAAATGTCGATCTCCGAACAGTCAATGGGATACGTCTGATAGCACTTTTATGACAACTAAAGCACAGAGTATCACCGTCAGACAATGGTAGACGGCTGTCTGATCATCCATATGTTTTGATTATTTTTTACTTTTTTACCACGGATCTTCATCAAGAACCATAATATAACATCACTGATTTGAAAATACAGGTATAGGGTTAAACAATTTTATTTTATTTTTACTTTTTATTTTGATGTTTATTGTATATAAGATTTTGGAGATATTTTTGGAGGATTGAAGATGCAAACACTACCAAATTGAATGACGTTGCTGTTTGGAAAAGCCACTGACATACAAACATTTCCAGATGTAGGATTTCCGAAGCACCACTTCAACTTTGCTGCGTTTAACGAGCTCTATTCAAAAGCAAACAAAAGTGAAATAATATTGACAGGTGCGTGAAGCTAACTTCAGTAATATGTATTGGAGTAATGTTCTAAAAACTTATCTTTGTATTAACAGACTATGTTGGCTCCATCTAGCACGTTGGCGATGAGCGGGAGTCTGGAAACCCAACCAAAAAGAGTGTAGTTTAGCGATATGAGTTAAGAAACACCGTGACTCAAATTAAAACTGATGTCCACACCCAACTGTTACAAACCAAAAATACGAACAAAAACATCAATGGAATTGCTAAAGAGCTTAGAAAACTTCATCGTGTAGGGATTAACATAGCCACCAATTCAGCAACTATTGTGGCTGTGCTTTTTGCAACTGTTGCCTTTGCTGCTATTTTCATATCATTTCTTCATCATTTTCTTTTATTTTTGTTTCTCTTTGATACATTATCGTATATTTAGGGGTTCTGTGGGTAAGATAATTGCAATAGCTTATTTGATTAGTGCAATTTTTTTGTTGCAACTAATTAAGGTGTTTAGGTATAATTATAGATTATAGGTTAACATTTATTTGTTCTAAATAATATATGTTATAGAAGTCGGGATGGATAAGTATCAAAACGAGTATAACATTACATGATTCTCATAGCCATTTGCCCACAGTATATGACATGACTTTGTGTCCCTATGAAGGAATATGATAAGAGTCTGGTGAAGTTCAACAACGAAGGACCCTTGATCTCATAGAAGTTCATTTCATTAAGATGAAAGTATATTTACTCTTCTGAAGCCATCAGGCTATTTAGAGTTTACACGTTGTCCTTATGGTAATCACTAATCAGATATCACTGTCCAATCAAGAAAGAAACTTTCCGCTGGTAATGACCAGCGAGTCGGATGCTGGTGTTCCCGCCTCACAATCTGAATGTACTCTAATATTAACTGTTTGTTCCATAGTTTGCTAAGTAGGACTATCTTTTCGATCACTTCACAAGTAGCCTTATTTGCTAAGTAATATGTTGTACTTCGAGTAGAGGTTGGGCGAGTTTACTTGCTATGAATAAAATAATATGTGAAACTTGCAGATTTTGGTCTTACATTGAAGAAACTATTACTGAAATGATGACAGCCGATATTGGGACTTACCGTTGGATGGCACCTGAGGTATGTTATTTCCAATTTGAGTTCTAATTTATAGCTTAATAGTCTACGTGATGCAGGGAGATTTATATGGTATGTGGATTGCGACAAGGCCAGTCTAGCTAAGTTACTTATTTGTGCTATTATTGATTGCATATCGTATGTTTTCTAGGAAAATCGTATTGCCAAATAATGCTTTTGTTAGTATTGTGTGTTCTAAATCATGGTTTCATTGATCTAGCTAAGTTGCTTATTTGTAATTTTGTTGTGTAATATACCAGGTCCTCAGTTACAATTAAAGAATGTCGGGGGACTAAATTACTATGCAGAACTTGAGTGCAAACGCAGACCCTAACCCAACTATGCGCCAGTATGAGTAGGTGTTAGTAAAAACAAAGAAGCTTTATACTCTCTTTTTTACCTGATTCGAATAATTTATTTCAAAGTTTCATAACTGAAGCGAGTTCAATATCATAAGAATTCACATTAACCTAGGCCAGTTTCCACAATAATGTCATTTTAGGTTTGGTGTATCTGCTAATGCCTAAAATGCTGAGATTCCCAAACGCCCCCTATATGGAAGACTATATTATAAGATACATATTGATTTGGGAAAAGCAAAAGTACCTTCATATATAGCAATTCAATTTTGGCTGTTCGTTACTTTGCATTTTTCTATAGCAGATGATGTATGCAATTTGTATGTCTAAATTATGGATGAAAAACATGTTGCAAGTGACCCTTGAGTTTGATGTCTAGCATTCCGTTAATGTGAGTTTTCATATATTTTTTTTAAATCCATTAATACGAACTAAGAATCAATTACCACGTGTTAATCTTATGTAAATGATGTTAGCTAAAATGACTTGATTACATTGAGAAGACTGTGTTTTAGGAAGTCCGATGTATGCTAAGTTTTACTTATAATGATCGAAATTAGTAATGATGGAAAAGTGTTTGTTATGATATCAAATTGAGTTTTCAGCAACTGTAGGTAAGATGATATAATTGTTTTTTGAACTTGTGGTTTTTGTGTTTAATGTCTTTTCCACTAAAAATTAATTGACAAGTTACTCTTTTGCATCAGTATAGAAACTTGAAGGTTTCATCAGTTCTAACTCCCATCTATGTCCCTTAGATTTCACAGCAACAGCCTTTGGCTTAGCCGCAGGCTTGGCAACAGTCTTTGCGGTCTTTTTGAATTTTTGCATCAGGCGCACCATCAAGCGTTCATACTCTTCATGCTATCTATCTTTATTAGTGTGACTGACTTCTCAGTAGTAATAATGGAAAAAAGCTACAAACCGTTTGTATTATAGAAAAGTATGGACCATATCGTAGAAGCTAAAGAATCCTTCAGAGCGATTGCTTAGAACCTTTGGATCACGAAGATACGAGGCAAAATATGAGGAAAATAGCTCTTAAAATCTTTAACTAAGAGATTCGAGAATGTCAACAAAAACCATCCATAGTCTGTTTTTAGATTATCACGTATTTTTCTTATGTCATTACGTGAAATAGATAATATCATATTAATCTTATTTAACTGTAATTTGTTGAAACTTGAGTTTTTCATCATTGCTTAACGCACTCTTTTTTTTTTTTTGTTCTTTTGCAGTTCTGGTTACCGTTATACTCGGTCCTGCGGAAAACTGAATCTGTTGATATTCAGCCCATCATGTAAAGGCAACTTCAAAAGTTGCGATGTAGCAAAATGTAATTTCTACAAACGAATACTCACAGCTTGGAGGAGTTCATTGAGACTTCCAGCATCGGGTTTAAGCTAAGTATTCAACAGAATGTCACCTATTTTCCATGACCAATGTCGTGTACAAAGAAACTTTATTAGGCATCATTTTCTCTTATCGGATGAACAAAGTTTTTGTATGCATGATGTACATGTGGTTGTCGTATTCAGTATTTTACATTTTACTTTTTAGACATGTTATATAATTATTATGGAAAAACTTCTTTACGATTACCCTCCTTTATTCGCTATATCAAATTATGTCAACGATAATTCTAAGACATGCCCGCCCATTGGACGGGCTTCGAAAACTAGTATATATATATATATATATATATATATATATATATGTGTGTGTGTGTGTGTGTGTGTGTGTGTGTGTGTATACACTAGCCGTTTAAGCCCCCCCAAGGGCGGGAACGACTTGTGATTTCTTGCTTGTTTAATTAAAAGTGTTGAAATCATGTTTAGTACACTTGGGCGGGCAAGACTTGTGATTTCTTGTTAGTTTAATTCCAAGTGTAATTTAGTTTAGTATTTTTTATGTTTACATAGAGTTATATATATATATATATATATATATATATGGGGTAAGCTTGGCTACATTTTTTGTAGCCAATTGGCTACAATTCTCCACTAAAATACACAAGAAAATGAATCAGGGACCCACAGAAAGAAGTCAGGGACCCACAAAATGGCTCAGGGACCCACAATTTATAGCACAAATTGTAGGAAATTGGCTACAATTCAATTGTAGCTAATATTTTCCCTATATATATATATATATATATATATATATATATATATATATATATATATATATATATATATATATATATATATATATATATATATATATTAACAAACAGTTGTTTTGCTATTTTAATTGTGACATGATTTTTATTATTTTAGTGTTAAATTGTTTGTACATGAACATTATACACTAAATAGAGATTATTTTAATAATATGTTATTTGGCTGGCACGACTTGTGATTACTTGTGAAAATGGTGTCTCAAACAATTGTGGGGTCATCAAGAGGAGTGTGGTAGATTGGTTTGGGATCTAGTGCAAAAGATTGAGTGGATATTGCCCAATCTTGGGAGTACATACAAATTCCTTCAGAAGGGATGCGAAGAATTTGTGCAAATGTGTTGAGGGGTAGAGTAATGCTTTGTTTATTGATGATAAAAGCGATTGAGATGCTTTCATCACTATTTCGAATGATCCTAACACTTTTGTAAAACTCAAATATGAAAATCGGACACATTTGTTCATCAATATCTATGAGACAATCAAAGTTGATTGCCGAGAAGACTTGACAAATTTCGGTGTTTTCAAGGAAACATTCCTTAACTACACGACCTTCGTGAATAAGTCGTTTTTCAAGCTTTTTGAAGATTTTACGATCGATTTTCGAAAGCTCCTCTTTTCGATAGTATCTAGAGAGGTAGTGGACGGTGTCATAGTGGTCTTGTTGGGTATCTTTGGGCATGGTTGATCCTAGAAAAACAAATATTATAATTAGGTAAAATTTGCCGAGATGGGTTTATGGTTCTGATTTGTATTAACCATGTTGTAGACACAATAGAATCTTAATTATGTAAAAAAATCTTTTTAGTGATTAATTTTGCAATACCTAATTTCATCAATTGATGTTTTAAAAATTAAAAACCATAAACCCTAGGATGAATATGATGAAGAATGGAACATATAAGTGTAATTACTTACAATGATGTTCAAGAAGAAGATGCTTGAGGATATGAAGCCCTATGGAGATGGAAATAGAATTTGGGTCGTTTTTGTGTTTTTTGAGGAGAGGGAAAAGAGCAAAACTGGTTTTGAAAAACGTATAATTGTTTTCTGTCACACGATTCCCCCGGATCCCTTGAAATTGGGATTCGGCTAGTACAACTCGTGGGATCCGGCTACTGTAGACAGAAAAAAGGGTGTTTGGTGTTATTTTTGTAATAAGTTATACAATAGCTTATAGACCAAAAATAACTTTGAGGTTCCTAATTGAATAGACGTTTTGGTCAACGTGTTTTGATAGGTCAACTATCAAGGATCTATTTGTGACGGCGGCGTTGGTTTGATGATCTTTAGAAAATCAAAGAGGAATACTATTCCCGATGATGAGTAAGTCAGGAAAGTGGTGAAGAGAGACTTTTTAGAGACTAGAAACTATTAACGTCCTAATTTATGTGAAAAAAAAATATTATCAACAAATCCATGTAAACGTAAAATAGCTAATTTGTGGATAATTGAACATACCTCTAAACTCTTGATATGATTTATAGAGACCATATATCTGAAATACTTCATGAGCTTTTAAAGTAATACGTTGTACTTAATATAAGTAGGTTGTGATTACTTTTGGGTTCTTCCTTGAGAGTAGACTTCATTTTTCTTTGAATAGAAATGAAGACTTTGGAGAAGTCCTAGCAAGAAGATTTCTTAAAAAGAAATTGTTAGAATAATCTATCACTTATCCAACATAGAAGAAACAATTTGTTTTAAAAGATTTCCTTCTTTGTAGTTTTCAATCATACACGGATCGTATCAAGTTTTTAAAGTACAACATACTCTAAGAAACTTGGTAACGAAGCTCTGATACCAATTGTGGAAAACTAGAAGGGGGGTTGAATAGTTTTACCGATTAAAACTTTGTTTTAAAATATTTAGATCAACTTATGTCGTCAATCTACTTAGATGTGTATGTTGGATATTGATAGATATATATGTAAAGATATAATGCAAAGATAAAGAGTAAGAAACACAAAACCACGACACGAGTGTTTATAGTGGTTTGGCTACAAGGACGCCTTCCTTGCCCTACTCCACTCCCCGAGTCACCTACTCGAGAGTTCATTAGCACTACACGACACAACTCCTTATGGCGGAGAAGCCTTCACAACGTCGCCTACTCTTTTTCCGGTACAAAGCTAGACACCGGGTTCTTCCACGAGGTAGAACCATACCTATCACAACGTCGCCTACACTTTATCCGGTACAAGACTAGATACCGAGTTCCATTACAAAGGAGGAACTACTACCTAAAACTACACAAAACCTATCCCAAAAGAGACCCACTCCTTATTACAACATCATCAAGGATATCAATATCCTTGGACACAACCTATCTCTATTTGTACATCGATGCACCATATCGATCGTACACCCTTGGCATCTTTCACTAATGCCTTTGACATAATCTTTTGGCACCTTTCACTAATGCCTTCGACTTGACCCTTTTGGCATTCTTCACTAATGCCTTTGACATGGACGTTCAGCACCTTTCACTAATGCCTTCGTCTTGACCCTTTTGGCATCCTTCACTAATGCCTTAGACACAACACTTATAGAGAGGAAGAAAGAACTATCAACAAGAGAAATTCAGTAGTCTTGATGATGACGACTAAGCATGGCAACTCATGGACTTGAGCTTGCTCGACTTCGAGAGGTGCTGATCTCACCTTTAAGAGGAACCTAGAGAATCACACAAAAACAAACACAAACTACATAGAAAGATCCAAGGTTAGAGAGTTTACAATACTAGAAAAAAGTATGTGAAGGAGTGGCAACCAACAATGAAGAAATGGCTCACTATTTATAGAAAAAAACATGCTACTGTTCCATGGATCCCACGGATCCTTTGCTAGAGGGATCCGTCTAGTATAATTTGATGGATCCGTGAGATGCTCCTCATTACCCATGGGTTATGGGTCATGGGTCATGGGTCCTAGACTTTGGATCATGGGTATCCAAGTAGAATACAATGTATCTAGAAGATGCAATGTATCTAGTCAATGGGTTATGGGTTAGCTCCATGGGTCATGGATAATACCCATTATGACTTATACATGATGCCATACAATGGGTCATGGATTATGGATCATGCTCCATGGGTATGGGTCATGGACTTTGGGTTTTACTCAACTACATTCAATGTGTTAAGTCAATGGGTTAAATACTTAAACTTCTACCCATTATAATATACACTAAGTATGTATATATTTACCCAATATGTAAACACTAGTTGTTATTTATATACATTACTATAACAAGAAAAAAACTATTACTTGTTTAGTGATTTATATGAAAATTTAAGTGTGTTAGTAAACTATTGGCTCAAACCATTTACGTATTTTATTTGTTTCGTTAAAATGATTTTACGTTTGTTATCGACAAAACATTAGAAGATCGTAAAATATAAATAAACGTTTTAATGGCTTATTTGTATTAACAAGTTGAATCGGTGATAGTCATATGATTTTTGTGTGTGTGTGTGTTTTTTGAATCAATGATAGTCAAAAGAAATAGATCGAAATTGTTTTTTTATGTTTTTTTTTGGATCGGTGTAGGACTTGATTGTTTGTATTCCTCTGAGATTGTAACTGTATATTCATTGTATAGCCTCCATGTGGTCATTCCGGCAACCCTTGCAGTTCCATCTCTGTAAAGGCATGGCTCTTTGGATGCTTGCAATTACTCAAGATCATTACTACACAACACAATGATGGGTAAATTAATGGAGACGATTAACTGCAAACTTGTAGAAATCCCCCATTGATGGCTGCATTCACATCGCATATTTTGAGGCGTGAAGAAAAGTTCCCCAACACTACCCACATTAATCATGATGACTTTGCATTCAATTTTGACAGTGAATCTTTTAGTAGATAAGATAACTATTAATAATGATAGACTTATGAATAAAATGATATTTAAATGAGCAACTTTTGCTATATTTGACCTAATCTATATCCAGTTATTTACCTAATACAAAAGACAGAATCAGGTACTAATTTGAACCAATAGTTGTGTGATATTTCTTCCGATATTCAGTGGGTTTCAGTTTCAATTACATGTTTGTAATGAGTAATTGACTTAAAAATGTAAGAAAACACACAGAAAACAGATGATTGTAACAAATTACAGGGGAAACAGTAAGTAAATACGGGAATATATATAATCAAAACCATAAAGTACCTTATCGATAGAGCCCCTCATTCCATCGTCACAGTTCATTTTTGATGCAATCATTTTCAACCTGTAAAAAATAGCATTCAACATTTGTAAGGTTATGCAGGTAAGGTTACTACACATATAATCCAGACATTTCCATTCCACAAACTAAAGTTTGTATGAAAAGAAGAAACTAAAATGGATACACATTTTTGTATCAAGTTAACTTAAGGATAAAGTCCATATGTAACCCTATTATGATTAAAAACCGAAAGTAGAAAACTTAAACGGTGAATTAACCCTTCCCTAAACAACAGATATTTGATTCAATTCAATCCAAAATGCAACTAATCCTTCTCACGTTCTAATTTGTTGAATCAATAAATGATTGCTGCATAATGAACAAAAACTTAATTATTAAGTATTGAATCATGATTCATTCAGTTAACACCAAAATGCAACTAGCCCTGATGTAGCAACCCGTAAATTTTCATAAGGTAAAATGACTATTTTACCCTTTGACTTCTTAAAGTTGACATTGACTTTGACTTTTGACTATTTGACTTTTACTATAATGTAAAAGCAATTACTGTAACTGGTAGTAACTGGTAATTTTCCTAAGTTAAATAATTCACTCTGGTTCGAATTATTACACTCTGAACATATTTGTTCACGTATGGCTATAAATAATTATCTAAAGTTGTTACTTTGTTAATTACGAAAGTTTAATCGTGTAAACTTTCCTCGCAGTCAACACAAGACTACGATAAGCCTATGTGTTCAAAATACTCTATTTTCACCAATAGTCATATTTCATATGAACTATTGCCGCTTTGCCATTTTTACGTAGACATGTTACTTTTTACGTAAGACGTGTGCTCGAACCTACGTTATTGGGTTTTAACAACATAAACGCACCCTATTAGACTTACCACACTTTTAATAAACCTAGTTGGAGTATATTGATAAGTTTTAATATTTTTGTAAGTATTACATTTTTACGTTGCCCTATTTTAAGTTTCGCGACTTAAGAGCTTAACGTTAGTAATTATCGGGAGCAAACTACACCTCATAAACTAAAACTTAGCACAAAATACAAATACTCACCACCTCAATGAGAGGTGGCAGTTTTATATTAACCACAAGGCCACATGGCTTTGTTTAAGCCTACTATGTCTTATAACTCAACACCTCCTCCTACATAAACTTTTACTTCACCTCAAAGTTTACTTAGACAAGTTGAAAATTCACCTTATACCTCCTTTGTCTGT
The DNA here is from genome assembly GCA_019973895.1 of Chrysanthemum seticuspe. Classification (NCBI taxonomy): domain Eukaryota; kingdom Viridiplantae; phylum Streptophyta; class Magnoliopsida; order Asterales; family Asteraceae; genus Chrysanthemum; species Chrysanthemum seticuspe. Next base: position 11,195,166 of record BPTQ01000003.1, on the reverse strand, counting down.
CCATCTTGCCATACAACAAGAATCACCACCATCACTATCCTTTTGATTTCGTACAACAAGTTATACTACAAAAGTGATTCCATGGTTAGTTTAAGAGTTAATCAAGGGTTCAAGAGCTGAATATAAGAGAATTATTTGGAGGTTAATAAAGGTTTGAATCAAGTGGTGAAAAGATTCAAGACAAGGGTGAAGATTAGAAAGGGTTTAGGATTGATTATTCTTGTAACTTTCCAACCTAATCCTTGTAAGAATTGTGATACTTTTCATTTTTATTCAATATGGTTGCAATAATTTATATTCATTGGATGTAATTTGATATAAGTATTATATGTAATATGGCATGATTGATGTTGTACATGAAGTTTGTAACATGAAAAGAAGCTAGAACAAGCCTTAGGTAGGTTTTATGAGTTTGAATTCTGCAACAGTCCCAAAGATTGATTAAACTGATCATCTCAGTAAACTTTGAGGTTAATTCAATAAGATAGTCTTGTAGAGCTATGTCTTACAGTCGTTTCTCCGGGTGACGCACCTCATAACTCATCCTGATGAGTAAATGAGAGCCAAAATGGCGAAACATGTCAAAATCTGCACACCATATTTCATTTAAGAAACGCTCATGGTTCTGGTCATTTCTGGTAGTCGACTTAGTTTTATGAAATGTAGCTAAGACCTAAACTTAAAGTTTGGCAAAATATTCATGTCAAAACATGTTGTAGAACTCAACTTATGGTCGTTTTGGCAGGACTGAATGTGCAGCCAAACTTTCTGCAATAAAATATAAGTATATACTTGTAATTAGACTATTGGTATAAGTAAATTTTGGACCTTGGACTTGATTAAGCTTAATAAGCTATTAGGGAATATAAAAATATGAACTTGAGCTTTTGAATCACTTAAAAAGGACTTATTATTAAAAATGTATGCCTAGTTAAGTTTTACTAGATGAAAATATGATGCTGGAACAAAAGCTTGGTGATACGATTTTAAAACGAGATTTTGACCCTTTTCTGGTCCGAATCAGCAAACGTGTAAAACACAAAAGTTGCTCAAAATGACTTTTTTTACAAAAACTCAGGAACACGTAAGCAGAAAATGAAAAACAAAGACTAAAAACTACAAACACTAATTGGGCCTGTTGTAGACTGAAAAACAACCAAAGTTGAAGGACTTTGGTGGTATTTTGATCCTTTGAGGCCGAAAGGAAGCCAAGGTTAAGCCGAGGCTGTTGTCTTAAGGTCTTTAAACTTAGACATAACCATAGGCATGACCTTGAATATCATCTCAAGTTGTTTAAACATAATTTAGCCGCACGACTAGTTTGGACTTAATGGCCGATTCTTGTTTTAAAACTTGGTTCATTGGATTAGACTTTGCTAGACTTTGACAAACTAAGTAAATGACTATATGGCATGTTAAACTACTTCACAACACACAACTTATATCATCATACCGTCACACAAGTCAATCAATAGTCTTTGATGAAACACGACACATGTTTTATATAACATTTGTCTCATCAAATACTTCACTTATAAATGACAAGTACAACAATAGTAAGGAATTTCATTATCATAAGAGGCCTCTTCGGGGTGTCGTATCGACGAGTTATGGATTTACGACTTAAAGTGTCCTGGCTCCTCATATGTTCACTACACGACCTCTTGATTTTGATAGCCCGAATGATGGTACGAGGTTATTTATAAAAGGGCTATAAGCCAGACAACACTTAACGGATACTCTAACTTAAGGATTCATGTACAACATCATATTGAAAGCCAACAAACTACATATACTTGTACACTTATATCGTGCACTATACTAAAACACGAATACTATGCTTACGTAGGTAATCGTTAAAGATCGTGGTCTTGCCATACTCTATTGTTGACATACAACATATCGTTACACTCCGCTGCTGATCACTACAGTGAGTTCATAGCCCCAGCTTTTGTTTAACTGTTTTATAAACTCTTTTGGGGGAGATACATGCTACTGTTTTTATTACATGCTACTGTTTTGATTCTGGACAATTACTTGCAAATTAAATGCCTTGACTGTATTATTGCATGCCTAAGTTGTTTATGCCAAAAGTCCCTAACATCATGGACCACTAATCACTTGCGAGTGAGCGCAAATATTGTGGATAGGCCTATCCGGATTGAAAAATCCTGTTTGTGTTAGCCGGATAGGTAACCAAACGTACATTATTTGAATTATCTAGGTATAGGGCAAAATACCTGCAAGTTATTTATATCAGTGTTGTAAATATCGGTCTTGGCGGCCGATATATCAGTGATATATCGCTTATCGGCGGTCCACCGATACGATATTTCACTTATCGGTCAAATTTATCGGTTGGTCAATATCGGTCAAATATCGGTCAATATCGGTTATATCGGTCATATCTTGTAAATATCGGTCAAATATCGGTCAAATATCGGTTAAGAGTGGGAAATACATAACTAAATGCATATACAATGTAAAATTTGTAATATTTATATAAAATATATAATTAAAAATATTACATATAACAATAAAACTAATAAATATTTATAAATATGTATATAAAATATATAAATACCTATAAAAAAAAATTAATTTCTTTATAATTTAGGGTCTCCGTTATATCACTGATATATCGCCGCCATAACCGCTATGGCGCTTGGCGGTGGTCGACCGCCGAAGGACCGCCGAGCGATATCTACAACACTGATTTATATATATATATATATATATATATATATATATATATATATATATATATATATATATATATATATATATATATATCGTCCAGTGATATATATACAACAGTTAGTTGTGAGTGCCATGAGCTTAGTGCAATAATAACTATCAAGAAGATAATTGTACACATTGCAATTATACTACGAACTATACTGTCCACTATTGTTTTCAAAACTATGAGGTTCTTGTTGAAAACACTCAGACCTTGACAGATCTTTAGCACTCGTGGATCGTTAGTGTTGCCTATGTAATCATAAGCAAACTAATAGACAGTCTCTAACACTTGTATTCTATAGCGGAAAGTAAACACAAGATGTTATAACTAAGAACACTTAGATCCTCTATGGATCTTTTTATTCATTGAAACTCTATGTTTCAGATGAGTTTTATATTACAAACTATTGGGTTCCTTTTATAAACAAGGAACCCTAATCTCTTACTACTCAATCGACTAAACATGCTTGCATGCATTTAATGACTAATACACTAAACTATATTGAGCAGTACAATAAAAACCCATGCTAACCTTGGGCCATACAAAGATAATAATGAGTTAGAATTTAATTCAACAAGCGCATGCTGATCCTAGTCAGCTTTCACCCTTCAGCAGTAACACGACAATGCTTGTACTCTTTAGTAGAATCACTTCTTCAGCAGATTCCGCTTCAACTTCAGCAGAAACCTTCGGCAGTAATGTCAGCAGAAATCCTACTTCACATAATTCCCAACAATCCTCCCCTAAACTGGAATTTGACTTGGTTAAGTTCCAGTTTCCTGACCTTGAAAGATCTTTTGATTCTTCAGTACTAGAGGATTGTTTTCACACATCATTAGTAAAGAACCAATAAGAATCTCATCTCGATGATGAGCAAACTTTGAAACTCCAGGTCTTTGCAGCAACAAATGACATAATGTACATCAAAACTTATTAGTTGCATACTATTCTCATCACTTCCAAGTGTGTGAACTCCTGAGAGAGGTGAATCATTGAAAATAATGGATTTGATGTCTCTTTACCAATAGCCATCTCTACTGGAGTAGCCAGATGTTTAAGTCCGAAAACTATGGTACATTGATAACCATCTGATTTATGAGCAAATCAGCAACTATATAAACGGATTTGACTTGTCTTTACCTGTAGCCGTTTACTCAGGACTAGTCAATTCTTATAATTGGTGAATTGATAACCAAATATGGAGATAGTTGCCTTTACCACAATCCATATACTTGTGGGCTTGCCAATTCTTGGATTCCAACAAGGAATAGACCATGGTGAATTGATGACCATACAACACTCAGCAATTAAGAATGGGTGGTTGCAGACCCTATGATTTTGAGCAAATCATTACAGCTATCAACAGATTTGACATGTCTTTACCAAAGCTGTACCCTTTGGACTAGCCAACTCTTTGATACACACAAGGTATATCTGGTGAGTTAAAAACCATCAAAAATGCAACAAATCTGCAAAAGAAAGTTAGATTTTTTTTATTTTTTTTTTTTTTTTTTTTTTTTTTTTTTTTTTTTTTTAAACTAAGAAACTAACAAACAAACAAATAAACCCTTGAGGCATATGCCTCCCCTGAGGCCTATGCCTCCCCCTAAACTTTGCAGTTAAGGGTTAAGCATCCCAATATTGACCACAAGGTGTTGAAACCTTGGTCCATCAAAAGCTTTAGTTAACAGATCAGCCACATTATCATCTGTATGAATTTTAGCCACATTTATCAAATGTTTTTCATATGCATCTCTTATAAAGTGGTGTCTGATTTTAATATGTCTGGTTCTACTGTGAAAAACTGGATTTTTGACAATGCATATGGTACTCTGATTATCAATAAAAAGAGGTGTGTTCATGAAGTTATACCCATAGTCCAGCAATTGGTTTTGAATCCAAAGCACCTGTCCACAGCAGTTTGCAGCAGCAACATACTCTGCTTCAGTAGTTGAGGTAGCCACAATCGTTTGTTTCTTGCACTGCCAAGAAATCAATCTTTTTCCAAGGAATTGACAGCCTCCAGTTGTGGATCTCCTATCCAAATTTGCACCAGCATAATCACTGTCACTATATGCTTCTAACTTAAAAGGAGACTCTTTTGGGTACCAAAGGCCTAAATGAGGTTGGCCTTTGAGGTACTTAAAGATCTTCTTGACTGCATTGAGATGGGAAGTAAGTGGAGTGACTTGATGTCGAGAGCACACACTTACAGCAAAGATAATATCAGGCCTTGAAGCTGTTAGATACATCAATGAACCAATCATAGATCTGTATAAATGAACATTCACAGGTAGATCTGGATCATTGTTGGCTTTTGTTTTTGGAGCTTCATAAGGTGTTGTGGCAGTCCTGACACCTTCCATGCCGAATTTCTTCAACATGTCCCTCACATATTTATCCTGACTGATAAATATCCCATCCTGTTTTTGCTGAACTTGGAGACCCAAAAAGAAAGTAAGCTCTCCCATAGCACTCATCTGAAATTCTCCCTTCATTAGATCCTCGAATTCCCTACACCAAGCTTCTTTAGGGGATCCAAAAATGATGTCATCCACATACACTTGCACAAGTATGATGTCTGTCGAGTTTTTCTTCAGAAAAAAAGTCTTATCAATGGCACCTCTTCTGTAGCCATGCTTCAGCAGAAATGATGAAAGCCTAGCATACCAGGCCCTTGGTGCCTGATGAAGTCCATAGAGAGCTTTAACGACTTTGTAAACATGATTAGGATGATCTAGGTCTTCAAATCCTTTTGGTTGTGTGACATAAACTTCCTCTTCAATCTCACCATACAGAAAAGCACCTTTAACATCCATCTGATACAGCATGAAGCCCATGTAGGATGCATAGGCCAAGAAAATTCGAATGGCCTCTACTCTAGCAACAAGTGCAAACACTTCATCATAGTCAATCCCTTCCTCTTGCCTGTAACCTTGAGCTACTAATCTTGCTTTGTTCTTAATCACCACACCCCGTGCATCTCTTTTGTTCTTCAGAATCCATTTAGTTCCAATAGCATATTTCCCATCTGGTAAAGGCACCAATATCCAAACTTGTTTGTTTTGGAACTGTTGCATTTCATCTTGCATTGCTTCAATCCAACTTGAGTCTTCAAGAGCTTGAGAGACACTGGTTGGTTCTACTTGTGAAAGAAAACACGCAAACAGACAATGCTTGAAGTCTGTGTGATTGTCTCTTTTCTGATTAGAGACATAAGAGAGAAAAGCAACCTGTCCAAATTTAGGACTAGAGATAGCCATTCGAGTTCTAACAGGAGCTAGAATGTCACCAATAATATTGGATTAGGGGTGAGTGATGTTGATTCTTTTAGTAGCAGTGGGGTTGACATCAATGGTGGGTTCAAGATTAGACACAGTAGGTACAAAAGTTGTGTCATAGGATGGTGAGGTGAAAATGCCAGATTTGGGTTGATGATTTCCAAGATCTGAAGGACTTGGAAAGCGAGTATACGGGTCACCAAAGTCTGTGGACACTCTAGTAGGAATAGGAGTAGTAACAGACGAGCTTTCAGCAGATTGGTTGACAATGGGAGAGACTGCATCAGTGTCAACAGAAACATGGTTTCCACTGAAAGCCTCTTTTGCAAGTTCCCCATCCACCTTCTCAGCTTCAAGTTTAGCTGCAAACTCTTGAGTCTGAAACCTAGCAAGGTCCTCAGCATAATGTGATTCATCTTCACTCTCAGCTGGGGTATCTCTTGAAGAGTTACCTGCAACATTGTTAGGGGAGAAAGAAGGCACAAGAATGGGTTGTTCATCATCTTCAAATTCACTTCCAGAGTCATCATCCAAGGTACCTGCATTGTTAGTGGGAGTTTCTTGAGAGCCTGCACTTTGGTTAGCCATATGTCTAGTATAACCCAGATAGTCAGTTAGGTAGTCAAGATCAAAAGACCACACATGACCCTGTCCTTGAACATTGGGCTTGTCTTCTAAGTATCTGAGGTTCAAAGTCTCCTCTATCTTCTTGGCAGATAAGTTGAACACTCTGTAAGCCTTGCTATTAGCCGAATAACCCACAATATAACCATCATCAGCCTTTTCATCAAACTTCCCCAAAGGATCACTGGTTTTCAGAATGGTCACTTGACAACCAAAAGGTTTGAGGTAATGAATGACTGGAACCTTCCCAAAGAGAAGTTCATATGGTGTTTTGAGGTGAGGTCTAGTTATGGAGACTCTGTTAAGCACATAGCAAGCTGTGCCAACAGCTTCAGTCCAGAACATAGTGGGCAATTTAGAGTCTGCAAGCATTGATCTCGCAGCCTCTATCAAGGTCCTATTCTTTCTTTCAGCTACCCCATTTTGTTGCGGGGTTCTTGGATTGCTATAGTCCCTCTTTATCCCTTTAGACCTACAGAGTTCTATAATAATGGCATTCTTGAACTCTGTCCCATTATCACACCTAATTCCCTTAACCTTCTTGTTCAACTGATTTTCAACGAGGGTGATGAAGTCTTTCAGCACTGGAGTTGTTTCATCTTTAGTCCTTAGAAAGAACACCCAGCAAAATCTGCTATATCCATCAGTGATGACCAAACAATAGAACTTGTGATCAATGCTTCTGACTTGAGTTGGACCAAATAGATCCATATGTAACAGCTGAAGAGGCTCAGAGATGATGCTCACTGCAGTGACAGCTTTGTAGGATGCTCTGTGTTGCTTCCTTTTGTTGCATGCAACACAATTATGATCATTGGAGAACACTTTGGTGGGAAGACCTTCGACAAGTCCCCTTTTGGAGAGAGTGTTTATTGTTTTGAAATTCACATGAGCCATTCTCCTATGCCATTTGTTAGACTCATCCAATGATGCTTTAGCCAGCAGACAAGTGAGGTCACCTTCAGGGTGAACTTCATTGAGGTTGAATGTGTAAAGATTGTGAGTTCGAGGGACTCTCAGCAGAATTGAGGTGTCTTCTGGAAGCTTGAACTCTTTAGAAAGCACAAGACATTCATTTTCAGAGAAGAGTACCTTGTTCTTGGTGTCACAAATTTGTGAGACTGAGAACAAGTTGAAGTTCTGAAGCTCCCTAACATAGTACACATTCTCAAAGTTCAGTAGAGGTGTCTTGATGGTGCCTTTTCCAGTAATTCTACCATCACTTCCACCAAAGGTCACATTCCATCCTTCTTCAATAGGAACAAAATTGTGCATCATATCTCTATTACCAGACATACTTCTTGAATAGCCACTATCAACAATACCAATATCTTTATGCTTAAAGGGATGATCCTATAAAAACAAACATATTTACAAAAGAATGTTAGTATACTGAGGAGGCTCAAGTCATTGCTGACTTGAACCTGCCTTGTGGATCATTAGATTTAGGTTTAGCAAAAGAGTAAGATCCACCATTGTTCTTGGGTTTCCATTGATATTTAGGTCTTTTATTATTCCAAGAACAACCTGCTGAGGACTTGACAGCAGTGCCCCAACATCCTTTCCCATTTTTCATAGAGTTAACATATGCAGGCCAATAACCATGTTTAAAATATGGGCTAATAGGTTGCACATAAGGTATATCAGTTGATCTCCTCCAAGGAGAGTCAGTTATAGTTTGTGGGACATAAGGTGGAATTTTGTTAATATTGGTCCACACTGGTCTAGGTTTCTGCTGATTAGCACAAACACCCAATCTTTGCACATAAAAATCACAATCCTTAATCAAATGAAGTTTACTTCCACAAACAAAACAAGTCTTCCTTTTGGAAGATGTATTCAACAAAGAAGATGTTCGATTACATGTAGAAGAGCTTAAACCAGAAACATTAAAGGAATTGTTTTTAACAGACAAATTATTCAAAGATTGAAAAGACAAGTCTTCAAGGGAAACAGGCTTGGAGGTGGATTCCTCAGCAGTTATCCTAGAAGGCTTGTATACAGACTTGGGTGCAGGCTTGGGTGTAGGCTCAGGTGAGGGCTTGGGAAGGTCTGACTTATCACTTGGATCATAGCTGTATGTAGATCCTTGATCCGATGAATTGTCACTGTCAGTGTAAAACCTGAAAATCTAAAACATAGATAAAGACTAAAATACCCTTGGAATCGAAAATTATAAAATACGTAAAAGACATTTATAATCATTAAACGAAATTAAAACTAAACTTACGAGTAATTAAAACTTAACTAATACGTGTACGTGATCGATTTTGTACGACGAAGATTTAAACGTCTCGCTAAAGTGTTGGGCCGATTAGTTGGACCTTGTTTTCGTTATTTGGGAAACCACTTGGGCTCGTTTCTTCTGCCAGCCGAGAGCCAAGAGAGCCCAAGGTGGGCGTTTGTTTTGTTTCGGTTGGACTCAAGAGGCCGAAGCCCACACCACTCAAAGCCCTAACCGAAAATTTGTACTAACTATAAATACAATACATTAACCACAATTTGAAACCCTAGTTTTGGTTGCCTCTTATTTTCTTTTTGTTCCATTCGGCCGAGTAACAAACACCCTTGGTGTCGCGAGTTTTGTTCAACAAAGCTAAGGTATAACATGTTTTCTCGTTTTACCTTACGTTAATATATATTGTATCATGTTGTTTTGGTCGAGTTGTGTTTTTCTTTTTGTGGCCGAACCGTATGAAACAAGAACAAACCATAATGAATTGAACCTTGTTAAGAGAACATGTATGTAATACGTATTATTGAATCGGATCATAGATATATGTTGAGCATAAGAACCGAACCACATGTAATTAAATCGGCCAAGTTATATAACATGTGAACTTGAATAAGTAAGATACGTAGAGAGCTAGGGTTTGCGTAAAACCTATTAGCCGAACCCTATACATATAAACCGAACCATATAAGAGTTTTGAACGTGTGTTTAATAAGTAAAGGTCATGTAAACCTAAACCCTAGTTTGAAGTGTGAACCGAACCATGTGAACCGAACCCTAAATGGTTTGTGAACCATGCGTGCATTATTATAAGTCAAGTGAGCTTGTCGATATGTAAACGTAGTACGTGGTCATATCTAGTCGAAGCTATTGTGCATGTGTGCGTAGATGTGTAACTAATCCGAGTAATAAGTAACTTGTGTTGTCACATGAAATCATAAACGTGCATGGGTATAAAAGTTGATGTATAACATATATATAAGTAACGTATGGTTAGGACATGAATGTGTTGAGTAAATAAACAAGAGTAATGAGTCATTAAAAGACGTAACATGTAAAGTAATTGCGCATTAATGTGATATTAAAGAATGATAAAACCCTAGAACATAAATGAGAGTCGATTAGGATTTGAAGCTAAGTATAATAATTCATTATTTCATGTGTGAGTTATGACGTTTAAACTATTTTCACATTTAACCCTAAACTTTAATAAATGATATAATGAACCCTAATCTACGATATTGTTTATAAAACACTTAAGTCTCATTTAATCATAAATCTCTAAAGTATGAAGACCACTGGAATACACTAAGTATAAACACCAGACATTAAAGGATCATTTCGACAATGATGGAATCATAAATAACACGTACGACCGTTAATGTGTATAGGTTCTGTGAAGAAGGAGTAATCCTTTGCTTTTCGTATTTCTGCTTTTCGATCATTTGCTTTGGAATAAGGTACAAATATTCTGACCTTTTCAGTAAAGGTTCCTTATAACGTTTTCTTTTCGTTAGCTTTTATATTAGGGTTTCCTAAGCCTTTGCTATGAACCCCATTTTGTTTGTTTGAGCTATTGCTTATTTGAACTCTGATTTCTGAATTATGAAACATCTGATTTTGAACTATATGATATGAAAACTTTGATTTTGAAAACATGATTAATCTTCTGATAAAGTATGATCTGTGTCAGTTTTGACATTCTGATTTGACCTAAGATAGTTTGACACCCGAGCCAAATATTAACTAGTCATGGGGGTTTCATGTCCGTGTCAGTAATGCACTTCTGACATGACTCTAGGGCAGTAGAGTGATGTTCTGCCACGTCCCTTATCTGTTATCTGTTATGAGCTCAAGTTATATTATATGACCAATATCTATTTGTGGGGCGTATGGATGCATCCTAGATCTGTTATTTGTTATTTGTTATATGTTATATGTTATCTGATGATTGATGATGCGTGCATGCACGTCCTTCATAACTCTGGTAGGTCTCCCTACAAATGTTGCCTTGTGTGAATATGAATATGAATATGATTATGATCTGATATTTGTTTCTGGGCTCGAGGTAGTTAACTATAAAACTTATTCGATAATTCTAATTTATACTTTGAAAATGATTATGATTTTGCTATCTTTCGTTCACTATATTCCGTATTCGTTTTCGTTTTGTATTCGTTTTGCTTGTATATCTGTTCACTGGGCTTTTGAAGCCATTTCTTTTCTTCCGCGGCAGGTATCTAAGCATTGGAGCTGGGTTTTGCTTTGGGATGAGTGCTGAGTGGACTTACCTTAGAGATATTTAGCTTTGATTTTATGATGCCATTTAAGACTTTACTATTTCAGATATTTTTATTGGAGTTTATTTTTCCGCTGGGACCTATGTATTGAAGTCATTTTGACTTGAATTATTTCAGTATTTATGTTAAGACTTCTTTGGATATTTGTGTTTGCTTTGATATGACACCATTATTTGTGATTCCTTTACCCTTGTCGGGTCGGGGCGTTACAATTTATGGCATCAGAGCCCAGGTTTACGACTTGTAGTCAGGACCTGTGACATATGGAGCCTAGGTTTTGAGACCCTTAGAGCTTAGGCTATGACCTGTGAGGATTGGGTAGACCTTAGGATTCCTTCTGCGTACTTCCATTTCGTATCTCACCTTTGTTCATTTTGCTAATCGTTTGAATATCGTTCAGATGGTTCAAACTCGTCGTAACGGTAATTCGGAAGGGGACGATGATGCTCCTAACATGGATGCTGCGATTGCTAATGCCCTCAACACTCTTTTCCCTGGTCTCACCACACCTGAAATGATGACACAGGTGATCAACAACATTCGTAATCAGACTGGTGCTTCGGGTAGTGGTGGAGGTAATCAACCCACAGGCATTCACACTTGGCTTGAGCGTTTCGGTAAGCTCAAGCCTCTTTCGTTTAGCACTGCTGCTACTCCCACTGAGGCCGAGGACTGGATCACTCATATTGAGAAGCTGTTTGAAGTATTGGTTGTGGAGACGAGTTTAAGACTCGTTTGGCTGCATTTAAGTTGGAAGGTGATGCTTTGAATTGGTGGAACGCACTCAAACAGGCAAGAGGAGGAGACGCTTTTGCTGTTACTTGTACCTGGACTGAGTTTCGGACGATCTTCTATAACCGTTACTTCCCTGATGCTGAACAGCAAAGGTATGAGAGGGATTATCAGGCAATCTACCAGCTTGATCATGAGAATTCCAATGAGTACATGAGTAGGTTTATGAGGCTGGTAAGTTTTGTGGAAACGATTGCTGGAGATGGTAGGCGTCAGGCTAAGCACTTCAAGTGGGGACTGAAGAAGTGGGTGTTGGACCGACTGCTTAATATTGAGTATGAGAATGTGTCGGCCTGCAATGACGCAGCTCGTAACATTGAGATCTTTCATGAGGTTTCGGGTTCCAACAAGCGTAACCGCGATGGTGATCGGATTCAAGGTAGGACTCAAAGTAATGATTATAAGGGAAATTCTGGTAGGAGTTATGATTCGAGGGGTCAAGTGGATAGGAGTTATGATCAGCGGGGTCAGTCAGGAAGGAATGTGGACTCTAGGCGCCCTGAAGCGAGGAGTCAGGATAGCAGAGCTGCTGGTAGGAATGGAAATGATCGTCAGAATCAAGGTAACAATAACCAGCGTTACAACAAGGATCAGTCAGCTCGAGGATCAAATCAGGGTCGTGCTTCAGGATCTTCTGGTCAGCAAAGGACAGCTGAGGTTTTGCCTCCCCTACCTATCTGTACTACTTGTGGAAAGGCTCATCCGGGACCGTGTTTCAAGGCCACTGGTGGATGTTTCTCTTGTGGTTCCACTACTCACAAGATCAAGGATTGCCCTAAGAAGAACCCGGTGATTCCTGGAAACTACATCAAGCCGCCACCTACTACTGGACGTGTTTATGCTACTACTCGGAATCAGGCGGAGCGCACTTCAGGTACCATTACGGGCACTCTTTTCATAGATGATTATTCTGTCTTCGCTTTATTTGATACCGGTGCCACACACTCCATTATATCTGTCACATTTGCTAAGAAACTTAATATGAAGCCCAAACCATTAACAAATCACTTATCAATTTCTACGCCTATGAAAAACCACATGATCATTGATCATAAATACGTTAAGTGTCCTCTTCGTTTTGATGATCGTATTTGCTCTGCAAATCTGTATCCTCTCGATATGGTCGACTTTGATATCATTCTAGGCATGGATTGGTTGGCTTATCATAGAGCTTCAATCGACTGCTATGCTAGAACTGTGATCTTTGGAGACATAAAACATCCTGAATTTGTTTATTTTGGTTCTCAACCTCTCAAATCTGTTAAGCTCATTTCTGCTATGAAGGCACGGACCATGATTGCTCATGGGTGCCAAGGTTTTCTGGCATCTGTTAAGGACACATCTTTAGAGAGTCCTAACATTGAAAATCTTTCTGTTGTTTGTGAATTCACCGACGTTTTTCCCGATGAACTCCCTGGTCTTCCCCCAGCTAGAGAAGTTGAGTTTAGCATTGAGTTAATTCCTGGTGCTGAACCTATTTCAAAGGCTCCGTATCGTATGGCACCTATAGAACTGAAGGAGTTGAAGGAACAGCTGCAAGAGATGATAGAAAATGGATTTATTCGACCCAGTGTTTCTCCATGGGGTGCACCTGTTTTGTTTGTGAAGAATAAGGATGGAAGCATGCGCCTATGTATCGATTACCGTGAACTCAATCGTATTACCATTCGTAACCGTTATCCTCTGCCGCGTATTGATGATTTGTTTGATCAATTGTAAGGAGCTAAGTTCTTTTCTAAGATTGATCTGAGATCTGGTTATCACCAGCTACGTGTGAAGGAGCAAGATGTTCCTAAGACCGCGTTTCGTACCAGATATGGTCATTACGAGTTCCTCGTTATGCCTTTTGGTTTGACAAATGCGCCTGCGGTGTTTATGGACCTAATGAATCGTGTTTTCCATGAATTCCTCGATAAGTTCGTTATCGTTTTCATCGACGACATTTTAGTTTACTCTAAGTCTGAAGAAGAGCATGAAGAACATCTCCGGATAGTTTTGGAGATTCTGAGGAAGAAGAAGTTGTACGCCAAATTTTCAAAGTGCGAGTTTTGGTTAAGACAAGTCGCTTTCCTTGGTCATATTGTATCTGCTGATGGTATCACCATGGATCCGTCTAAGGCCAAGACCTACGACAGTGACTGAGGTTAGGAGTTTTCTAGGACTTTCTGGTTATTACCGACGTTTTGTTGAAGGTTTCTCTCGTTTAGCTTTGCCCCTAACCAATTGATGAGAAAAGGTGAAAAATTCGTATGGACGGATGAAAGAGAAAAGAGTTTTGAAGAGTTGAAACGGAGATTGGTGTCCGCTCCTATTTTGACTCTTCCATCTGGTTCTGGAGGATTTCAAATTTATAGTGATGCATCTAAGAAAGGATTGGACTGTGTTTTGATGCAACATGGAAAGGTAATAGCTTATGCTTCAAGGCAGCTAAAACCTTATGAGGAGAATTACCCAACTCATAACCTTGAGTTAGCTGCAGTGGTGTTCGCGTTGAAGATCTGGAGACATTACTTGTATGGAGAGACGTGTGATATATTCACTGATCATAAGAGTCTCAAGTATATTTTCACTCAGAAGGAACTTAACATGAGACAAAGAAGATGGTTAGAACTTCTTAAGGATTATGACACCAACATTCAGTACCATCCAGGTAAGGCTAATGTAGTTGCTGACGCACTTAGCCGGAAATCAGGCATTCTTGCAAGTATCGAGATTGAACCTAGGATTATTCGTGACTTAGAGCGTTTGGATGTTGAGTTGTGCGTACGAGGTTTTGATGGATACTGGGCTAGTATGAAGGTGGAGTCGAACCTTATACTGCAAATTAAAGAAGCTCAGAAAGATGATGGTGAGCTGTGGGCCGTGGCGCCCATCTTGCCTAGCTTCCAATCCTACATACTTCTAAAAGCCTAAACCTATTCCAGAGTTCACTGACTGACTACTATAAAGTGCTCTAGCTAGATTGTCACCTGATATTAACCATTGTTTATGTCTAGCTATTTCCTCATCAAGTTTCTCTTTAAGTTCTAGATTCTCAGCAATAGTATCAGCTTTTTCCTTTTCAGTGCGTTTAAAGTTAATATTAGCAATATCTAGATCAAATTGAAGCACCTTAATCTTTTCTTCATAAGCTATCTGATTCTTTTGAAACCAAACCTTTTGTCTTTCTAATGTTTTTAGCGAAAGTTTATAAGCTTCATTATCAACATAGCATGCATTGTATTTAGGTTTCATAGTATCATAAGCTTCTTTCAGTTTATTGTATCTTTCACTACAACCAAATATACAGTTGTGTACCTGAGAAAGTCCCATGAAGGCAAACTGATCATGCCTATCTTCTGAAGTGCATCTGGCCAGCAATCCAAGCTTTTCTGTATCAGCAGCTTCCTCAGTCACAGGTTCATGTGCAGCCCAGTTGACCTGTTCATCCATGGTGATAAGAGCTGCTGAAGTGCTAGCTCCCTTCTGATTCTGCTGATATGAGTGGTAGTTAGCTCCCTCTCCACTCTTCCTGTCTTTGCACTCCCTTGAGAAGTGACCCATCTGATGACAAGAGAAGCACTTGACCTTTCTCCTGTCAAAACGAGCTGGATCCTTTCCCTTGAATCCAAACTTCCTTCCTGCCTTCTCTTCAAACCTCTTGATATCCACTGAAAGCATGGCCACCTGCCATTTCAGCTTCATCTCCTCCATTTCAAGTGGGTCCACCTGATCAAAGTCTTCATATACCAGATGCTGCTAAGTATCATAATCTGCAACAAATGAATGAAGAACATCCTCCAATATACTGCCAGCTTTGGCTTGAGGATGTGAAGGAGTGGTACGATAGGATGATGATGGTAAGTAAGATGGACTTGAAGTATGCATCATCATATTCGAGTGGGATGTCCCAATAAAGGCTGAATGACCAGAAGATGGTGCACGGTAGGGAGATCTGACATCAGGTTCAAGAGATATGAGTTTATTGTATAGTTCATCAAAAGTGAGCATGTCCAGCCCACCTTTAGCTTTCAGGGCTATACTCACATGTAACCATGATGGAGGCAAAGATCTTAGGAACTTTGAGTTGCAATCATCATTGTCAGGCTTTGCATTCAGCTGATTCAGCTGACTCAGAATCTTGTGAAACCTGTCGTATCCCTTGTGGATACCTTCTTCTTCAGAGATATTGAACTCTTGGAAGTGTTGTCTCAGCATGGACTTCCTCATTCTCCTGGACTCTTCATTCCCACCAAACCTTGCTTTCAAAGCCATCTAGATGTCCTTTGCATCAACCATGTGGTGAAAATCACCCAAGTGATCTTCAGGAATAGATTGAAGAAGGATGGTTCTTACCTTGTGCTCTCTTTGTACTGCAAGAATCTTTTCAGCAGTTTTGGGAGGAGCAATGGTAAATTTACCATCAAGATCTGGGATAGTCTTCTTCAGACTGTTGCCATTCTTCACAATCTCCCACAGATTCCAATCAATATTGGAGATCCAGTTCTGCATCTTCATGGTCCACAGATCATACTCTTCTTTCTTTAGGTAAGGAAACTTACCATTACTATTTGAGAGACTCAGTTGCTGCATAGATGTAGTGGTTTTGATGTTGTTGTTGGTGGTGACTTCTGATTCATCATCAGTTCCAGGCATGGTGAATATGTTTTGGGTTGTATGGGGGTGAGGTAAATAAGGTTCTCAGTATCGTAGAGACTCTCCCGAGGCTCTGATACCACTTGTTGAAAACACTCAGACCTTGACAGATCTTTAGCACTCGTGGATCGTTAGTGTTGCCTATGTAATCATAAGCAAACTAATAGACAATCTCTAACACTTGTATTCTATAGCGGAAAGTAAACACAAGATGTTATAACTAAGAACACTTAGATCCTCTATGGATCTTTTTATTCACTGAAACTCTATGTTTCAGATGAGTTTTATATTACAAACTATTGGGTTCCTTTTATAAACAAGGAACCCTAATCTCTTACTACTCAATCGACTAAACATGCTTGCATGCATTTAATGACTAATACACTAAACTATATTGAGCAGTACAATAAAAACCCATGCTAACCTTGGGCCATACAAAGATAATAATGAGTTAGCATTTAATTCAACAAGCGCATGCTGATCCTAGTCAGCTTTCACCCTTCAGCAGTAACACGGCAATGCTTGTACTCTTCAGTAGAATCACTTCTTCAGCAGATTTCGCTTCAACTTCAGCAGAAACCTTCGGCAGTAATGTCAGCAGAAATCCTACTTCACATAATTCCCAACAGTTCTTATCGTTTGTATTGACCGGTTAGGCAATCAAACGCACTATGGGCGTATAACAACGTAGCCCACTGCTTTCTTAAACTTGAAATCTTGTGATCAATTGTTTTACTTTCAAACCTATGAACCCACTCAACCTTTGTGTTGATACTTTTTAGCATGTTTTTCTCAGGTTCAAAAAGAAATTAGCTGGCATGGCACGTGAAGGCGCACGGAAAACATTTTGAAGATGATGCATATATTATCATTCGAAAATAATTACAACTTTTATGTTGTAGTTTTTATGATTGTACAAACTTGTGGGACTTGTTTGTAAACTCTGATATTTTAATCGAATGATAATTTATTTCAAAAAGAGTCATTTTCTGTAACTTGTTCTATGAACTATGAAGTAATACCCCAGTGACACAATCTTCCGCTGCGATAATTTTGCGGGTGTTACACCTGATTCGATTGATGAACATATTGGCGTATTAAAATATGGGAGATCAAATAATCTCACTTTTTTTTTTGCTTATGAGGTTTTTACTTTAAGCTTATGGCAAGCTATAAGCTTGTAGTGATAAGCTAGTGAAACTATGAGCTTTTCATATCCTAATAAGCTAATAAGCCCATTAAAATAAGCTAATCCAAAAATCCCCTTAAAAAAATCAAACATGCTCCTTGAGGCAGCCCAGAGGCTGAATCTTACGCAAAGTATATTTGGCAATCTCCTTGAGATTATCCGCCTCAAACTTCCCCAAATCCTCAGCAAAAGTTAGCAACAACGGCTTCGATACATCCAACGGTACATCATCTGACAAAACTATCACACACAAAAACAAATAAATCAATAACTCAACCATCAAAATAAATAAATAAATAAAAATTCAAAAGACTGAATGTGATCAATGAATTTCTTAGCTTTAACGATTTCGTATGAAGAGATAACTGAAGATAAGATCTTTTTGTATTCTTCGATTTTTTGGTGGTTCATTGTTGATGTGTTTGCGAATGCAGAATCCATTTTAGGGTTTCAAGGTTTTTTTTATCCGAGGCGTCGGGATTTGTGGAACTAGATGTTTGGTTTTATGGACAATTGGTGGTTGTGTCATTTTGAGATCAATGGCTAAAGAATGGCTAAGCCAAACTGCTAAATTATAATTAACGGGACAATGTGATATAAAAATAAATATACATAATCCTAATTATAAGAACGACTGTTATTGTCGAACCGCAGCTAGCCGGAAACTGTGTGTGTGATTTGTTATTGGTAAAGAATGTGGGATGTTGAAAGATTGATGGATAGGATTAAATATTGAATGAGTGGTGGTTCGGTGACGCTTGTGAAAGTGGTGACGGATGACGGCTGACAGTGAGATCATGACAGGAGGCCAGGGTCGTCCCGAAAATACAAAAATAAAAAGGGTAAGTAATTTGCACACTTCATTAATTGATTGAGACAATCTAATTTAGAGTGTGTTGACATTTATACTCTTACATCATTTTTATACATTTTCATCTTATAAGGTTATAAAGGTCCGTTTGTTTCCTATTTTGGAATGGCTTTTAATTTGATTTTTGACATTAGATAATTGTTTGGTTGGTACTTTAAGTTTAAAAATTGTCTTTTAAACACTCAAATAAGGGTGTACACAAAAGATAGTGAGATTGGTGGGTTTTTAAAAAAACTTGTGGGCCTTTTTCTTTCCTCTCACATCACTTCTAATATTAAAATATAATATCATTTAAAATATATTTTCTCTCTTTTAATTTTCTTTTTATCATAAATTCAAATTCAAATTCAAAACCAAATCCAAATCTAAATCCAAAACCCACCTACAAACCAAACGGACCTAAATGTAAGATACTCTAGATTACACTATATCAATCAATTTAAAAAATGTGCAAATCACATTTTAAAAAAAAAATGTTAGGGTGCGTTTGGTATGCTATCATAAATCACAATCGGTACTAGTTTATGTATAAAGTGGGTCATTCACCTATGATATTGCCTCTTGGACTCCTATATCTATACTACATATAAAGTAAATATAGTGAATGTTGAAATGTTTAAAAATGGTCAAGTCATGCATTTAGAAAGGAAATTATGACTTATGTGACATTTGAAAAGGAATGTATTGAAACTATGACTTATATGACATATGTTTAAAAAGAGCTATTAATACACATTAAAAAACCGGTTGACCCGGGACGTTTCAAACTCGGCGGGTTGACTGGTTCAATTTGACCCGTTTTTCGACCAGAACGGTTCAACCGGTTGAACCGCTCAGGTCGAAGCGGGTTTCAAAACATTATATTTAATCTAAAATCCTCACTTTTATTATTTTTCGTTTATAACTTGATGAGTGTGTAAATACTCATCATTTTTGTATAATATAAACTGCAAAATCATCTGAAAACACTCAGAAACACATCAAAATGATCAAAATATCACAAATCAGTGTTTTATGTGTTTTAAATGCAAAAATATCAAAATCAGATGAAAAACATATCAAATTTGCAAAAATTGCAGTTTTAGTCCTCCAAGTTTCTAAAATTGTCAAAAATAGTCCCTGAGTCAAAATTTCAAAAGAAAAGTCACCAAAGGTCCTTTTAATATCATAACTTGTCAACTTTAGTCCTTTGGTGAAAAATCTAAAAGTTTTGAGAAAATTACAGTTTTGGTCCCTGGGCTTTTAAATTGGTCAAAATTAATCCTTGGAGTTTCAAAAATGTCAAAGTTAGCCCTTGGATTATTAAAGTTTGGCAAAACCAACCCTTGACTACATCTTCATAATTTACATGTTTGGTCCCTGGAAATTCAGAAGTTTCAATTTTGGTCCCTATGTTATTATTTCTACAAACCAACCGGACCCTAATTAATTACCCAAGCCCAATCTAAAACCCTTGGCCCAAAACACTTACCCGGTCCAAATCCACGACCCGACCAAGCCCCAAACCCAATGTTTAAACAAAACATACCCGCCCCCTTTCCCTGCCATTCCCCGACCACAGTGTCTGCTACCCCTCCCTCCTCCAGCCACCTACAACCCACTCTACTCCACCATTTGTCTCCCCCACCTCACCTAACAACTAAATTGCATTAAATGCAATCTCTTCCCTGTCCAAGATATCAAGTACCAAGTTTTCCCGCCAAAACCAATCCAAAGGCCAAGAATGGTTCTGCTCATCCAATGGACAAAAAAGATGGTGGGATTTATCAGAGATGAGAGAGAGAAGCACTGGGAGTATAAAAGAGAGAAGAAAGAAGCAAGATGGGCAGTAGTTAGATATAAAAAATTTTCTTAATGTCGTTTTTAAGCTTAACATGTATTAACTAGTTCTCATTTGTATTTCTCAGTTTATTTGTATCAAACAAAAGGCATTCAAGTGATTTGCAACTCTGTTTAAGTTTTAATTAAAGTTAATGTTCATTTTCATCTTTTAAGCTCACTGTTGAAATTTCAATTCTCAAATCCCTGTGTCAAAGATGTTAGAAGCTTATGTATAAGCTTAAACAAGCTTATGATAACTTATTAAAGCTTCCCACAAGCTCATATTACAATTTTAAGCAGTTTTGTCTTATGGTCAATAAAAGTCAAAAACTTGGCCAAGAATGGAATGGTGATGAACTTGATGATGCAGAGGTTGATATGGGTGAAATAGGTTAGATTAGGTTAGTATTGGGTTTTGATTTTAGCCTGCTACATCATCTGGATAGTGGTTAGTAATTTTCTCATTTTCATATTTCTAGTCATATTGCAGTTTTAGCTTGTATCTGTTTCTGTGGTCATCTCTAGTTCTAACATGTTAATTTAGTTATACTTAGGTCATGTAAGTCTAGTTTGATCATTGGTACATGTCAGTTAGCAGCTTGGTCAAGTGTAGTTTGCTTACCAGTTCATAAAAAGGGTGTTTGGATTTGTATCTTGGTTTAGGATTGAGGTCTGTTTTGGATTGGAAAATTGTTGGTTCATGTCTACTTATTACTTTTGAGTTCATATCTGTCTTGAATTTGTGACTGCAAACCCCAAAGGTCAAAATCACAACCATCTGTCTTATTTAGCTATCTGTTGAAGCTTTTGCTTGTCCAAATCTTGTTTTTGTGTTTAAAATTTCCTAAACTTTGCTTTTGTTAACTTCATTCCATCTCAATATATCATTTTCAGTTCAAAAATCCAGTTTTAAACTCATAAAAGTCAACTTTTCAGTTTTGAGAAAAAGTCAAAAACATTGAAATGTCAGTTTTGGCCAACATAGAGTGATTTTTATTGAACTCATTTCTGAGTCATTACCTATAAAACTTGTGGTTTTAGTAAGTATTACTGGTCTATTTCCTTATGTCTAATTTAGTGGATTTTTGCAATTTTTTCTAAAAGCTCAAAATAGCTTCTCAAATTGGTGCCAATTCCCCTGTGCAGGGCATCAAGCCTGCACAGGGATTCTGCAGGTATTGCAGAGCTTGCAGTTGGCTCACCAGAGCTCCTCTAGGTCTAGTTTCTGTTCTATTGGTTCTCAACCAGGTCTAGTTTAGGATCCATTTGTTAGTTTGTAGTTTCAGCTTATTGGTTGGCTTATTCCTAAGCTCAATGTAGACCCCCCCTTTTTACTAATTTTAGCCAAAAACTCAAAACATCAAATCTTTGCAATTGGGAATTCAGAGGTTATAGCTAGTTGTTACTTGTTGCTTTTGAGTTCCTTTAGCATATCCAAGCTTCTGTTTCAGTGTGGTAGTCATTAGGTAGCTTTTGGCTTATTGGAAGTGCTTATTTTTAAGCTCATTCCACATCAGTTCCTGATTCCTCCACATAGTACCTTGTTTTTATATTTTTCCTTTATTCCTTATATAATTTTAGACTTTTCCTGAAATTTTCAGATTTTTCCAAGTTGTTTTGCTATTTTTCTCAATTTAAATTAGTTTTTAAGCATTTTTAATTAGCTTTAAATACAAAAAATTAAGAAAAGGTTCAAAAAAATAATTTTTCAATTTTCTTAGGTTTAGATAAATATAAAAAGTGAAAAAAGTAATTTTCCAGATTTTTCATAGTTTATTTTGTATTTTTAAATAATTTAATTAGTTTTAAATAGTTTAAAATTCCTAGAAAATAGAAAAATAATCAGAAAAATATAAAAATAGTTTTGAAAATTCTATTTTGATATTTTAGACTTTTCCATTTCATAATTTTATTTTTCTAGCTTTATTTCCTAATTTCTTGCATTTTAGGTAATTATTTAATAGTTAAAAATAGTTTTTAATTAATAATAATTAGATAAATAGTTATAAAAATAATTTTCTTTTTCTATAAATTTTATTTTATCATTAGGATTGCAAAAATGTATTTTTCATATTTTTAGGATTTATCTTGTATAAGTTTCACTTTTTATTTTGTACGTTTACGTATTTTTATTTTAAACGTAAGTTTTTAGTTTCTAGTTTTAAACGTTCATCATTTTAAATATAGTGATAGCGTTTATTTAATAGATTTTATCTTTTTAATTTCCTTTAATTTTCATTTTAGCTCTTGTAGTTTATGTCCCTTTTCCTTAGTTATAATAATCTCATATCCCTTTTTCGTTCAAATCTCGCGATCACTAAACGTTTGATAATCCATTGCATAGCTCGCTGGGACATAACGACCCGGGGAAACACTATACTCCTCAGATCTTCATTGCATTTGTGTCTGAACTGTTTTAAGTCTGTCACGGCTGGTCATTCACAAGTGGCCAGTTTGTGTGATTAGACTTGACAGTTTTGCGCAGATCATAACTCATAATTTTTTTTATCACGAAAACCATATGCCACTATAAAATCTCGTGACTATGCACGAGTACTCGTCTGTTAATATGAAAAATATGGTACATCTTTCAATTCAAAATTTGAAAAATATATATCTATACATCTTAACTAAACACTTGCATTATATCCATTCAGATTAACCTAATTGGGTAAGGATATTATTATTGTTTTTTTTTGTTTTTGATAAAGAGTGTAGGTGTGTTTGTTTTTTTAAAAAAAATCTTACTAGCCCTCTTACTCTTACCAGTAAGAGGAGGGCAGACGTTTTGCTTGTTTTTTTTTTTCTTTTGAGTAAGACCCAGTTAGACATATAACATCTTACTCAGTAAGAGGTGGGGGACTTGTCTTACCGCCTCTTACTCGTTTTGTAAACTTTATATAATATATTTGATTGTTTATTAACTATGTTATATTTATGATAAAAAATCTTGTTTCATATTTACATAAGTTACTTGTTATCGCATTGCGTTGGTTTAATAAACAAATTGCAAAAACGAGCAATTAAAATCATTCGGACACTTATACAAAAACAAACAACATTATTTCGTTTAAATTTAGACTTTCTAGCCACCTCCTACCAGTAACATGCCCTAACATAAAACAACACACCCTAAGTAAGTTTTGGCGGGTGAAGAAGGAGTACATACATAAATTTGGTAACCCTAGAAAGAAACAAATAAACACAAAGACAAAGTGGGTGAAATGGGGGGTGTTGAAGAAACTCGGCTTATTATTACTCCCTCACTATCTTCATCATCAGGTACCATTTCTCTTTTCAATTCATTACTCTAAATATTATTCTAATTTTATAATTATAATTATAATTATGATTTCATTTCAGATCCTCCTGTTTCTTCCCGCTTCCTTCAACTCCGTCATCCTAAAACCGGTACATTGCCACTTTTTATTTTTTATTTTTTTTTTCCATTTACTTTTGTGACTATTCAATGTAAAATGATCCTCTGAAATTTTAAAAATAATAATAAGGATAAAATGGTCACAAAATACACACAAGACAAAAAGCGGCAAGTTAGATGACTTTTAAGTAATTAGCCCAAAATTGTAAAAAGCGGCCTAGGCGGTCACTTACCGTGGCGATTTGAAGTTAGGCGGATGAATTAGGCGTTTTGGTCAAAAGGCGGTCAACATCCCGCCTAGGCGGGTCAAATCGGGCTAGGCGGTCAACACTTTAAAAACTTCAAATTTTGGTTTTTTTAACCCCAATTTACCCCTCTTTTCACACACTCTGACCAAATACGTCTCTAAATCTACAATTGGAACGATTCATGATGATAAAAACACAACAATCACAATTAAAACACACATTCTGTCATTATGTGTTTGTTCAATTGAGTTGTTGTCAACATATGTGTTTTATTTTTAGTGAATAAATGTGAATATGAGGTGTTAATAACAATAAATAATGCATTAACTATAACATCAATGATGTGAACCATAGTGTTTTATGTTAAAATATATTTATATATATTTAAATTTATTAATATACATTTAATTTTAATTTTTTATATAGAAAAAGTCAATCCGCCTAGGCGCTAGGTGGTGGTCGACCGCCCGACTAGCGCCTAGCGCATTTTGCAACCTTGGAAAAACCCCAACTTTAATTTGAAAATTGTTGTTTGACCGGCATTGACCAGGTCGTCCACCTAGGCCGATTTGACCCGCCTAGGTGGATGGTTGACGGCTTTTTACCTGTTTGGTTTGCTTCAAATCGCTAAGCCGCTTTTACAACACTGGCTAATGTTAAAGTAACCCTGCTGCAACGAATACTTACACATTTACAAATTTTTGACGTAAAATAACCATGTTAATTATACTATTGAACTATTCTGACAGGAGATGCTACATGCTACCTACTGATTAATGGCGGCCTTCAAGAAGTTAACTGGTTCAAACAATCATATGCTTCTTGGTTCATTGGAGATTATATCTCTGAAGGTTACTCAACTATCTCTTTAACATTTTGTTATTCTATCTATACCAGCTATTAACTTTTTGCACAAACTTTATGACTATTTGGATATGTATTTGTGTTTATCTTTTTAAGAATATGTTTACGTGTCAACAGATGGTAGTTTGTATGCTGCTACTCAAGTTGACCCTGTGTTCATTCTATTGCCACTATTTGATGAAGCACGCATGAAGGTAACAATATTGTTTTCTAGACCTACATTGTGTAATTTAGTTATTTTACTAAAAACAGATGGGAAGCTTGTTTCTTTTGACTCAATTGTGGTGAAATTCTGCGGTTTTCATTTTATAGTGCGCCAACTTAGTTTTTTCCTTTGCTGTATCGAATGTATGCTGTCAACAATAACACGTGCCTAGAAGCTTGTGTTACTACACTGGCATATTATCGACCATCTTGGCGTGTATACGAGGATCTCTAATATCTGGAACTGTGTGGTTGATGCAGAACGGAGATGATCAAGGGAAGTTTAGGCAACTTGATGAGATCATTTACCTTAACGAATATCCTGGATATCATCATTTGGCTCAGATTGCAGAAAAGTCTATGGAGGTTGTTTGCGATTGTAAAGGTAAATCATGTACTGTTTGTGATTATACTTATAAAGTCTGAATATTTTTGAATAATAATTTTCTGTAACTGAAATTTAAGATGTAAATATCATACATATGGATCTAGAATTATTGAGACGACATATGCATATTATTTATTTGTTCAAATTCATTCACTCTCTAATCATGTTGCAGAGATTGGATCGACAAAGTTTTTCAGACTCAATGACTCGAAGGTTTTAGCTTGGATGTACTGTAAGGTAGTCTTCATTCCTACATTTTTCTCAAGGAGTGAATTTTTGATGTAAAGTAGACTCTTCTATTTTACGACTGAACTAGACAACGATTGTGTGCTAGAATTGGAAGAGCTTTTGTGTATGCTTATTAGATTTTACACAGTATCAGCTCTGTTAATCATCATCTGGAGTACAGGATTGTGTCTAGCTCTTTTTAGTGGAAGCACTTGATCTACTTTTCATATATCATCAGCTTCCTCTTTTGTAGTGGCTTAAAGTAAACTCCATAGTGTCCCGAGCCTGTATAAAAGTTCTTGTTTGCGCTCGTTTGATACTGCCATATAGTGTACAAAATAGTTCATTGACCATAGTGGACTGTCAGATAGTCAAGCTTCCAAACAAGTTTGCCTTTACTGGTAGGGCACCTCTGGATAGCACATCTGGATTGTTTCTATCGTGCAAGTAACGGTCAAAATTAGAATCTTTGAACCTCAAACCCAACAAATAACACTCTGTTACACACAAACATACCTGCTTAATCAAGTCCTGGACCCAAATACACTAACCAACCTGAGTAAAAAGTAAAGAGGCAAATCTTGCGCCAAGTTTTACTTTTACAAAGCAAACATTTGATGGTCCACACAAACCATCACTACTAATCAAACATGACTAGGAATTTTTACATATTAACAAAACACAATTTTTTCCATGACTTTATCTATCTTTGAACCTTGAATGGGTTAGAAAGTAAGTGGAAACTTTATCTGTTAATAAACGGCAAAATAGTATAGATATTTAGCGACTGAACCACACAGACACACAATGCAACAGAAGGCTGGCTATAGTTGCCTTGTTGAGATGACCTTTTCATTGACGGGGTAAATCTGTTCGTTCGAGAAATCATGTGGATTTTTCTTTTTCCTGATATATTATTATATATGATAAATGGGGTCTCTAACCAAAACCAAATGACAAGTGGGTTTGCCCATAACCTTATTTAACGACTGTAAATGTATATTTCTTGGTATGGGATTCAAAATGTAAATATCACCAATATTATGTTTTCGGGTGACAACCTGTCGTTGTCAGACTTTATTTACAAGATGAAACAGTTTTTCTTGGTACCATATAGTGCATATATTTGATGCAAATGTTTGTATGCATTTATCCATGTGTGTATATATTTGCATATTTAGAACCTGATGTTTAATTATGTGATTACTGATGAGCGGGCATTTACATTTCTTAGGTACAACAACTGAATCAG
Source organism: Chrysanthemum seticuspe (assembly GCA_019973895.1). Taxonomy (NCBI): domain Eukaryota; kingdom Viridiplantae; phylum Streptophyta; class Magnoliopsida; order Asterales; family Asteraceae; genus Chrysanthemum; species Chrysanthemum seticuspe. The sequence goes on along the minus strand of BPTQ01000003.1, from coordinate 11,168,114 downwards.
AGCCTTCTCAGCTTGGATAAGAATTATGCTGCTCAAAATCAGAAAGACACCTGTATGGTTTGTTAAATAAACTAACTTATCTTGCTTTTCCAGGATAGTTAATTTGGCTGTTACTGTAATGCTGTTTTCTGCTTAAGTTCTGTGGAATTTTTAGCATCATAACAATGATTGAAATACCTTAGACAGAAAGTGATACACGAAACCATCACTAAAAATTAACACTATCATTTCTAAATACTACAGTATACTTTTGTTGACAAGCTGTTCTTAGCTGACTTCATTTACAAGAAAACAGTTTTTCTTGGTATCATTTAGTGCATATATCTGATGCTAATTGATCCATATGCGAGACTTAGTCCGAACCTTATGTCAGTTAGGCTGCCAGTCAGTGCTTTCCTTCAGCTACTATGGCCGTCTGACACCCCACATACTTATTTCATTCAAGAACGTGATATATACTTATGATGTATCAATTGCTGTTTACCTTTATATCTTTGGGTGATCTAGCTATTTGTGTTCCTAGAAAGTACATGAGCTTCTCTGGGTCTTTTGATCTCAAATTTGCAAAAATATACTATAACAATTTGGAATTTCTGTAAGTGATCAAGTTCTAAGATCATGCGGTCTACATATGTATTTATCGAAATTTTCATGCATATATACACTCTACAAGATAGAATTTCATTCTGTGATACAAGATAAACAAAAAACATCCCTCTATGAGTGACACATTATACACATAACATTCTTTAAGTGTGATACCAAATGTGTATATATATCTGGACTTTTTTCGCCAATGCAAAGCACTTAATTTGGTTCTTTTCATCCTTATCAGTATGTACTTTTCATAGTGAGCTCATTGATCTAATAGTAAACTATCCTACTTTGTAATTTGTATATTCCATTAAAGTTATGGTATAGGCCTAGTGAAAACATTTGAATAAATCTATAGCCATCAAAAGTTACCACCAGACTCATCATGTCATCATTTTAAAGAACACATGTGTGCATTGAAGTTTTCTTTTTGTAGTAAATTACAATCCCTATGTTATAAAACATGATGGGTCTTTTCTACGTTTGCCTTTCATTGACGACTTCCACTACATTTCAATAGGGTTTATATTTACTTCTACTTTTTTCCTGCTACAGTGGCTGATGCAGTCATGATTTTGGGTGAATATGTGGCAGATGAGCCATGGTTGAAGCTCCTTTGTAACAATCTTAGGTACCATCTTAAAATATTGTTTTTATCTATATGATTATTTTCCAGCTTTGTGTATTTAGCAGAAATATTGAATTTTGGGTTTTGTACTTTTGTTCATGAAAACCAATGCAAAATTCAAATAAAATTTCAGGTTATCTATGGATGAGGCAGTTCTGGCACCAGATACGGACATCCAAGTGTCTGCTGCTCCAAGTATTCATTCTTCATTTAATCCCGTACAGGTATTTATCTACTATGCTGACTGATCATAACTATACAAGATGCTGTGCATTAACAAGTTCATGATTTATTGAAAGTCAACTAATTCCTGGTTCAAGTAAAACAAATGTTTATTGATTATATCAAAAACTCTGCATTTGACTGGATTGCACACAAAAAAAGTGGACAAACCACTTAAGCGCGCAGGTGGGTGCTACCCGAACCCAAAGTTCATAAAACACACTGTGACTGGGACACTGGGTGATTGGCCAAATTTATGTCATACTTTTTAAACTGTGTCAATTAAACACTACTGGTACTATGCAAGGATCCATTATTGAACTTGTACAAGAATTTTACTATTTTACACAAGTTGGCAAGTGTTGACATGTTGTATGTTATATACGTGTGATGGTTCAGTTTAACATGTTTTGTTTAGTTATGCTTATTTCACATTTTATATAAAACCAGGAACAAACAACGGGTGACAAGAGAGTTACCCGGAATGGGAAGCAAAATAAGAAGGCAAAAGTAGAGACGAATTCGCATAGCATCAAAGATATGTTTACCAAGGCTTCAAGGAGGGGAAGATGACCAACACGTTAACTTGATCCAGTGAGTCTGCTAGGATTTAGATTCATGCCCTCAGTACTTCTGGATATAACTCTGATTGTCTGCATGTATGCCTGAGTGTTTTTTCTGTGCGTAAAAGTAGTGTATGCAACTTGAATATAACTCTATTATGAAGTAGTTATTTTCATTGAACAGAAGTTTAATTCAACTGGGTTTGATAGATCAGCCAAATCTACAGTCGCCCATTAAAACATATGTGAGATGCCACATTTCTATCTACTTAATTTCTGTTTACAACATACAAGGTACAGACTTGTAAAAAGTCATATGGATGACCTCAAAAGGATAATCTATTTACAAGTAATTCTTCTGAAGAGGTAAACTCTTCATTTATAGATAGAGGAACATGATCGGAATCACTAACAATGACAATTGACGATTCCCATTCCTCCACCTCTTCTTCCTCCTCATTTTGCTTCTCCGCGTAATACATCTTTCCTTCCTCTTTGTCTGCAATGCTTCGTTCTTCGTTATCAAGTTCCGTTTCCACTCCAACAAAAGTTTGTTTCTACACAACCATTCCTTCTACCGCTTCTCCTCCTTTGGCAATTTCGACATCATTCGTAACATCTGTCATAGCGACAGCCTGTAGTTCACTCTTAACTATAATCTTATCTAGAGGTGGCAAAACGGGGCGGGCACGGGCTAGAATGGGCACGGGCTTAAACGGGCACGGGTCAAACGGGCACATGTTATACAAATTGCTTGATAAAAGACCTAGAACGACGGAAAAAAAAGTGTCCATTTAAGTTTTTAATGGGCTATATGTGCCCATTTAAAAAAAAATAAGAAGTTAAATGTGCTCAAATCTTTTAAAAATTTGCCCATTTAGCTTTTTTATTTTCTTTTGGGCACATTTTGCCACCTCTAATCTTATCCTCACTCTACTCCATGAACTTTAACAGAATTCCTTAGCTCACTACCACCACAAACCACATCAGCGCAACAGTCTCATCACTCTCAACACTGCAAACTTTAACAAAATCTGTTTACTCTCACCAACACACGCCACGACAGGACCGTCAACTTTGTTAACTGACTACCACCAAACTTTTGTCTCCATTCCTAGCATAATTCCTTACTCATTATGACTACACTGTGTAGCCTATGTTAACCACAATTCAACCGACTTTTCTAGCATATCAGAATATTGCAGGCTTGTAAAATCCACTACCGAAGCTTTTTATTTGTGATTTTCGTATTTTGTTAAGAGTGTTAACCAAACACTCAAAAACAGATTGCATTACAAATAATTACATCCTATCTGGGTTCATTGACTTTCCAAACGTTTAACCTTGCAAGGTGTGACCAACTTTAGAGCAGATTGGTAGTTAAATCCTATCTGCGTTCATATTTTTTATGGAAAGACTGTTACAGTTACGTCTATTATTCATCAAGTTTAAGAAGCAAGTCATCAGCCTTCAAAGGTTCAAGCAATGGCCTTATGGTTATTGACTTATTGTAACATTCTTAGTTGTCTTTTCCAGCTCAAGCAAAACGACATGTCTCTTTGTTTATCAACCTTAAATGGTTATCATATTTCCTGTTTGTATGTAACCCTCTCCTGATTCTAGACCTTTTAGAGCCTGAAATCTAACATCAAATATACTCCAACCTTGTGCTTTCTATTCATGTGTATTCCATTCATTAATCACCCACACACAATAAATTAGTTCTCGAAAGCCTTTAACTAGATGCTTTGAAGGAAATAAGACTCCATCTTAAGGATATAGCGTCATAAATCTTAAAATCCATTGGTGAAGCCTTTGGCATCCCAATCTTAATATCTGTATTGACCAATAACCCTTCAATTTGCATCAGATTACGCAGATCTCCCCTCATAGACAGATCTACGACTAAGACTCTTAATTTGTATAATAGAATTTGAATTTGTAATGATATTTGTTCAATCTAAATAGAATTAGTTCTACGCAAGAGTTGAGCATGCATACATTAATCTGTGACGGTTATCTGTATTTTTTAGACTATTTCACATATGCTCTTATTAGATTAACACCTGAACTTGACATATTAGTTATTCATTTGGATAATTAGGCGTTGTACCAAAAACCATAGGCGAATTTAATTAACATGAAAATCTCATACTTGATCTATGCTACTACATGTCATCGGTTCTGCTAAGAGCGAATACAAGAGAGATTATCAACGTTAGGACTTAGGAGTTATAAAGTTGAAGTCACTAAATGGAAGAGTTGATCATTAGAGCTGCAAGTAATGAAAATATAAAGTTCCAGATGAAGTGCGAGCTCAATATAAAACTTACATTTAACCACAGCATGTTGGTTATCATAGCTCACATCTGAATCTGATTTTCAGCATCAACGCTTATACCAGTAAACAATCCAATCTCCATACCTTTTAATGCTCCATTTATACATTCAAACACTCAGTTTGCAAGACATAGCAGCTGAATTTTTCATGCCTCAACCTGTCAAACATGCATAATTGCTTCCATAGAGACCCAATGAGTACTGACAACATTGCAGACAAAACAGACTCGCATCCAGATACTTTCAGCTGATTGAAACATACACGTTTTTAAAGTCTAAGTTTCAGAAATGAGCTCACTCTCCTTAACATCCAGTCTCCATTCCTAAGACTGGTTTAATAAAGGAAAAACCTCAGTCGGTTGCCACTCCAAAGACTAGTTCCAGTCGGTCAGGCTTATTACACTAGGTCGGTCTCACCAAAATGGAGAAGAGGGTTGGCCGAGCAACCTACTTGTGTGGATGTTTGTGTGTTCGGTGTTCATTTAAATATAGTATCATGGTTTCGGTCTCCAGTCGGCTTGTTACGCTAAACTGGTTATGAAGTAGTGTCAAGAGAGAAAGCTGAGATGACAAGGGAGATGTGACTTAGGGTCCTTATTAGTTATTAAGGACAACAAATAAACCAAATTTTTAACAAATTCTAAAGTAACAAACAATTGGAACGGAATAAGACCTTCATTTTCATTGATTAAAATATCATACATAGACTTAAAAACATAATAATAAAACATTTAACCACCGAAACCGTAAAGAGTCCTGCCTTGTCTCTTGAGAGCATAAACAACATCCATAGCAGTAACAGTCTTCCTTCTAGCATGCTCAGTGTAAGTCACCGCACATTCTCCAAAAATATCTTCAACACGCCACGTGTCTCTTCTCGCTAACCTCCTGATAGCAGGCTTTGTGATGTTGTCTCAGAGCACTTTGCGATGTCGTTTCGCTCCTCCTTTGCCTAAACCTTTTCCTCCTTTACCTCTTCCTGACATTTTCTTTTTTTATATAGAGTAAATTACACCGTTCGTCCTTGTGGTTTGCGTTGACCGCAGGGTTTCGTCCTTTGACCAAAAAAATTGCACCGTCCGTCCTTAAGTGTGAAACGTTATGCGCCGTTCGTCCCTCCATCCAACTGGGCCCACCAATTCCCACTAACCACTTAACCCATGAGGGCATATCCGTCATTTCTCAAGTACATTGCATTTATTAAAGAGTAATTCATTTTTCACATTTAAACAAAACAAACAAAAATAAAATCTCCCATGCCTTCTCATCCACCTCGCCGGCGACACCCTTTATCCGGCGACACCCTTTTTCCGGTGAACCCTTCTTAGCCGAATCAAATGATCGATCTATCCTCGTCATTCCTAGAGTTTCTAAGCGTTTGACGCACCTCGTATCAAAGAGGCTTCAAGATCTTGAATAGATCTAAGGTAGGTTTACTTTTTTTTTTCGAATTCAGACTCACCGATCGAAAGAAATAATTGAAACAAATTTGTTTTGATTATTTCTTAATGTGTTCGGATATTAAAACAAGAAGTGATTCTTCACAAAGATCGATGATGTAATATGTTCAAAGTACAAGATCTTTTAAAGATCTATGCAACAAATGAACAAAAAACTGAGATCCATTTGTCATTTAATTTTGTTCGATGTTGTATCCGTGAGGTGAAGAGGGTGTAGTTATTAATGGATTTGTTTGATTCTTGATGTTAGCTGTTGGTGACGGGGCTTAGGATTAGGTTGGAGTTGTTGTGGTTAAAATGGTTGTCGATGGATTTAGATTACTCTTGGATTTGATGTTGTTTGATTTGGGTTATCGTAGACAGTGTATATACCATTAAGTTAGAGTTGGGTTAATGGTCAAAACTCCAAATGAGTTAAAAAGGATCAGGTCAGGTTAAATAATAATCCTACTTAGGAGTGTATGCTTATCCATTTGAATTATACATACTTAAGGTGATTTTTGACCCGTTTGACCCATTCAACCCATGTCTAGTTTTCTCCTTTTTAGCCAAGTTTTTGGCTTTTACTGTTTGACCATGAGGGCTTTTCCTGTTTGACCATGTATTCACCACTACCATAAGGCCTCGTTAATGGTTCTTTTTGTGTATTGTCCAGTGAAGTACTCTATTAAATATCTGTTTGTCAATGGAAGGTAAAAGTAGTTGAATATTATGAAAGACTTTTAGACTCCTTCAAGCTATATATAAGCTTTCTGCTACAAGGCGGAATCTTGTGACTTATGATTTCACTTGGGATATGTTACAGTTTGTCACTATGTAAGTTGGATGTTAAAGATGAGAAACATCTGCTGTGCGATTATGTTGATGAAGAAAAGTGCTGATCAAGGTTACTTTTATAAGTTGCAAGCACAAAGACATTTGGTTAACTATGCAAATTATTCACGACCAGTTGCTCGAATAATGTCGCGTGCTTGAAACGAATATCGAAGATCAACTCATTGATACTAGTGTGATACGTAACTTTTTTATGACGCTTTTTTACATAAATATTCTTTTTTTGTAAAGTATATGGTATTTTGCTTTCTAATATTGTATGTATAAGATTTTAAACTCTATCTTAATTATTCAGTTCCAGATGCTGTTAATCTTTTATGTCATTGAAATCAAATAATTATACAAGTTATGTAGTACACATCTTATACACCAAGAACACACATGAAAATAGAACCACGAGGTCTTGATCTATCGATTAGTTGGCCGGATTCCGGCAGCGGCGCCGGAACCCTAGGGTTTGGTGGCCGGAAATTATAGAGAGAGAGGAGAGGGTGAGGTGTGTGTTTTTATAGAGAGAGAAAGTATGTGGCAAAAATGAGGAGGTGTGTGTGTTGGGGTATATATACACCGTTCGTTCTTGCACCGTTCGTCCTTATGGAGTTGAAATGACGATTATACCCTCATGTTAACAAGACTTAACGACCGTTAGTGGGCCCAGTTGGATGGAGGGACGAACGGCGCATAACGTTTCACACTTAAGGACAGACAGTGCAATTTTTTTGGTCAAAGGACGAAACCCTGCGGTCAACGCAAACCACAAGGACGAACGGTGTAATTTACTCTTTTATATATAAAAGTTTGTGTGTTTTTGAAAGGGTTTAAGCTATTAAATAGTCACGTACTTTCTCAAATATTCCGATATGGTATCTGTACTTTTTTTTCAACCTGGTTAGGTACTGTACTTTTTTTTCTGTGTCGATATGGTACCTGTAAAGGTTGAAAAAAAAGTACACTACCTAACCAGGTTGAAAAAAAAGTACAGGTACCATATCGGAACATTTGAGAAAGTACGTGGCTTTTTGAAATGTTTATATAGTGGGTTGGCTGAGTTTTTGTGTTTGTTTGAGTGTGTCGATGGGCGTCGTTAGATTAACGGAATGTGGACAGTTGGATGGTTGATGGGTCAAGTATCGGATTGGTGGAGGCAATTAACACGTTGCTGCCATTTAGGGTATGTTTGGCAAAACTAGCTGTAAGCTGTATGCTGTAAGCTGTAAACTGTAAGCTGTAAGCTGTTAACTGCAAAACTGTTAACATGAGCTACAAGCTGTATTTTTTTTTCAATAAAAGTGTTTGGTAAGTTGGCTGTTAAATGTAATTATAAGATGTAAAATGACGTAAAAGGACATATACATAATTATAAACAAATGTTTAGAGGGTATATCAGTAATTTAAAGTTTTAACAGCTCCAAAATGTTTAAAAAGCTTCATGAATCAGCTTTTCATTTAGGAGCTATTTGTTTGAAATAAAAGCTTGAAGTTAATGCATCTAAACGTATCCAAACGGATCTATTTATTTTAGAAGAGATTATTTTATAACAAAAAGCTAACAGCTCCCAAATAAAGCTCTTGCCAAACAGGCCCTTAGTGGCATAACTTTTTTTTATTTTTCAGTCATACAAACATAAAAGTTAATTATTTACTTTTATCAAAAAGAAAAAAAAAAGTTACTACCTCCGTCTCAAAATTATAGTCCTCTATTGACTTTTTCGGTCTTTCTTTTTTAACTTTGACCCTAAATATTTTTGTTTGTGTTATACAATAGTTGATGAAAAACATACTAATGAAAAATACATTTAAAACATAATTCATTAATATAATTTGCATCAAATATTATATAACACAAACAAATATATTTAAGGTCAAAGTTGTAAAAGAAAGACCGAAAAAGTCAATAGGGGACTATAATTTTGGGACGGAGGGAGTAATTATTTACTTATAAAGTTTTAAGCATCTCTAATGCAGGGTGCAATATAACTGATACATCATCGTCATATCAGCATCTTATTATTTTATATTAATTTTCATAATGCATTAAACTTTACACAATCTAATGCATTTACACATCACCATAATTTTAGTCATTTTTTAAGATTACATAGAAATTAAAAAGACATAAATTAGTTACATAACTTGAGCCTACCATAAACTAAAACTATCATACGACAATAAACTAAAGGGGGAATTGCATATATACCCACTAAAACTTAAAAACTTGCATATTTCCCCATAATACAAGTTTTTATTGCATGATGTACAATGCATTTTAAGCATGTTTTGGATATATATGCAAATATGCAAGTTTTAGTGGGTATATATGCAATTGCCCCTAAACTAAACTACAAATTATACTTTTTTTTAATCTCCATATTACGGTTTCTCAAAATCTCTTGCAAAATCCTCCATTTTGTTAGGATCTTTGAACAAGATTGCAATCTCTTTGTTTTTTGCTTTGATGGCTTCGACTTATAGCTTCTCAACTTCAACTTTAATTTCTCTTTCAACATGTGGTGTCGGTTGATTGTCTTTTTTGTTCTCTTCAACATGTTTTTCAAGTATCTCGTCAAGTCGGCTTTTTTAAGATGAAGAGGAAGCAGTAGATTTTCCTTTTTTTTTTCTTTTTTTTTTTTAAATTGAAGAGGAAGCAGTAGATTGATTAAGATACAATCAATTTTTTAAGATGAAGAGGAAGCAGTAGATTGCCTTATGCATTAGATTGATTAAGCATTGGCCTTGGAAAATTGCCTTGTTGCATGGCAACGTCAATTTACCCGATGTGATCAAGGGTGCCCAATAATTATGTTAGAGGTCGTTGCATCACAAGATCTTTGGATATGGCATATCTATTACGGTGTGGCGGGTTCTAACAATGAATTCAACGTACTTAATCAATCTTTGTTGCTCAACGACGTATTACAAGGATACGCTCCATAGTGTAACTTCACTGTCAACGGTAACTCATATATAAAAGGATATTACCTTGCAGAAGGTATATATCCTGAATGGGCTACAATGGTTATAAGTTTTTCACATCTAGATGACCCAAAGAAATGCAAGTTCAAAGAAAAAACAAGAGGCTGCAAGAAAGAACATCGAACGAGCTTTTGATGTCCTTCAGTCTCGTTGGGAAGTTGTACGAGGTCCGTCAAGATCTTGGCATATTAAAAACATAAAGGATATAATGTAAGCATGCATCATATTGCACAATATGATTGTAGAGGATGAGAAAAATTCATTTGTTGATTGGTCGGATGATGTAGATCCTCCAATACGTGTTCATTAAGGACCAACACAAGAAATTCAATATTAAATACAAAGGAATTCTCAACTTCGCGATCACACAACACAACACAATCTTTGAAAAGATTTGTCCGGACATATATGGGAACGTTTTTCGCAAGAATGCAATCAAAATTAATGAGTCTCTTCGTTGCAAATTGTATTTTGTCATGATTAATTAAGTATAACTTTAGTAGAAAAAGCAAAATTGTATTCGAATTGATTTGTCCATGTAGTATAGATTATTCAAAATGACTAAGAGCATCCGCAATGCAAAAACCAACAAAAGCTTTTTACTATTCTAAAAAGCTTTTGGTTGAGGTTTTTATGCATTGCATCAAAAGCTTTGTCAATAGCTTTTTACAAAGACTTGACAAACCTTAAGTCTTTGCTAAAAGCTTTATCCTTTAATGCATCAAGTCTTTAAAGACTTGATGCATTGCTAATGCTCTAATTAATGTATCATGTAACTGAATAATTAATGTATTTTCCATTCTCTCGTTGCAATATTAAAAGTATTAGAAAGAAATTAAAATTTCAATGCAAAACATAAATGTTATACTAATTTAAATACAAAACATAAATGTCATTGCAATATTAAATGTTACGCGTATATTAAACTAAGGGTTGGTTTGTTTTATGGGTTTTGATTAGGTTTTGGATTTAGAAAAATAAAACCTTTGTTTAGTTGAAATTATCCGAATTTGGATTTCAAATACTAAATAAGAGGTTTTATAAAAGTAGGGAGAGAGGTATAGTTTTCAAAAAGTAAAAGTACAAGGTATCGTAGATACCAATAACACGTTATTGATATGTTACGTTAGCGCAATCTCATCACCTCCTCAATAACACACCAATAACTAAAACACCCTCCGTCATAACACACTAACATGTTATTGGGTCCCACAAAATACTCCACTAAATATGCCAGTGAATTGACTGAAATGTATTTGGCATGAATTTAGCATGTTGGAGTGATATCATCCCTCATACAATGTGCTCAAAGGAACTCAATATCTTTTATTCTATTTCTTTTTCTTGTTTTATACTTAAAATTATAATTTATATTTTAGAATAATTCTTTTAACAATAAATATATTATAAACTTATTAAATAATTGTATTTTCCCTCTCTTAATCCTACACCAAATCTACATCTAAATTCTACTCCTAAACTTGTCTACAAACCAAACGGACCCTAAAAGAAAATTTGATATGGGTTTTTCATTTAGTATATTTAAGTGAATGGAGAGATGGCCCACATTAAGTGAATAATAAAGGTTGAGACAGAGAAAAACGGTATTAATATTGGGTGAATAGTTGGCAGTGGCACTTCCACTATGAATGAAATGGTCAAACACTCACTCATTACACGCTCCATGATAGAGCATTGTGGATGCCTTAAATTATGTTACCACATTAGGTGCTATCATTTTGATTAGGGAATTGATACTAACACCACATTTTTTGATTAATGCATCATAATATGTATATTACAGTTTGTACCGTACAATACTGTAATGCATAATTTGTGGTGCATTAATCAAAAAATATGATGTGCGTATCACCTACCTTTGATTAATGGCATAACTTTTTTTATGTTTTAGTATGGAGATATACAAACATACAATCAATTATTTAGGATATTTTATCCAGGGAATAAGGCTTTATTATGTCAGATTTTATTAAACTATACTTGATTACATATTCAATTTCAAATAATTCATATTCAATTTTCAAATCATTTTGAGTAATTGTGACATGTATAAATAGTTTTTAACTTCCAAATAATTATCTAGCCCTCTAAACTTAATGTTTTGTTCTCGAGTCTCAATTTTAAAGAGTGAAAAAGAATATGATGGAAAGGGCTGTTGTTCCCCGTTCACTATCGTTTAAAACAGTTTAAGTTTATAAAACAAGTTAAAAGTGAACTATGACTGAAATTAACATAAAGAAAACACACTAAGTAATTTTCAACATCATATTCTTATTAGAAATAAATCAACAAAGAATACGTTACCCAAGTACTTGCGGAATAGTACTTAGGATTGAAATGACAAAGTTGGGTGATTCCTCTCTAAGCTCAGGCTAAGTCTGAGCACAACTCTTAGAGCTCACTGAGCTATCTCAGGAACTAAGTTGTATTTGGAGGAGTGAAAAGATGGCTCGCGTGTATGTGTGTTTTTACAATTCACAAGCTTAACCTTTTCACTCCATCTCTTATGCTATTTATACATGTATGATATTTGACTCTTTCCTAAGTGACAAACTGACATCATACAGAAGACAAAATACTGATGTATTTTGTCTCTGTTTACAAAGACTATTCTAGGTAAGAGACAAGACTACTTTCCTAAGTTCAGTGATGACACTGAGCATGATCTTTTGCCATTCAGGGAAAGTTGACTTTGGTTGATAAGGACTTCGTCTTATCTGATTCAACCTTTCCCGCCTTGTCCCGCTCTTTCTTCAGTCTTTACATCCTTCAGTCTTCTACTTCAGTTTTTCTTCAGTGTAAGAAGTTGGAGAGGAATCTTAGGGATTCAGTGAGTTATTGTCATCACTCACTGAATCCATCATCTTCTTCTTGACTCAGTCTTCACCCTTTAAGTTCCGCCTTACTGAGTGGAGAGACTTCTTCTTTGCCTCTTACAGAGTATCCTGAAGACGACTCACTGAGAGACTATGCACTCAGCGACCTGTTTGTGTTAGCGGATTAAATACTTGGGCTATTTTCTATTCAAATCCTAGATTAAGGGGTTTGGGTATTTACTGAACCCAACAAGGGCAAAGTAAGGAATGGCATTGTGAAGAAAGTGATTATTAACGTTTGTGTTCTTGAGTTTGCATTTTTAAATAGCAAGGAAAAAATAGGGAAACTAACAAAATTACCAATATACCCTCAAAACTGTATAGAGTAATTAATTTATGCTATCGTTCCCTTTGTTGATACCTTGGACGGTGTAAGTTATAAACAACACATAAAAGTAGCGGTGAGCATATGACTCGAACGAACCGGACCGACCGAGACCGGACTGGACCGGCCAGACCGACCACATTCGGTCCGGTCCGCGGTCTCGGCTTTTGGGCTATTTCGGTCCTCGGTCCGGTCCGGACCAGAACCGACGAATTTGGCCTAATTTGGCCTTGTTGGACCGGACCGAGACCGGACCGGCCACATTTGGTCCGGTATCGGTCTAAGATTTTTTCCGAAATCGGGTCTCGGTCCGGTCCGGTCTTGGCCGATCCGGTCCGGTTTTTGGACCGTGCACACCCCTACATAAAAGGGTTGGGTATGGTGGCACTAACTCATTCAAGTCAGTTTGTCACTTTAGCGTCACATCACCAACTCGCTCAACTCACACACACGCCAAAATACCTTTTCCCTCATAACATGCCAAAAGGGTCCCACATATCATTTTTTCTATTTTCCATTTTTTCAAAAAAACTAAATTTCATTAATTCATGAAATAAAAACACTGTACGATGCGAAACTTAAAAAAACATACGGAAAAAATTAAAAACAATACGGAACTTCAAAAAATTCAATAACTAATTTTGTGGAGGGTCTTGAAAATATTTTACCATTATTGCGTCCTTTTTCTTGTTGACGACCATGGATTGGCGTTCCGACAGCCCGTCGGTGTTAACCGTGAGAAACTCTAATTCCACATCATGTACTTCCACCCTCAATTCCAAAGTCCGTTGTATGTACTAGTGAATAAGATGATGGAACCTCTTAACACATCTCTCATGAAGTCTTTCTTCATCCCTGAATCGGCAAATACTCATCATCCATTTGACGATCCATCTAGTGAAAACACTCAAGAGACTTAGTCTTCTTTTCAAAAAAAAGGCTCCATCCTTAGATTTCATCTTTTATCATCGTAATGTAATTTCTCTCATGAAATAAAACATTTAACGTTTGATGTTTAGATTATATTATTGTTCAAACTTCTTAGAAAACACTAGCCTTGAAATACGATGCCTTGTGCAACCTTTGCATACCTTTTGTAAAGGTACTGTTTTGCATGAATCAGATCCCTCACTTTGTGCTATACGGATATCTCCACTTAAGGAACCATGAGATCCAGGTAAACAGAAATGCAGTTGCAGTCTCTATACCTCAAACCATGTCCTTAGATCACTTCACACTAGCAAAACATAGTGTCTTAGGACCAATTAAGTCTTTCTCAAGCTTAGTAAAGCTTTATACTCACTCATAACCCACTTAGGATCACACTCAAGGCGCTTTTTCGATCTATCGTTTCACCAAAACTCATTACTCTTCCGCTATGATACTTACACATCATCTCTCACATATCAATACATCTAGTTTTATAAATCTCTCAATTTTAGCAAATTGATTTTAGTCATCCTTACCTCAAAATGGGTCAAATTATAGTTTCTCCATTTCCTATAACTTTTAAGATATTTTCCAAAATTATCTTAAGTTACTATCTGGTCTTTAAGATCATTTAGCTCCACTTGACACTTCAAAATTTTCTAGTGTCATATTTGGTCATTCATTGGTACTCATAAAAGTTCCATTTTCTTCCATAAAAGGCAATCATTAGGAACATCACTCATTGCCCTTAATCATTTAAGTAATCTTTCATTTAAGACACTTAGGAAGACTGAAACACTCAAGAGATATAGGTATTAGACTTCACAAAAATCATTTTTCTTTTTTCTTAGCTGCTGAGAGCCGGATCCCTAGGATTAGCCTAGACGGATCCCTCATTGGAGGGAACCGTGGGATCCGGGTGACAGATTCATCTTAACTCTAGCTAAAACAATCATTTCAAGCTCATCTTGCTAACTTGAATACTCCATCTCATTTTAATTAAGTTCCTAGATCATTGCAACTCTGAAGTTGACTCTTGTGCATGTCAATCATCACATTCCAAAGGATCTTAGTGGCTTAAGTCTTGAATGCACTTGCCAAACCTCTTTCTTTATAAACCACCTTGTTAAGACTTCTAAAGTCATCATCTACATCCTCATTCTCAACACTTAGAAACTTTCACAAACCTCTTTTAATCATCTCATCATGAGGAAAACTCCTAGTGGTAACTCATCCACCAAAGGACCACCCAAGAAACTTGCTCGTGTTGTTCACGAAATTTCTTCAACCGAATCATCTCCCGTTAAATCCACAAATGGTAGGATTTCCCCTCCACCTATCAAACCAATCCCTAAAAGGATTGTTCCCACAAAACTACTAATGCCAAACACCACCATACCTCCTAAACCAAACAACCCCATTTCCACTAAACCATCACCCTTAGTGCCTAGAGCCATATCATTCACCACCCTAATCTCATCACCACACCTTTACAATCTAGAGGACTTGCCTCTTAGGCCGTCCCATCCTCCACCACCGCCAACATTCTCTTCTTTAGAAGGAATAGCGGAACAAAATCAAGGTGTTGAGTCAACACTAGCTCCGGCTTCTTTTTCTCCATCACCTTCAAATAGTCCTTTTTGGATTATGAGGAATCATCAAAGTCAACCACCCGACCACATGGAAGTTGACACCACTCTACCTCCGCTATCATCCATAGTTGAGCCATCATCGAATGTGCCTCCGTCAATCTCTCCTTCTTTTGAGGCTCCCCAACCCTCTTCACTTGATCCTCCACATCAATGCATTTCTTTTCTACCACCACTGATAACGCTACACGCGTCGTTCGGGGTCAAGGAAACTTCCTTTTCTTCGAGCAAGTTTTATAACACCCTAGGCAGTGAACCTAATCGTTGTAGTGTAGTAATTAGGGTAAGCCACGGGTATTGATATCGTTCTCTAGGGGAATAGGAATGCTAGTGAGAAGTTACTACGCTAAGGTTGAGGTTGAGGAAGATTATTTTTTATCTTTTTTATGCTTTTTTAGAAATTTAAAAGGTACGAATCTCGGGTATTGGATTTGGGGGGTTGGTATTGCTACCGATTACTCTACTATTATCTAATTATCTAAGCTAAGGTTGTGATAGTCTATGTCTAATTGATGTGTACTCGTATGATAGTTTAAAGATGTGTTTACTTAGGTTTTACTACTCCTTAATTATCTCCTATTGATGGTTGATTTGTCACGTCCTTATTCCTAGTTGCGTTGTGATTCTAAGGCTATAGGGCGTGCTTGTTTCCCTAACTCTTTGAAATTACCAAAGGGTCTTGTTTACAAATCCTCTAGTGATTTATAGACGCCTACTCTACGGTTGTCCTTGAATACTTTATCCTACAATTACTTAGATAATTATATTCTAAAGTTCACAAAGAAAAGTCAAGCATTAAGTACACAACGAATAATCTAGCACACTCTAGATCATTAGTCAACTAAGATAAGTATCAACCAATCAATATTCAATAATTAAGTTTCATATTCCCTAAGCAAACACACAAATAAATTAGCCGGACATGGAGAACATGCAAGCATACACACAAATAATCAAAGACATAATTAAATTAATGAAGTAAATACTTATCTTGATGTATAATAGGGTTTAGAACCCTAAAATACTGCACAAGAAAGCCTTGGTTCGGTTTTAGGTTTTTACTCCAAAAGACTACACACAAAAACTGAAAAATTCGGATTCTATATATAAGATTACATCTGCGACGGCGTCACCTTATGTTTCGTGACGCCGTCGTGTCGCCGTCATTAGGGTTTCGTCTTGGCCACGTAAACCTTGCGACGGCGTCACCTTATGACTGTGACGCCGTCCCCTTCAGCTCTGACGCCGTCTTGGCTGCATCTAGGCCGTCTGAGTAGCGACGGCCTACTCCTTTAGAACCTGACGTCGTCCCTTGAAAACATGCAATTTCGCTTCTGAGCCGTCGCAAAATGCCTTCCCGACGGCGTCGCAGATATGCAGTGACGCCGTCGCCTTATGTTTCAGCAGCTTTGAGTGTCTCTGACTTTGGCCATTTTCTTCGTATATTCGCGCCTTTTCGTCCAAATAAGCATCATTCCAGCATTTTGCCTTCAAGAGACCTAAAAAGTGAAAAGGAACGATATTAAGCAATAACGGATACAAAAGTGATCGAATAAGGGCTTAAATGACCCCTCAAAAAGGTACCTTTTAAAACCTTATCAACCACCACTTCTGAGCCATGACAAAGATTGTTATCATTTTCAACATGTTGAAAGCTTGATACATGAAGTACTTGAAGATCAACGTTTCATGTTTTATCACCTCCTCGAACGTTTCAACGAGATCAACAAACCTAAACAAACTTGAGCTATAGGATTCAAGTGGTGTCCTAGTATCAAGTGCGACTTAGATAGTCTAGTAATCCAAAGTCATATATTTTTTATTTTGTTAGTTTTTAGAGTCATGTACATCATATCTCTAGTTTTATTAAATGAAATTACATGATATTTGCCATATTGTTATGAGGATTTGCTTGTTGTTCTAATACATATCTCACTTTGATGTTAACATCATTTGTTACATTGTTGGGGTTTATCGCCCAGTAACAAGGTTAAGACAATCAATGACAGTAACAATACCACTAGGTGGTTACCGGATATCACTTGGAATCGTGTGATCACTTTCCAAAGTAAACTATTCGACCCTAATGCCTGGGTATCACGAATATCTACTTGGGATAAGACCAAATGCAGTTAGAGAATTAGGCACAATTCTATAACCCTTTCGCTAATAAGTGTTTTTGTTTTCTGTGTGTTTCATGCATAATCAGATCTCCTATTTATAGGAGGTTACTCTAAGCTAGTCAAATGGAATTATGAGTATTAATCGGCCCATTAATAGCCTCATAATTATCCCCATTATAGTCGTTTAGTGGTTACATGACCAATTAAACGTGGTCATTAAGCAGTTGTAACTGCCATTTAGCAGTACTTTAACACTAGCAGTACTTTCATACTAGCAGTACTTTCATACCATTAGCAGTACTTTAACACTAGCAGTACTTTCATAGTGCTATCAGTGGTTACACTGTTTCAGTGGAATCCACAAGCTTCAGTGGAAACACTGCTTATCAGTGGAAACACTGCTTATCAGTGGAAACCACAAGCAGTACTTTCCACAAGCAGTACTTTCACCAAGCAGTACTTTTACCAGCAGTACTTTTTACTAGCACTACCAATACAAACCACTATTAGAGTCAGGGTGTTCATGGACCTTGTGGGTGTACACTCCGTACCTCCTAACCCATTACAAGGTGTGAACTATTCCCACAAGTGCACTAAATTTTCCAACAATCCTCCCCAAATTTAGTTCACTTCCTTTGCATGAAAAATAAACATCAAGCAAAACATGTGCATAAACGAAAATGTCCTGAGGATTGAATTTCCATCTTAGTAAATTACACGTTCAAATTTTTGAGAATCAGGGTGTTCTAAGAATTGAACCCTTCAACCCATTTGAATACCTGAAGATAAAATACACACAAGTTTTCAAACACTTAAAAGCTCCTGACACTATACAAGCCATGTGTCCATATCCAAATTCATAAATGTTGTAAAAGCTAAAAGTCCAAAGCTTCCTGAAGCGGCAAAACTTCAACATTTACATAGGTGGTTCCTCTTTATTCATGCTCCTGCCAAGCACTTTTTCAAAGAAAAAATAACCATTAAGAAGTATAGACTTCATCCTCCTTTCAGCAG
The DNA here is from genome assembly GCA_019973895.1 of Chrysanthemum seticuspe. NCBI lineage: Eukaryota > Viridiplantae > Streptophyta > Magnoliopsida > Asterales > Asteraceae > Chrysanthemum > Chrysanthemum seticuspe. The sequence goes on along the minus strand of BPTQ01000003.1, from coordinate 11,149,562 downwards.
GTTCTGAGCACAACCTTGGGATGTAAATAAAACATGTGCTCTAGTCCACTGAATGTTCAGCTTTCCACATTCAACTCAGCTCCTAAGTTTCCTCAGGAGGGAGTTGGGTGTCCTAGCATTCAGTGACTAAGTTGGACTTAAACCCATCCCTTTAGCAGACTTTATAACCAAGTCTCTAGCCAGACCCTTCGTCAAGTGATCAGCTAAGTTCTGTTGAGATCTTACAAACTCTATAGATACCACCCCATTCATGATAAGCTCATGAATCATGCTATGCCTGACACCTAAGTGTCTAGACTTACCATTGTACATCTGGCTATAAGCCTTAGCCAATGTAGCTGCACTATCACACCGGATAGAAATATGTGCTATAGGTTTAGGCCACAATGGAATCTCAAGAAGCAAGTTTTTCAACCATTCAGCTTCTTTACCAGCAGCTGCTAAAGCCACAAATTCATATTCCATTGTTGAACTGGTGATGCAAGTTTGCTTCTTGGATGCCCAAGAAATTGCACCTCCACCAAGTAGGAATACCCAGCCACTGGTAGACGAATTGTCTTCAGTGTTACTGATCCAACTTGCATCAGTGTAACCTTCCAACACTGATGGGTAACCAGTATATGAGAGACTATAATCCATAGTTCTCTTCAAATACTTCAGTACCCTCTGAACTGCTTGCCAGTGATGAGCACTAGGATTACTAGTATACCTGCTCAATTTTCCCATTTCAAAACCAATATCAGGTCTTGTACAAGTCATGGCATACATCAGGCAGCCAATTACCCTAGAATACTCAAGTTGAGATACAGCCTTGCCATGATTAGGCATCAGCTTCTCACAAGTATCCATAGGTGTACTCACTGGAGTACAATCAAAGTAATTGAATTTCCTCAGCACCTTCTCAATATAATGAGACTGAGAGATAGAAATTCTTTTACTTTCATGTTTAATCCTTATACCAAGGATAACATCAGCCTCCCCCATATCCTTCATGGAGAACCTTGATGACAAAAATTCCTTTGTCAGGTCAACCTGATTTTCGTCAATGCCAAAGATCAACATGTCATCAACATATAGACAAATACTGACTCCTTTACCAGATTCATCAAATTTGCTATATACACATTTGTCAGCTTGGTTAAGAACATAACCACTAGACAAAACCACTTCATCAAATTTTTGATGCCATTGCTTAGGTGCCTGCTTTAGTCCATAAAGAGACTTAATCAGTTTACATACCTTGTTTTCATTGCCAGACATGATGAAGCCCTGAGGTTGGTTCATATAAACCTCCTCTTCCAATTCACCATTCAAGAAAGCTGTTTTCACATCCATCTGATGAATAACCAGATTGTGAAAAGAAGCCATAGCAATCAGCAGTCTTATGGTACTGATACGAGCCACAGGGGCATAAGTATCAAAATAGTCTATTCCTGACTTTTGTTTAAAGCCCTGAATGACTAGTCTAGCCTTGAACTTTTCAATAGTTCCATCTACTTTCATTTTCCTTTTGAAAATCCATTTGAAACCCAGAGGCTTGCAACCTGGTGGTAGATCAACCAACACCCAAGTGTTGTTGCCCATGATGGAATCCATCTCATCATTGATTGCTTCTTTCCAGAAAGCAATATCCTGGGACTTCATTGCTTCTTCAAATGTCTTGGGATCATCCTCAACAATGAAGCAATAGGAGTATTGGTCTGAAACCTCATCCCTTGTTCCTTCAACTAAGTATAGTTGAAACTTAGGTCCAAATGACTTTGGAGTCCTAACCCTTTTGCTCTTCCTGAGCACAGGTTCAGGTTGTTGTACCACACCCTCATCAGGGACCACTGATGGTTCATCATCAGGGACCTCGGATACACCAGTGTCATGAGTTCCATTAGGAATCCTCTGACTTGGTCTAGGGACTGATGAGAATCTATTCTCATCAAAAGTTGCATCCATTGATTCAATTATAGAGTTAACTGAAACATATTCATTAGGTTCAATAACATAGAACCTATAAGCCTTGGAATGCTCAGCATATCCAACAAAGATGCAGTCAATGCCTCTTTCACCCAAAGTTTTCATCTTTGGATCAGGGAGTCTTACAACAGCCCTACAACCCCAGACCTTGAGATAGTTCAGGTTAGGTTTCCTTTTAGTCCAGAGTTCATAAGGGGTAACCTTGTTCCTTTTGTTAGGAACCCTATTTAATAAATAGCAAGCTGTTAACATAGCTTCACCCCAGAACCCTTGACTCAGTCCTGAAAAGGACAACATGGAATTAACCATCTCCTTCAGCACTGATACGCTTACACAGCGCGTTCGGGGTCAAAGGAACTTCCTTTTCGTCGAGCAAGTTTTTCAACACCCTAGGTAGTGAACCTAATCGTTGTAGTGTAGTATTAGGGTAAGCCACGGGTATTGATATCGTTCTCTAGGGGAATAGGAATGCTAGTGAGAAGTTACTACGCTAAGGTTAAGGTTGAGGAAGATTATTTTTTATCTTTTTTATGTTTTTTAGGAAATTGAAAGGTACGAATCTCGGGTATTGGATTTGGGGGGTTGGTATTTCTACCGATTACTCTACTATTATCTAATTGTCTAAACTAAGGTGGCGGTAGTCTATGTCTAATTAATGTGTGCTCGTATGATAGTTTAAAGATGTGTTTACTACTCCTTAATTATCTCCTATTGATGGTTGAGTTGTCACGTCTTATTCTTAGTTGCGTTATGTGTCTAAAGTTGTAGGGTATGCGTTTCTCCCTAACTCTTTGAACTTACCAAAGGGTCTCGTCTACAAAACCCACTAGGGATAATAAACTCTTACTCTAAGGCACTCTTTGGATGGTTTAGCTTACAACTACTCAGGTAATTATATTGTAAGGTTCACAAAGATGAATCAAGCATTAAGTACACAACGAATGACCTATCGCATTACTAGATCATTAATCAACTAAGATAAGAAACAACCAATCAATATTTAATAATTAAGTTTCATATTCCCTAAGCAAACACACAAATAAATTAGCCGGACATGGAGAACATGCAAGCATACACACAAATAATCAAAGACATAATTGAATTGATGAAGTAAATACTTATCTTGATGTAAGATATGGTTTGAAACCCTAAAATACTATACAAGACACCCTTGGTTCGGTTTTAGGTTTTTACTCCACAAAAGACTCTCCTAAAACTGAAAAATTCGGACTCTATATATAATATTACATATGTGACGGCGTCACCTTATGTTTTGTGACGCCGTCGTGTCGCCGTCATTAGGGTTTCGTCTTGGCCACGTTAATCTTGCGACGGCGTTACCTTATGTCTGTGATGCCGTCCTCTTCAGCTTCTGACGTCGTCTGGATTGAATCTAGGCCGTCTGAGTAGCAACGGCAAAGCCCGACGTCGTCACTTGAAAATAAGGTTTTTGGCTACTGTATCGTCACAAAAATCCTCCGACGGCGTCGCAATTAACACCTGACGCCGTCGCCTTCTGTTTTCAGCAGCTTTGAGTGTCTCAATTCTGACTTTGGCCATTTTCTTCATATATCCGCGCCTTTTCGTCCAAATAAGTGCCATTCCAGCATTTTGCCTTCAAGAGACCTAAAAAGTGAAAAGGAACGATATTAAGCAATAACGGATACAAAAGTGATCAAATAAGGGCTTAAACGACCCCTCAAAATGGTACCTTTTAAAACCTTATCAAATATCCCTACACTTGTTATTTGCTTGTCCTCAAGCAAATGTGCTTTTAGCCAATTAATTTATAAGTTAGGGGTCATAAAGCATTGATTTAAAACGGTCCACAACACATATAAGCCCCGCAAAAGTCATAACAAGCATGGAAATTACACACTAGCACCTCACATGGGGTGTTTAGATACTCACATCTCTCTCGGGTGTATATATGAAATATAACAAATAGGAAATGGAAGATAAACACTCATTAACCGGTCCTAGTACATAGATTACCATAGGCTTGAGAATAGATCAAACCTCCATCGCTTTGGTGTAAGCACCTAGGAAAGACTATCAAAGAGGTCTTTTAAAGGGTTGTAATGTTAGGCTTACGGTAGGGAAACAAAGGGTTTGGTGGGATAGGCTATATAGTGGTGGCAAGTCAAAAATCTCTATGTTAAATGCATACGAAGAATGGCGTTGCTAAGCCAAGACTCGACACTCTAAAAGTCTAGGTAACGGAAATAAACAAACATAAATTTAAAGGATAGATGTAGGATGGTAGCCCTTTTTTTTTTTTTTTTTTTTTTTTTTTTCATACACTTTTACTCTACCATCCCCTACGGTAACATCAAAATGATAGGGATTTATAGGCACATCCCTGCACTTGAGTTTTTATTACTCTAACACTAATTTGACCCGAATTGAAAAGATCAAAACACTTGGGGTACATTATTACGCAAACAAAGGGAATTTGAATTTAACGTTTCCTTCCCGTCATTTCATAAACTTTAACTTTTCCCATGAATCCCAATCGTCCCAAAACTGTATACAAAGGATATGACTTGACTTAGCAACTTATGCAAGCAACCAGATAATTGAACTAAGGGTTTAGGGTGATAACAAACATTTTCACTAAAAGTGAGTGCATAAGGGGTAGGCTAAGGCGATTTGGGTGTATATTTGGGGGTGGGGTGTAAACAATGTTCTTCATTGATATTACGGAAAAACCGAAACATCACGAGAACCGCGAAAAGGATAGGCTCTGAGGGGTTAACTAGGGGTATCGTGTACTAAAGATGAGTACAACGCAAAGGGTGTGGGGGAATTACTCAACCGATGTGGAAGAAGTAATTATATTACGGGTATCAAACAAGGGTTATCCTAATGCCTCTTATCATTTAGTTATTCCTAACTACACAAGTGTAGTCTCACTTGTGATCTCGGAATGCATCACAAAACAAGTTCTAGAATCTAATATACTACCGGTTCACACTCTAAGCATTAACGATGAAAGCTTTTAATTCCTACTAATCTAAGGGCGATCCTCACATTTTGGGTGGAATTTGGGTGGTAAAGGGTTTTGTGCTAGTCATATAACTTCCTATCCGTGAGACACTTTTGTTAAGACTAATGGCCCACTCTTATATATTATGAAAAATTTTAAATTTGGTGCCAAAATTACCCTAACCGACATTTTCTCATGGTTTATTACAAAAGTGCAATTGGACAAAGCAAATAATCAAGGATAAGCATAGTTTCAAAGTTAACATTTTATTTTCCCTCCCTACACTTAAACTGAACATTGTCCCCAATGTTCCCCAAAAGTATCAAAGTTATGATAAAAGAAGGTAATCAAAAACGAAAGAAACTAATACTCCCCTGATTAGCTCGGTAGGATCCGTGTGTGAAGTAGTGGTTAAATCCTTTCCAAGAAGAATTTATGCGTGAAAAGCTCCTCAATCTTATGTAACTTCTTCTTGACAAACTAAACCTGCACACTTGAAGAAAACAAACGAAACCTTCGCGTAAAATCGGCGGTAATAATATATATAAGACTCGATTTAAACTAGGATATAATGCTTGTGGAATGGATGTTTACAGAATTTCTAAGAAAATTAAGACCTGGAAAATTCCAAAAATTTATAAGTAGCTCAGAAAACGAGAAAAAGCGATATGATGTTTTTACTCCTTCCTGACGCCGTCAGGTTGCAATCCTGACGCCGTCAGGTTATCCTGACAAAAACTGGTCTGCGATTTTCTGGAAAAATTCTGGAAAATTTACATCTTTAGAATCTGGAAAAATTTCTGCAAAAACATCCATTATGACTCGATACAAGCATTTGACTCGAACAAACAAACATATATATCTTTTGGTTAATTGTTATTCTCATGTTTACGTTTCTTTTGAAAACGTGTGTAATCCTCCCTACACTTATCCCTTATGTAAAATACCTTTATATGCAATTAAGACAAGGCTAAAAACAAAATAAAGCATTTTTACAAATTTAAACATGAGGATGAACAATTAATAAAAGATATATGACACTAACAAGCAAGCAATTAAGCATGGGTTGCCTCCCACGAAGCCCTTTTATTTATTTAAGAGTCTTGTAGCTAGACTCGTAGTCGTGCTCCTACGTACCGATATAAGTTAGTCTATCCTCAACAATGTCGTAAGGATCAAACTTATCATTCAAGTTCCTAGTAGTACGTTCGGTTAAATATGTCTTTTCAAACTTCTCACCATCGGGATCATAGATTTGTATCCTAATGTGCCACTCTCCATTACCATCACTAGGCGATCTATCCCAATTCCATTTGTGTTCAGATTTCTCAACTTTCCACTTATTCATGACAAGGTTAACGGGAAAGCTTCCTAGGAACTCGATCATCTTCCTAAATACTAAGGCGTCCTCGAACGGGTTCACTTCCATATCCCTAGCCATTTCTTTTTCTTGGAAAGTTGCTTTACTAGTGAAGGCTTTATCCAGGTAAAAAGGTCTTTGGGGGCCTATGAGGTTCCTATCAATCCAAGGTCCATATCTAGAAGGCTCTCTATCCAACCAAATCTCTTGTGGGATTTCCTCATCCTTGTAGTACGTATGCTTTTTGACATCGTAAACTGATCTAGCACTCCCCTCTCCTACCACTATCTTGGACATCTTACAATCGTTGATGGCACTAGCAGTAGCTAAAAATCCTCTTCCTACTAGTAATGGGCATGTCGGGTCCTTATTCACGTCTAGCACATGAAAGTCGGCCAAAAGAGTCAACTCTCCTACGTGTACTACCATGTCCTTTATTATTCCTACCGGACGTGCCACACTACCGTCCGCTAGACTTAAGATGGTTTCCGTTGGTTCTATTTTACCTAAGTTAAGGCTTCTATGGAGGGACAACGGAACAAGATTGATGCATGACCCTAGGTGGGCTAGAGCGTCGAGTGGTTTGGAAGTTCCAAGCCTACACGGAAGAGTGAATAGCCCGGGACCGTCTAACTTCTTAGGTAAGTTGTTTCGCACAAAAGCGGACCCATGTTTTCCAAGCCTAAGTTCTAACTCATATTTTTCTTTCAAAGCATTATAATAAGGTGCATGAGCCAAGACTTCAAGAATCGGTTTTTCTTGATGGAGTTCCTTGTACTCCTCCTCTAAACTAGGTTTGGATTCTTGGCTGACGGGTTTCTCAAGAGGGGGTTCTACCAATGGTGCTGGGCCTTGGTACCTCTTGGATGGCTTGGACCCCTTTTTGATAGCATTTACCGACTGAACCGTCGAGTGTGAGGGGCATGGATGTGCATTCTCCCATGGTGAACTAGAACATGAAGTCGACGCAATTGAATTCACTTTTGGGTTCTTTATGGTATCACTTGGGAGTGCTCCAACTTCCCGTTCATTGAAGGCTTTTAAGAGGGCATCAAGCTTGTTTGTCATCTCGCTTTGTTTTTGCTTAAAATCGGCTTCAAGCTTATTCAATTGAGTCTCTTGGGATGACAAAAATCTAGATGTGATTGCCTCAAGATTAGTGGGGTTCCCGGTATTAAGAGAATTGAACCTAGTGGGTGAACTAGATGAGCTTTGGGGTGTGCTTGAGTTTTGGTTCCACTTAAGGTTAGGGTGATTTCTCCATGAGGGGTTGTACGAGTTTCCTAAGTTGTTTTGTTCGGGTTTGAAAGTGTACCACTTCTCTCCCGCTCCGTCGGTACGCATGGAGGCGTAGTCCGCAAAAGCTTGTTCGGGGAGTCTTGTGCAATCACGAGTGTCATGGGGACCACTGCATAACTCACAAGGTAGAGTGATTTGATTCACTTGACGTGAGGACTTAGGATTTTTGTAGGAACTCATGAGGAATTTAACTTGATCTTCAAGTTCGATCATCCTAAGGTCGGAAGGTTGTGAGTTGATGGAAGGCAAGGAGATTGCCTTGACGGTTTTAGGTAGCTCACGGGGGTCATCCCAACTTTCGTTGTCGTAGAGGGAAAGGTCCTCTATTATACCCCATGATTCTTCTGCGGTGAGATCACTAAGTTTTCCACCGGCCGCTTGGTCAATGGATCGCTTAGTGGGGAAGTTGACATGATCATAAAAGATTTGGACTTCGAGCCAAAGATCAATGTCGTGATGAGGGACTTTATGAAGTAAGTCCTTGAATCGGGTCCATGCTTCGTAGAGAGATTCACCTTGACGTTGTTGGAACATCAAGATGTCATTCCTAAGCTTAGTGGTTCTCCCCGGTGGGAAAAATTGAGCAAGGAAGCGAGAAGTAAGATCATCCCAACTTGAGATGGAGCCGGCGGGAAGTCGCTCAAGCCAATTACTAGCTTGGTCCCGTAGAGAGAATTGGAAGAGACGCAGGCGCGTGGTCTCCCGAGTAGTAGCATCAAGGTCGATGGAATCGACAATTTTGAGGAAATCCCTCAGATGCTGATTTGGATCTTCGGAACGAAGTCCATGGAATGCACATCCGTTTTGCACCAACCGGATGGTGTCGGATCGCAGGGCCGTAGTTTGGGCTTGGTCGGGAAGCTCAATGGTGTTCCTGTAGCCTAGGTGGCTTGGTCTTGAGTATTCACCAAGAGTACGGGCTCTTGGCGGGTCATTTGGTGGTGGGTTGATGAGTGGTGGTTGGTTATCATCTTCCATGATGAAAAGTGATGGGTGTTACGAACAAAGGTCACGAAGAAGGAACCCTACTAGAATGAAGAGCGAAGGAACGAGTTAAAAAGGGTG
>BPTQ01000003.1:10940103-11140871 GCA_019973895.1 Chrysanthemum seticuspe | reverse complement strand
CGCCCTCTCTTCACCATGTGAAAGTTTGGGCTTGTTTTGTTGAATCCTTTGAGCATATTGGGGAGTACCTCTTTAGTGGGATTGGAATTCACCTTGGTTTTGAGTTCGTGTGGGGTTTCGAGTAGATCAAGTGGGTGATCCAAGTTAAGAGAATTATGGTCCTTGGGGTGATTAGAACTCCGTTAGCGTAGATCTAAAACCAGTAGGGTTCTCTGAGCTAACTTATTCGAACTTCGGCTAAAATTCGTTTTTGTTTCGCTCTACTGTTTGTTCGAACTACGGGAGAATTTTCGGAAGTTACTTGCCCTTCAACCTCGTGAGGGTTCACTATGGTATTTCTTGGGTTTTCACTTAAGCTAACGCAGCTGAAGTACAAGATCAAGTGGTACCCTCTTACGTGTAGGTACGGGGAGTGTGGGCTGCCAAGTGAGCCATGGATGTGCATTCTCCCATGGTGAACTAGAACATGAAGTCGACGCAATCGAATTCACTTTTGGGTTCTTTATGGTATCACTTGGGAGTGCTCCAACTTCCCGTTCATTGAAGGCTTTTAAGAGGGCATCAAGCTTGTTTGTCATCTCGCTTTGTTTTTGCTTAAAATCGGCTTCAAGCTTATTCAATCGAGTCTCTTGGGATGACCAAAATCTAGATGCGATTGCCTCAAGATTAGTGGGGTTCCTGGTATTAAGAGAATTGAACCTAGTGGGTGAACTAGATGAGCTTTGGGGTGTGCTTGAGTTTTGGTTCCACTTAAGGTTAGGGTGATTTCTCCATGAGGGGTTGTACGAGTTTCCTAAGTTGTTTTGTTCGGGTTTGAAAGTGTACCACTTCTCTCCCGCTCCGTCGGTACGCATGGAGGCGTAGTCCGCAAAAGCTTGTTCGGGGAGTCTTGTGCAATCACGAGTGTCATGGGGACCACTGCATAACTCACAAGGTAGAGTGATTTGATTCACTTGACGTGAGGACTTAGGATTTTTGTAGGAACTCATGAGGAATTTAACTTGATCTTCAAGTTCGATCATCCTAAGGTCGGAAGGTTGTGAGTTGATGGAAGGCAAGGAGATTGCCTTGACGGTTTTAGGTAGCTCACGGGGGTCATCCCAACTTTCGTTGTCGTAGAGGGAAAGGTCCTCTATTATACCCCATGATTCTTCTGCGGTGAGATCACTAAGTTTTCCACCGGCCGCTTGGTCAATGGATCGCTTAGTGGGGAAGTTGACATGATCATAAAAGATTTGGACTTCGAGCCAAAGATCAATGTCGTGATGAGGGACTTTATGAAGTAAGTCCTTGAATCGGGTCCATGCTTCGTAGAGAGATTCACCTTGACGTTGTTGGAACATCAAGATGTCATTCCTAAGCTTAGTGGTTCTCCCCGGTGGGAAAAATTGAGCAAGGAAGCGAGAAGTAAGATCATCCCAACTTGAGATGGAGCCGGCGGGAAGTCGCTCAAGCCAATTACTAGCTTGGTCCCGTAGAGAGAATTGGAAGAGACGCAGGCGCGTGGTCTCCCGAGTAGTAGCATCAAGGTCGATGGAATCGACAATTTTGAGGAAATCCCTCAGATGCTGATTTGGATCTTCGGAACGAAGTCCATGGAATGCACATCCGTTTTGCACCAACCGGATGGTGTCGGATCGCAGGGCCGTAGTTTGGGCTTGGTCGGGAAGCTCAATGGTGTTCCTGTAGCCTAGGTGGCTTGGTCTTGAGTATTCACCAAGAGTACGGGCTCTTGGCGGGTCATTTGGTGGTGGGTTGATGAGTGGTGGTTGGTTATCATCTTCCATGATGAAAAGTGATGGGTGTTACGAACAAAGGTCACGAAGAAGGGGGATAGACTAAGAGAAAGCTAAAAATGAGAAAAAAGTTTACTTGATAGGAATCAAGCAAAGAACCTAAACGAGATGGACTACTAACTAGCTATTCTATTCCCCGACATCGGCGCCAAAAACTTGATACGCTTACACAGCGCGTTCGGGGTCAAAGGAACTTCCTTTTCGTCAAGCAAGTTTTTCAACACCCTAGGCAGTGAACCTAATCGTTGTAGTGTAGTATTAGGGTAAGCCACGGGTATTGATATTGTTCTCTAGGGGAATAGGAATGCTAGTGAGAAGTTACTACGCTAAGGTTAAGGTTGAGGAAGATTATTTTTTATCTTTTTTATGTTTTTTAGGAAATTGAAAGGTACGAATCTCGGGTATTGGATTTGGGGGGTTGGTATTTCTACCGATTACTCTACTATTATCTAATTGTCTAAACTAAGGTGGTGGTAGTCTATGTCTAATTAATGTGTGCTCGTATGATAGTTTAAAGATGTGTTTACTACTCATTAATTATCTCCTATTGATGGTTGAGTTGTCACGTCTTATTCTTAGTTGCGTTGTGTGTCTAAAGTTGTAGGGTATGCGTTTCTCCCTAACTCTTTGAACTTACCAAAGGGTCTCGTCTACAAAACCTAATAGGGATAATAAACTCTTACTCTAAGGCACTCTTTGGATGGTTTAGCTTACAACTACTCAGGTAATTATATTCTAAGGTTCACAAAGATGAATCAAGCATTAAGTACACAACGAATGACCTATCGCATTACTAGATCATTAATCAACTAAGATAAGAAACAACCAATCAATATTTAATAATTAAGTTTCATATTCCCTAAGCAAACACACAAATAAATTAGCCGGACATGGAGAACATGCAAGCATACACACAAATAATCAAAGACATAATTGAATTGATGAAGTAAATACTTATCTTGATGTAAGATAGGGTTTGAAACCCTAAAATATTGTACAAGACACCCTTGGTTCGGTTTTAAGTTTTTACTCCACAAAAGACTCTCCTAAAACTGAAAAATTCGGATTCTATATATAATATTACATATGCGACGGCGTCACCTTATGTTTTGTGTCGCCGTCGTGTCGCCGTCATTAGGGTTTCGTCTTAGCCACGTTAATCTTGCGACGGCGTCACCTTATGTTTGTGACGCCGTCCTCTTCAGCTTCTGACGTCGTCTGGATTGAATCTAGGTCGTCTGAGTAGCAACGGCAAAGCCCGACGTCGTCATTTGAAAATAAGGTTTTTGGCTACTGTATCGTCACAAAAATCCTCCGACGACGTCGCAATTAACACCTGACGCCGTCGCCTTCTGTTTTCAGCAGATTTGAGTGTCTCGATTCTGACTTTGGCCATTTTCTTCATATATCCGCGCCTTTTCGTCCAAATAAGTGCCATTCCAGCATTTTGCCTTCAAGAGACCTAAAAAGTGAAAAGGAACGATATTAAGCAATAACGGATACAAAAGTGATCAAATAAGGGCTTAAACGACCCCTCAAAATGGTACCTTTTAAAACCTTATCAAGCACCCTGTTTTTCCTTTCAGAAATACCATTTTGCTGAGGAGTATAAGGGGCAGTCGTTTCATGGATTATTTCAACAGACTGAAAGTACTGAGTATCCATGTACTCACCTCCCATATCAGTCCTTAATCTTTTGATCAAAGACCCAAGTTGTAATTCAACTTCAGTTTTAAACACTTTGAATTTATCTAATGCTTCATCCTTGGTATGTAACAGATAGACATAACAAAATCTAGAAGCATCATCAATAAATGTCACAAAGTACTTCTTATTCCCCAAAGAAGGAGTGGCATGCAAATCACACAGGTCACTGTGTATCAGCTCCAAGAGCTTAGTCTCACGACTAACACCCTGAAAGGGTTTCTTGGTTATCTTGGTCAACATGCAAGTTTTACACTTTTCAGTGTCCATGTCAAAAGCAGGGATTAAACCATCCCTAGACATATCTTGCATCCTTTTATAGTGAACATGAACAAGTCTAGCATGCCAAAGGGTAGAATCAGTCTGATCATATGTGGTCACAAAAGCTGAAATAACGCTGTCAGTGGTAATATTAAGCATGAACATTTGATTACATAAATAACCAAAACCAATAAAAACACCACATTTAGAAAGAACAAATTTATCAGATTCAATAACTTGTTTATATCCATGATTATTCAAAACACTACTTGAAACCAAGTTCTTCCTGATATCAGGAACATGAATAACATCAAACAAAGTTACAATCTTTCCTGAACTAAACCTAAGATCTACACAACCACGACCATGCACCAAGGCTGTTGACTCATTTCCCATGTGAAGAATAGAACCATCATTCAGTGACTCATAAGTCTTGAACCAGCTTCAATATTTACACACATGAACTGTTGCACCAGAGTCAACCCACCACGCAACATCATCATCATGCACATAAAAAGATTCAGATACACATGTAACATAATAAATCTGAAAAGACTTATTAACCATATTCTGACCTTTCAGTGAGTTGGAAGAACCACCACTCCCTGAACCATTAGTGCCTGATCCATTGGCTTTACCACCAATTTTAACACCTTTGCAGTCCCTTTTAATGTGACCTGTCTTGCCACATTTCCAACAAGTAGGTGTTGCCTTCTTGTTAGGATCTGCCTTTGTGTTGTCATGATATTTGCGTTTGCCTTTGTTGTCATTGTACCTGGTGGAGTTATTATGCTCCACCATATTGACAACAGATGGTCCAGCAGCATTGCTACTCTTTGGCTTGTCATTATCCTGCACCTTGAGAGATTCCTCAATGCGCAGATGACTGCCCAACTCAACCAGAGTTAACTCCTCCTTCTTATGTTTCAAGGTATGCTTGAAATCTTTCCAAGAAGGAGGAAGTTTGTCAATAACACAAGAGACTGAAATAGCCTCATCCATGTGCATATTGTGTTGTGTAAACCTTCCAAGTATTCCAAGAAGTTCATTGTATTGTTCCATAACTGGTCTTGAATCAGTCATTTTGTAATTTGTGAAATTACTAACAAGGAACTTCTCACTTGATGCATCCTCAGCCATATATTTGGCATCCAAGGAATCCCACAGTTCTTTGGAAGATTCAAAGTTCTGATAAATATCAAATAGAGAATCAGACATACCATTGAGAATAAGACCTCTGCATATGTAGTCATCATTCTCCCATTTGCTCCTCCTCCGGATCTGGTCCACAGTAGCATCATTCCCATCATCAGGAATAGGAGTAGTCAGCACATAAACAACACTCATGCTTGACAGCAAGAAGTGCATCTTCTTCTGCCACCTCCTAAAGTCCACCCCTTCAAACTTATCAAGCTTGGCAAAGTTTGAAGCCATGTGTTTCATTGCAGCAGTAGCCATTGATTATCACAAAATAGTTTACTTTGATTGTTGGGGTTTATCGCCCAGTAACATGGTTAAGACAATCAATGACAGTAGCAATACCACTAGGTGGTTACCGGATATCACTTGGAATCGTGTGATCACTTTCCAAAGTAAACTATTCGACCCTAATGCCTGGGTATCACGAATATCTACTTGGGATAAGACCAAATGCAGTTAGAGAATTAGGCACAATTCTATAACCCTTTCGCTAATAAGTGTTTTTGTTTTCTGTGTGTTTCATGCATAATCAGATCTCCTATTTATAGGAGGTTACTCTAAGCTAGTCAAATGGAATTATGAGTATTAATCGGCCCATTAATAGCCTCACAATTATCCCCATTATAGTCGTTTAGTGGTTACATGACCAATTAAACGTGGTCATTAAGCAGTTGTAACTGCCATTTAGCAGTACTTTAACACTAGCAGTACTTTCATACCATTAGCAGTACTTTAACACTAGCAGTACTTTCATAGTGCTATCAGTGGTTACACTGTTTCAGTAGAATCCACAAGCTTCAGTGGAAACACTACTTATCAGTGGAAACCACAAGCAGTACTTTCCACAAGCAGTACTTTCACCAAGCAGTACTTTCACCAGCAGTACTTTCTACTAGCACTACCAATACAAACCACTATTAGAGTCAGGGTGTTCATGGACCTTATGGGTGTACACTCCGTACCTCCTAACCCATTACAAGGTGTGAACTATTCCCACAAGTGCACTAAATTTTCCAACACCCTTGCTGTATTTTGTTTATAGACAGACGGATCCATATGTTTTGCCTAGACGAATCCCTCAAATGAGGGAACCGTGGGATCCGTGCAATAGAAGACTAGTTTTCTACTCACTTGAGTCTTATTTGCAGGAAATTATGCATTATATACTTGTTTTCAAACATTTGTTTTGTAGATTTTTAATATACACATGAAGACTTTGACACCCTAAGCTAGGGGAAGCTCTGTGTCAAAGCAATACATTGCAAAATCATTTGCAATATAATTCTCATTAGGATTACATTTCATGATGTCCCTTTGCAAAGTTGCAATCATCAAGGGGGAGCATATTCGTCACATAGACGAAATCTTTTGCAAACATAATTGCGAATGAACTAGTTTAGTATTTCTTCTTGGTTGACGCCCTCACAAAGGGGGAGTTAAGACGAGAACACTTCTCGGCACTTGCTCTCTACTTTTTCACATTATTTTTTTCGTTCACAAAACATTCCACTTCCCTTTTAGCTCGCTCATATGTCTTTTCAACCTCACCATCAAGTAGATGAGCTAACTGATTCTTTTTGTAACCCTTCATATTCTTCTGATAATTTTCATGTTCTTTTCTTCTTTGCTTTACAGTAGGTGGTCTGAGCGTTTTCTTCTTTAACCTCTCAGTAGCATAAAATTTTCTCCTTTTATCCATGTACTCCTTCAACCATTGTGTTAATACAAATAAACCGTAAAAACGTTTATATATATTTTACGATCTTCTAATGTTTTGTCGATAACAAACGTAAAATCATTTTAACGAAACAAATAAAATACGTAAATGGTTTGAGCCAATAGTTTACTAACACACTTACGTTTTCACATAAAACACTAAACAAGTAAAAGTGATTTTATGATTTAGTAATACATATGTACAACAACTAGTATTTACATATTGGGTAGATACATACATAATTAGTATGTATTATAATGGGTAATATAATGGGTAGAAGTTTAAGTATTTGACCCATTGACTAAATACATTGAATGTTGTTGGGTAAAACCCAAAGTCCATGACCCATACCCATGGAGCATAAC
Source organism: Chrysanthemum seticuspe (assembly GCA_019973895.1). Taxonomy (NCBI): domain Eukaryota; kingdom Viridiplantae; phylum Streptophyta; class Magnoliopsida; order Asterales; family Asteraceae; genus Chrysanthemum; species Chrysanthemum seticuspe. Next base: position 11,133,828 of record BPTQ01000003.1, on the reverse strand, counting down.
CCATAACCCATTGCATGACATCATGCATAAGTTATATATGGATATTATCCATGACCCATGGTTTTAACCCATGACCCATGAACTAGATGCATTGCATCTTGTAGATACATTGTATCTACTTGGATACCCATGGTCCAAAGTCTATGACCCATGACCCATAAACCATGACCCATGACCCAAAATCCATGGGCAAAGAGGAGCGTCCCACGGATCCCCAGGATTACATTGGACGGATCCCTCAAGTGAGGGATCCGTGGGATTCGTGGAACAGTAGCAATTTTTCCTCTATAAATAGTAAGCCATTTCTTCATTGTAACCTACCCCTTTCACATATATTTTCTCTTTGACCTGTAAACTCTCTAACCACAGATCCAAGTGATCTTTGTATGTAGTTTTGTTTTTGTGTGATTCTCTAGGTTCCTCTTAAAGGCGAGATCACCACCTTTTGAAGTCAAGCAAGCTCAGGTCTATGAGTTGCCATGCTTCGTCATCATCAAGACTACTGAGGTTCTCTTGTTGATAGTTCTTTTCTTTCTCATTAGAAGTGTAGTGTCAAAGACATAAGTGAAAGATGTCTAAAGGGTCAAGACGAAGACATTAGTGAAAGGTGTCGAACGTCCGTAGTGAAAGCACTTATGAAGGGTGCTTAGAAGTCAAGGCTAAAGGCATTAGTGAAGAGTGAAAGTACTTGTGAAGGGTGCTTAGAAGTCAAGGCTAAAGGCATTAGTGAAGGGAGCCTAGAAGTCAAGTCACAAGCATTAGTGAAGGGTGCCTAGAGGTCGTGTCAAAGGCATTAGTGAAAGGTGCCTAAGGTGTACATTCGATATGGTGTGTTCGATGTACAAGATAGATTTGTATTGGGTCAAAGGATATTTATATCCTTGTTGATGTTGTCATAAGGAGTGGATCTCTTTAGGGTTAGATGTTGTGTAGTGTTGGGTAGTAGTTCCTCAACTGTAATGGAACTCGGTATCTAGCCTAGTACCGGATAAAGGGTAGGCGACGTTGTGATAGGTTTGGTTCTACCTCGTGGAAGAACCTGGTATCTAGCCTTGTACCGGATAAAGAGTAGGCAACGTTGTAAAGGCTTCTCTGCCACAAGGATTTGGTGTTGTGTAGTGATTACAAACTCTCGAGTAGGTGACTCGGGGAGTGGAGTAGGGCAAGGAAGGTGTCCTTGTAGCCGAACCACTATAAATACTCGCGTTGTAATTTTGTGCTTCTTACTCTTTATCGTTTCATTACATATTTATATATCTATATGTTTCTCAATCAACATCCAACACACACGTTTAAATAGATTGACATAAGTCGATCTAAATAGTTTAAAACCAAGTTTTATTCGGTAAAACTATTCAACCCCCCTTCTAGTTTTCATACATTGAGCTCTTTCTTCAATGGTGTACTGCTCTTGCTCTTCCTGAGTAAGCTTTTTAGATATAAGAGAGGGGGTGCAATTATTTTCCAAGGTTTTGATATTTATTTATAGGGAAGGTTTTTCACTAACTATAATTGGGTTAAATTTGTAACCATGGTTAAGTTTTACATATGTAAACATCCTAAGAATCATGGGTTATCACCAAGCCACATGAATTAATTGGTGACTCCCCCATAGGCCAGTCACACTAAGGGGGGGGGGGTATGACTAGATGATTTTGTTGATATTATCTTGTTTTACAGAGGTAGTTTGGTTTCGGTAATTACTATCGTTAAGTATTTAAATCACGAAACTAAAAACCGGGTGTCATAAAAATAATAAACTTATAAAAATACTAGCATATTAATTGAGTGATAAGTTTAGCGGAGGGCGTAAACGTTGTTAAAACCTAAAAACGTAGGTTTAAATACGCGTAAAACGCAATTTATCAAAAAAATAATGAGATTGAAAGGAAATGACCGTGTATTTATTTAAAGTATAATAAAGTTAGTCTATAGTGATATAAAAAATTCAAAATATGGTTTTTAATATTCCCGGGATAACCTAACGGTTCTACGTTAAGTTTAAAAGTTACGCGATTTAGAGTAAAACGTAACACGTGCGAACTTTTCGTAAAACCAAAAAAGTAAAAGTTGACAGATAAATTATAAAAATATGGAAATCGGAATGTATAAAATATGTGGACTAAGTATAGTCTAGAGTCGGTTTAAGTTAATGTATGTGTTATCACGTACGCGAAATAACCTATCCCGTTACTTGCAAAAGCAAGTTTACTTAACAGTAAAAGATTAAGTAAGGAAATTAATTAAATAATGACCTTATAAATTTTGAATTGTTACACCTATTGTCTTGTTTTTCCTCACCTTTTGCCATTCATTCTTTCCCTCTACTTTCTTCTCTTTAATCCCTCTAAGTCTACTAATCTTCTTATGTTCTAACATATTCTAATCTCATTTATTGAAAGAATAATTCTTCCGCAAGAGTGACACACGAGAACTTAATCCACTATTGTGTGTTGTGTTGAGGGTCTTCTTCTCTATACCCTTTCTACTAGAATCAACTCTCTATGATAGGTTAGGTTGGTTCAAACAAATCAACTCTTGTAATCATTTGTGAAGTCTTGTCCGGGTGTGGATAAGCAAAGGTGTATAAAGCCTTGTACCTTGGTGGTCAAGCATAGATCGGGTGATGGTCTAGTTGGGGTTTGATACTTACTTCGGGGAAGTCTTTGTGGTCTAGGTAGAAATTCAGATCGTGAGATTCTTGTGGGTGGTTCCAGGTGCGGAATACCGTTGGGAGTAGCTCTTCTTTGTGAGCGCCGATCTTTGTGCATATTGGTGGAGTGAAGCTGTAATGGTTTGTAATCTATCATAAGGATTATACTAGTGAATATTATCGGTGTCGTGGATTCGCAACTGAATGTACGGATGGTCTAAACCCTCCATCCCGAACCAAGATAAATCTTGGTGTCTTTCTCTCTCTAGTATCTCATTAGATAATGTGTGTTTTGATTGGTTTGCTCACACACGCACTTACACGAGTTTTAAGACTTAAAGTTTCTAAACTTTAATTAAGTCGAAAAGATCGTATTCACTCCCTATACGGTTCTACACTATTCTTAGTTTAGTATCTATAGTTGACCAGTAAAGTACATTTGTTATTACTATTGCAAGGTTTAAAACATCAATTGCCAATCCTACATGGGGAAATAACACAAATGGAAAAACAATGTAAGCACATATTAAGATTTATTACATCACCAAATAAGATAATAAAATCTACAGAAGATATACATACCTGATTCGAAAAGATAAAATTATCTACATTAGACGAATAAAAAATTAGTCTGTTACAAAATCGAGCCAAAAATTGTGATCCACATCCTCGAATAAAACAAAATTTCTAACCTTAGCTCATGATGATAAACCAATATCACTAGCAACAAAAGATCTTGTCGCTACTTGGCATCTCAAGAACCGATGATGATGACATAAGTAAGGATGGAGAAAGGGTATAAATGATGGTGGTATTCAATTGGGATGGAGAGAGGGTATGAATGATGGTGGTATATCACGGATGTAGATATCTTATTATGATTAAAGCCAAATTTTATGATGGTTAAAGCGGCGGTTATTAGTAGCTGAGAGGGGGAGGCGTCAGATTGAAGGCGGGGAAGATATGTACACGCTTTTTTTTTTTAGTTTACTTAAATGTCATTAATAATTTCCTATTCAGTGGGACGATTTTTGAATTTAATAAGCTGAAATTTCATTTATACCCCTCAACCCTTATAAAATTATTAAAAATCTTCATCATTATTATATTTATGCTACAAATCATTGTATCCGTTGATCAAATATCTAATGGCTATAAATGATTCTCGCAATTTATTTTTGGTCAAAATAAACTTTCAATATATAAAAGAAGGGCCCAAAGTTACCTTATTGGAATGGGTAAAAGGGTAAATTTGGGTTTAGTTCCAAACTAACTTAAACTGTTTGTCCCCCTTTGGTTGAACTTGAACACCTTCTTCATCGGGTCAAATCACGGATCCCCTTCTTCCTTCAACCAGCAGGTACTTACTTTTTTCAATTAGGGTTTCTTTTCTACTTTACTTTAGGTTAACTTTGATTTTATTCTTCTTACTTAGTTAGCTAGATACATTTTTAATTGTTTAGGTAAGCAATGATGGATAGAATAGAATAGAATAACCCTATATATGATGATGACGTCACGTGTTGGTAATGGATATGTGGATCCTGGATGGGAGCATGCCACTCCCCAAGATGATAAAAAGAAGAAAGTCAGATGCAATTACTGCGGTAAAGTCGTTAGCGGTGGCATTTACCGCTTGAAGCAGCATTTGGCTCGTCTTTCCGGAGAAGTCACTTACTGCGACAAGGCTCCGCACGACGTCTGTCTTCAAATGAAACAAAATCTCCAAGGCTGTCGTCTTTCTAAGAAGAGACCTAAACAACATGATACTTATCTCAATTTCCCTCAAAATGATTATTTCCAAGACGGAGAAGAAGACGATGAAGAAGAAGTAGAAGAAGAAGAAGAGCAACAGCAGGTGCTCGTCGGAAGGGACAAGGGTTTGGTTATCAATATCACTGCGGCAGCTCCTCCAGCGCCTCCTCTTCGTTCGTTAGGATATGTTGACCCTGGCTGGGAACACGGAATTCCTCGTGATGACAGGAAAAAAAAGGTTAAATGCAATTACTGTGATAAAATAGTTAGTGGTGGTATTAATCGTTTTAAGCAACACCTTGCTAGAATACCTGGTGAAGTCGCACCTTGTAAAAACGCTCCTGAGGATGTTTATCTTAAAATCAAAGAAAATATGAAATGGCATCGTACTGGAAGGAGGCATAGACGACCTGAAACTAGTAATCATCAGCAAACGTCGTCGTCATACATGATGCACTCTGAAAATGAGCAAGAGTTTGGTGATGACGATGACGATGACAATGACCATCTACTGATCACCTCTGGAAATAAAAGAAAAAGATTTGCCACTGATTCAACAAGACTGATGATATCATCACCCGAACCCATGTCAAAAAAATCATCAAAATCACGAAAGGAAGTCATGTCTGCAATATCCAAGTTCTTTTATCACGCTGGAATCCCCACACATGCAGCAGACTCACCATACTTTCATAAGATGCTGGAGATGGTCGGTCAATACGGACAAGACTTACCAGCTCCCAGCAGCCGTATGCTATCCGGTCGTTTTCTTCATGATGAAATGCTAACCATTAATACACACCTAGCTGAATATAAAGCCTCTTGGGCAGTCACCGGCTGTTCTATATTGGCGGATACTTGGAAAGATGCACACAACAAGACGATAATCAACTTTTTGGTTTCTTGTCCTCGGGGTTTGCATTTTATTTCTTCAGTTGATGCCACTGATTTTGTTGAAGATGCACCAACTTTATTTAATATTCTTGATAAGCTTGTGGATGAGATGGGCGAGGAAAACGTTGTGCAGGTAGCTTTATTAATATCTATTAATGTTAGCTGGAGAGTGTGTGTGTTGTTAGTTGATTATTTTTATTTCTTATAGGTTGTCACTGAAAACACTCCCAGTTATCAAGCCGCTGGCAAGATGCTGGAGGAAAAACGACAAAATTTGTTTTGGACTCCTTGTGCTGCGTCTTGTATTGAACAAATGCTGCAAGATTTTTCTAAATTAAAATGGGTGGCGGAGTGTATTGAGAAAGCGCAGAAGATTACAAAGCTTGTATACAACCAGATATGGTTGTTGAATCTAATGAAAAGAGAATATACAGGGGGACAAGAACTTGTAAGACCGTCTTTCACCGTCCATGCTTCATGTTTTCTTACATTGGAAAGCTTGATGGAACACAGGATTGCTCTCAAACACTTGTTTCAGTCCACTAAATGGTTGTCATCTCGAGTTTCTAAATCCGAAGAGGGGGAAGAGGTTGAAAAGATTGTATTGAATGCAACTTTTTGGAAGAAGGTGCAGTACATTAGGAGATCAGTGGGCCCTATTCTGCAAGTGCTTCAAAAAATCAACGGTGACGATGAAAACCTGTCAATGGCATATATATACAATGACATATACAAGGCAAAACTTGAGATAAAATGCAATCATGGTGATGACACACGCAAATATGGTAACATATGGAGCATAATAGACAATAACTGGAATTCTTCTCTCAATCATCCGATGTATCTTGCTGCATACTTTCTAAATCCATCTTACAGATATCGGCCTGATTTCGTTCTAGTAAGAGATCTCCACTTAAAAAAAAAAAACCTTTTGTGTCCCGCTTATAACCAAAGTTCTTATGTCTTTTCCTTTTTTAAATTTCGATGGTTTATTTAGTATCCTGAAGTTGTGCGTGGACTAAATTCATGCATTGTTAGGTTTGAGCCAAACAATGCAAGAAGGGTTTCAGCATCAAAGCAGGTAAATTTGAACGACTTCCATTTTATACAGATGGCCAGGTTGCAATTTTCTAAAAGATTTGTTACTGCTGCAGATTTCAGATTTTGGCTCTGCAAAAGCTGATTTTGGAACTGAATTGGCTATTAACACACGGACAGAAGTAAATCCAGGTAATGGTACTGGTATGCTTGTTAAAGATGCTTACATGATGCATTATTTTTAATTAGTTAATGAGTAATAGCATTGATTATGTTTAATTAGCTGCATGGTGGCAACAACATGGCATACACTGCTTAGAGCTACAACAGATCGCCATACGCATATTGAGCCAAACATGCTCGTCCTTTGGTTGTGAGCATAGTTGGAGCGTATATGATGAGATCCACAACCGCAGGCAAAACCATCTGGCACAGAAAAGATTAAACAACTTTGTTTATGTTCATTACAACTTACGACTCAGGGAACGTCAAATAAGGGAGATTCCAAATACTTCAGCTTCCTTTGACACTGTTCTCCAAGAGAATGTATTGTTTGACTGGATTGTAAAGCCAGAAAAAAAAGAATATCATGAAGACGAGGTATGTAATTTTTATCTCGACCCTTAATTCCTCATTCGGAAAGATATGTATTTTTTGGATAGTCTGACCTATTTACTGTCCCTATAATGTTTGTCTCTCTCATTATTTTGCTTCGTCAAACATCAATTTATCTTTTGCAGGAGCTTAGCGAAATGGAACAAGGCGATGATGATGCGTATCAGAATGGGTTGCTGGAATACGAAGGACATGGAGCGAGTAAAAAGGGTTCATTACAGCTGACAGGCATGCAAGTACAACCATTAGATGTTCATTGTCCTAACAACATTAATCTTGATGCCGTGGGTGTCAATCAACAGCATGATGAAGATGAAGAAGATGATCTCAATTTCTTGGATGATGGCTTGAGTGATTCATAGGTATGAAATAATAGTATTGTATAGTAGTAATTCTCATTCTAGCACATTCTGTAATGCAAAGTCATGTATTATTTATATGTTTCTTTTGTGTTCTCAATCCATATTATTTTAAACAAAATGAATGTTAAAATTGTTTTATATGTAATGATAAAACTGTTAATATGATTGATGAACCTTTCCTCATATGAAAGAAATGGTAGAAAGGGTCTACAGGAGTGGAAACGATGATTTTGTTTTAGGTGGAAAAGACCAAGCAAATTCACTGGCGTTAATGGGTTTGGACAGAAATGGCATGCTGCGTTTTTACTGATGATGAATCAGTTATGGACTATTATGACCTCCCATCTAGTATTCAAATTTCAGATAGGACCCATGAGCTAGTTAATAGGAGCCAGATGCCTTAGGCTTGATGCCGAGATGAGTTATTAAAAAGAAGTCTATAGGGTGTGATCTTGCTTTAGATTATATAATGCAATTAGCTGAAGATGCTGCTGCTACTCCACGAGAGAAAATGATCGAAAGCTGAAGCTAAGAAAGGGTCTAAAAGTGCAGAAAAGATGGTTAAACCCTCAACCCTACTCAAGCACGTGCTGAGAAACTAATAACCTTCAAATTTGATATCCAGAAAATGAAAAAAAAGAGCAGGTAAAATACTTTGATATCATTTTGCATATCTATTGTCAATCCTGTTTTTTCTTGTAACTTTTCCAGATTTCATATCTGAATGATGAATCCATGTGTAAGATGTAAGTAGCTATACTTAAATCTAGTTTCTTTGTGAAGATGCAGATTATACAAGACTTGAGACTCTAAAGATAGAGGCAAAAACGAATAGCAGCAAGAGCAAATTCGATGTCTGGTCAGCCCAGCAGAAAACAGTTGGCATCTAAATTACCCACGGAGGTGGATTCAAGTTCAGCGATTCAGAGCCTGACTCATCATCTCATCTGCAAAGGTCCAAAATAGAAACTACTTCTATATGACCCACCATCAATACAATGAATCCCTCGACATGCAGTGTCAAACTATTTGACCGGAATCATTCAGCAGGCGATAATAGGTTGACAGTATCCATGTTCGATTCAAAGAACAAAATTTATTCTGGTACTCCTGATTTAAAGGTTATTTGTGCGACTCCTATTAGAAGGCTATCTGGGCCTAAAAAGATAAAGTCACTAAAGCCACAGTGTGCATAGCATGATTCGAAACCAAATCATCCAATGGGGAGCGCGACCAAAATAGACATCTGCTATTATTTACCTTGATCAAAGCGAGGTTGCATCTCTTCCTGAGCTCGAGATAAAACCATCTTCAAATCTAAGCCAAAGATTTATGTTGCTAAACTGAACTTAAATGACAGATTATCGCGTCAGGCTGATGTCGATGACAACCATCCTGACTTCTTAAGACACTGTTGGTTATGCCTGCATGTTAAGAAATTAATCTTTAATGATAATAGGAATTTAACCTCTTTTGTGGTTGGATGTTTAGAAAATTTAAGTAGAGTGCTTTTATTGCAAATGTTTACAACTAGTATTTTTCCTCCGTACTTCGAAGAGGTGTTCGAAACTTATCTTTTATATAATGAGTAAATTGCATAAATCGTCCTTGAACTTTGGCCAAATTGCAACTTTTGTCCAACCATTTCGAAAGTGCAGATACCGTCCTTTTGAGAAACCTTTGGGTAAGTTTTGGTCTTTGGTTTAACTGGAGTTTAGTGAATTCCGTTAGCAGTTACACATTATCCCTTTTGGCTAACGATCGTTGCAGTATCCATACTTTAAACTAACGGCCGTTTATAATTTAAAATTTTCGGTTTATTTAAAGTTTTTTGATTTTTTATATACGTTTTTATGTAAGCATATATGTTTTTATATACGTCTTTAAACGCTTCTATATATGCATTGTATACGTTTTTATATACGTTTTTAAGTACGTTTTTAAATACGTTTTTATATACTTTTTAAATATACGTTTTTATATACGTTAAAAACGCTTTTATATACATTTTTATACACGTTCTTATATACTTTTTATATGTTTTTATATAAGTTTTTGTATATGTTATCATGTACGTTTTTAAAAACGTTTATTAATATGTTCAAAAACGTTTTTATATACGTTATTATATACATTTTTGTATACGTTTTTATCTACTAGAAAGGTATCCGCGCAATGCGGCGGTGGGTACCCGGTAACTATTTTTGTGACGAACAAATGTTTTTCATTTAAAATCTTCCTTATTTAGCATGTCCCAAATAGGTCATAACGTAGTAGTATGTTTTTTTAAAGTAGAACATCTAAATTATTAATAGTGTAAATAGTTAGCATTTTTATTTTTTAAATTTTAGCATTAAATTGGTGGTTATAAGTTTAGTGACCTTATTTTATAAACAATTCTAATATATCATTATTTGAGGTAGTTACTATATGGTTTAAATGAGACTTAAGTTTTTAATTTTACATTAATTTTCTAATTTTTCTTTTATAGTAATGCTTTTTGTCTTAAAATTTTAAGACTTCCTTTTATAAAAAGTCCAAAATGCTTTTTAATTTAGTATAGATGTTTTTAAATACGCTTTAATATACTTTTTGATAGTGTATCAATATTAGTGGCCCAAGCCACTAAATACACGATCCGATCAAGCCCATAACGACATGGCTTAAATACCTGGCAACACAGGGCTTGGTAAAACCTATCAGGCTAGACTGAGCACGCAGTACTACTGCTCCTCAACTGTCACTAGCGGTTAATATGTACCATCTGACACTTTACAGTGGGGACGAACGACAAGCACCACTTTGTACGAGCCAAGGAAGGCAGACCACCTGTCCTCCTTGTCAGCTCTCAAGATGATCAACACCTGGCTTCCTCACAGCTGTTGATCATCTCTCAAGGGTTTATCTCTAAACCCTACTCGTCTCTCTATAAATAGAAGGCAACACTTGTTGGGGGTAATATGCCCAGAATAGGGTGAAGATAATCAATAGCAAACCAAATACCAATACAGGTTACCAGATATCACTTGAAATCGTGTTATCACTTTCCAAAGTAAACTATTCGACCCTAATGACTGGGTATCACGAATATCTACTTGGGATAAGACCAAATGTATGTTAATGATTTAGGCACAAATCAATAACCCTTTTGCTTACAAGTGTTTATGTTTTTTTTGTGTATGTCTCATGCATGAACTGATTTCCTACTTATAGGAGATTACTCTTAGCTAGTCAAAATGGAATTATGAGGATTAATCGGCCCATTAATTGCTTTATAATTATCCCCATTATATCTAATAGTGGTTACATGACCAATTAAACGTGGTCATTAAGCAGTTGTAACTACCACTTGAATAGGCCAAAGCCTGTTACAAGTTGATTCCAGCAGTACTAGCAATAGAAACACCGCCTAGCAGTTTTAACATAGCACTAGCAGTAGTAACACTGCCTAGCAGTACTAACATTAGCACTACCAGTATTAACTCTGCCTAGCAGTACTAACATTCTGAATCTTACCACTATAGAGTCAGGGTGTTCAGGGACCTTATGGGTGTACACTCCGTACCTCCTGACCCATTACCAGGTGTGTAAATAATCCCACAAGTGCACTAAATTTTCCAACAATCCTCCCCAAATTTAGTTCACTTCCTTTGCATAAAAATTAAACATTAAACAAAACAGTGCATAAACGAAAATATCATGAGGATTGAATTGCCATCTTAGTACATTACACGTTCAAATATTCGAAAATCAGGGTGTTCTAAGAATTAAACCCTTCAACCCATTTGAATACCTGAAGATAAAATACACACAAGTTTTCAAACACTTAAAAGCTCCTGACACTATACAAGCCATGTATCCATATCCAAATTCATAAATGTTGTAAGAGCCAAAAGTCCAAAGCTCCCTGAAGCGGAAAGACTTCAACATTCACATAGGTGGTTCCTCTTTTATCCATGCTCCTGCCAATCACTTTTTCAAATAAATTAACCATTAAGAAGTAAAGACTTCATCCTCCTTTTCAGCAGGTTCTGAGCACAACCTTGGGATGTATATATAAACATGTGCTCCAGTTCACTGAATGTCCAGCTTTCCACATTGAACTCAGCTCCCAAGTTTCCTTAGGAGGGAGTTGGGTGTCTTAGCATTCAATAACTAAGTTGGACTTAAACCCATCCCTTTAGCAGACTTTATAACCAAGTCTCTAGCCAAACCCTTCGTCAAGTGATCAGCTAAATTTTGTTGAGATCTAACAAACTCTATAGATACCACCCCATTCATGATAAGCTAACGAATCATGCTATGTTTGACACCTAAGTGTCTAGACTTCCCATTGTACATCTGGCTATAAGCCTTTGCCAATGTAGCTGCACTATCACAACGGATAGAAATAGGTGCTATAGGTTTAGGCCACAATGGAATCTCAAGAAGCAAGTTTTTCAACCATTCAGCTTCTTTACCAGCAGCTGCTAAGGCCACAAATTCAGATTCCATAGTTGAACTGGTGATGCAAGTTTGCTTCTTGGATGCCTAAGATATTGCACCTCCACCAAGTAGGAATACCCAGCAACTGGTAGACGAATTGTCTTCAGTGTTACTGATCCAACTTGCATCAGTGTATCCTTCTAACACTAAAGGATAACCAGTATATGAGAGACTATAATCCATATATGAAAATATATTATGAACTTAAATTATACTAATGAAAATATATTTAAAGCTTAAATTATTCATATATGTTATATCAAATATTATATATCAAAAAAAATAAATAATCTAAATTGAAAAATAATGACCTAAAAAAGTCAAAATGAATAGTTAATTTTTCATGTTTTATGTGTTAGTTAAACTTTATATCAGGTTTCCTTTTAGTGCGAAACTATGAGTTATATGTGTTTCCTTTCGCAGGTCATTCATAGTGGTTCGAATTTCAAGTGTAGTGTCATTTTTAAAATTATAAATAATAATAAAATAAAATAAATTTAGTCAAATTTGGTACACGAGTTAAAAACATATAAAAAATGAAGTAGTTAACAACATAATCAGATCACCCGGCAAAAATGTCATCCTCCTCATACACCACCTTAGAAATCATCCAAACCAACCCATCAGTCTTCACTCTATACCTGAACAGACCCACGCGCCAAAACGCCCTCTCACTCGCCTTCTTCAGCGAGTTCCCACGCGCCTTATCCTCACTTGACCAGAACCCAGAAGTCTCAGTCATCGTCTTATCCGGCAGAGGCAAACACTTTTGCGCGGGAATTGATCTTTCTGCTCTGGGCTCGCTGTCTTCTGATGATGATGATGATGTCACTTCTGACCGTGGCAGGTCTGGTGAGAAGCTGCTTCGCCAGATATACATGATGCAGGTAGTACTATATATATATAGGCTCGACTCGAGTTATTTTCGACTTTTTATATGATATGTATGTTTTATATATATATATAGATTATGAGAAATGATATATTCCTCCTCACAGAATCCTGACAAATGCGGTTTAGATGCAGAGAGAGAATGAGTGGAAAAAATACTTATAATATTGCTGTGTGTACAAGGATTTGTTGGAAATGTATATATTTACAAACATGTGAATGTCCGGATTCGAACTCGTGACCACGGGATTGCACACATTAGCGAATGAGAATTAAAGTTAATAATTAATGTTTATGTTTACGATTAATTATTACACATTAAGTCCGGTTAACGATCGTTATGTATTTAACGGAAAAATGACTAACGACCGTTAAATGGAAAAGAGAAGGACTAGAAATGGAAACTTGGGAAAGTTATGGAATGGGCTTGGGCTCCTCTATGGTGGCCGGCCATAGGCCTCTCCAAGGCCCTAATCTCCCCTAACTTGTCCTCTAAGTTTTACTTCTAGTATAAAAGGAGGGGTAGGGTCTAGGGTTTCATTCACACCTTGTGCATTGAATTAACCCTAGATCTCCTCTCTTCTCTTTCTTTGCATACCTTAGCCGAAAACCCCATTTGTTAGGGAGTTCGGTTTTGTTTTGCATTTACGAGGGCTTGTGTTAAGATCTAGCAATCGCTTGATTCGTTGGTTAATTCGTGTGTACAAGAACGTGGTTGTAAGACATTATTCTTACACCATTTAGTACTTCTTTGGTTTGCTTTGCTCGAGGGTGGTTTTGCTTTGCTCGAGGGATTTGATATTCGCAAGAGGTACGTTACGCATACTTTCAGTTAATTAATTTATTTGTTATGATCTTAAGTCTTCCGCTGTGTACTCTTGATGTCTTTATGTTTTATTTTATTTTATATATCATAAACTCAACAGGATTAATAGGAGGATATTGTAGAATGTTTTAGCAATGCTCATATATTATTTATGTTGTATGGAAGGGGGTGTTTGTTTCGGCTTATATAGCTGGCTTATGGCTTATCTGGTTTTTTATTTTGAAATTTTTTATAAGTTTATTATGTCATAATAAGCTTATATAAGCCAAAAGTTTCAAAATAAGCCACATAAAGTGAGCTTATGAAACATAAGCCCAAAATCAAATAAGTGATAAGCCAGCTATATAAACCGAAACAATTAACACCCCCTAAATAGAGTTTACATCTTATCTTATAATTCAGTTTTAGTTGGATTAGAAAACACATCATTACAAATAATTTTGAGCTTTTCAAGCCGAGCTAGAGCTTCCCTCTCGAGCCGAACTTTGTATTGTCGAGTCGAGCCCTGCCAAAGTTCGACTAGTTTACACCCCTAGGAAATTAAAACTGACATTATGCAAAAAGTAAGAAAAAAAACAAATTATGCTTTTCTTAAACTCTGTGTGGGTGGACAATTATTTGGGTCCCAGCACTAATAATTAAATACTTAAATACCATCTATTAAATATATACGCAACTCTCAAATTGCCACCTATACGTGCAGGAGGCGGTAAGTGCTATTGAGAAATGTAGGAAGGTGGTGGTTGCTGCTGTACATGGGGCTTGTATTGGTGGAGGGATTGATATTATAACTGCTTGTGATGTTAGGTATTGTTGTCAAGATGTGAAGTTTTCTGTTAAGGAAGTTGATGTGGGGATAACTGCAGATTTAGGGACATTGCAGCGGTTGCCCGGGATTGTGGGGTTTGGGAATGCTATGGAGTTGGCGTTGACTGGGAGGGTGTTTGGTGCGGAGGAGGCCAAAGGGATGGGGCTTGTTTCCAAAGTGTTTGGGACTAAGGGTGAGCTGGATCAAGGTGTCCGTGTTATTGCTCAAGGTTAGTTACTTAAGTATCGCTGTTATCTTTATGACTAACACTAGAAGAGTAATTGTTTAAGCATATAGATTAGAATGCATATTGTGAGTTCGTGTATGTTTAGGTTTAGATAAATGTGGTTGCTGCAAGTTAGGTTACACCAACTTTGACAGAGAAATTGGCTAGAAGATAGTGGTTTTCTAGGATCCACTTTATTCAAATATGAGACAATAGTATAAAAGATAAAGCTTATAAGAGGAATGCCTTGATTGGTGATTTCCGATACTTTAAAGGGCAAACTATGATTTCAAAATGCTCGATTTGTTGAGTATGGTTGGACCCCCGCAACACAGCAAGATAAAGCCGCGACTTGCCAATGTTTCTGTGAACAGGCTGCTGATTGGAAAATTGGAGTATTAGGCCAGAAATGAGGAATTGGGGCATGTATTGTCAATTCGTCTTAGTTTTTGCAGTGTGATTCGGAGCATTGCATATTTGCATGTTATAGTTATGTTTTCATGACTAATAGAGGTTTTAAATGTAATGAATATGGTATGTCATATTGAAGTTGTGCTTGAACTTGTGTGGTTCACCCACATCCCGTTGTAAAGTTTTTTCAAAGTAATCTATTTGCCAGGGTGTAATCCCTTTACCCCCCCAAAAAACAGAACTATGAGGGTTAATATTGCGACAAGTGATGTTTTTAATAGGAAAAGAGAATCGGTTATGAATCATGGGTGTTTTGTATGAGGCGTCACTAACTATTAGGAGCATAAAACATTCTGAAGAATGAAGATGCATGGTTTCTTTGAGTAAACAGCATACTTATGTATAACGGGCCTAGGGAAATATATGCCTGAATGGTACTCCTTCCTCTTCTTAAGTAAAATATGACTTATCTTATAATCGTGTATGGACTTGTGATGACTTCAATCCAAACAAGCAGAGAGAGGATATAGATGTAACTCTGTAACACGGAGTATTAAGAATCAGAGAGGAGTGCTGGTGGTCTACTTGTAGCAACAAAGAATCAAAGATGAGTGCCCTAAGTCGTGATTTGTGCCTCTTGAAAGGCAAAATCTGAGGGTTAACATAGCATTAAGACACTTTCTGTTTAAAGGATAAGATTATTGAATTCAAGTAGCATTAGATATTATGATGCATAATTTCTTTGTGTAAACAACTTACAGATTGATAATGCAGGGGAAGTACTTAACATGAGCCAAGTAAATACCTGAGATCATATTATGAACTTGTAATGATATGAGGTATACTGCCTTAAACCTGTGAAATTGATATTAGCCTTCTTTCGTTAGTTGTATGATATGAGGTATACTGAGGCCTTAAACCTACATTGTTACTCAATTTTGCCTCTTTAAAACAGGGAAGATCAGTTTTGTAGCTTAATCGTATACTCTTTATTCTTCTTTGAATACAAAGCTTTGTTTTGTAAAGAATGTTATTAACATTGCAGTATATGAACTACTCTCTCTCTCTCTCTCTATGTCTCGAGTTGTTGTTTAATTGCGTGAACTAAGCATCATGCGATAGCTGCTAACACATAAAAATACGTGTGATAATTCGCAGGGATTGCGTCAAAATCTCCACTTGCTGTGATTGGGACGAAAAACGTGCTATTAAAAAGCAGAGACATGTCAGTGAATCAAGGTTTGGATTATGTTGCTACTTGGAACTCCTCTATGCTTTTATCGGATGATTTAAAAGAGGTAATCTCAGCACAGAAGCAAAAGAGAAAACCATCATTTTCCAAGCTGTAAGTGATGTGTGTTAAACTTTGTGGCTAAAGTTAAAGAGACTCTGAATGATGATACTACTTGAATAAAAGTAATAATAGCGTTGAAAGCTGTAAATTTGTTATTTGCTGTAACGGATCTGTTGATGTGTTTTTTAAAAGTATGCTAATATTAAGTGAGCAAAGAAGTCGAAAAGAATGGTTTCTGTAACTATTAAGAAAGCAGAAAACAGATACTTGGATTGACAAAGATTTTGTCATGAAACAGAAGTTAGTACCTCGAATGAGGCAGGTAATTTACATTAGGAACATGGTCGCTACTTTTATTTTTTTCTTTTGGAAAGGCAACGTATTACCATTTCACTTTATAAAATTCACATTTTCTTGTAAACGGGGCGTAAACCACAACATTTTAGCCATAGAGCATCTCACATTACCATATGGTACAAGCCGTCTACAACTGTTCTATAACTATAATAATTTGGTACTTTTATTACAGTATGTAAACTGTTTCCGACCATGGGTTATTTAAAACAACATTCTGTAAGATAGATTATTGTCATGAAACAAAAGTTAGCATCACAAATGAGGCAGGTAATTTACACTGAGCAAACTTGAGCTAGGTTTATGCTTTAAACAAATGAGACAAATCATATCCTCACACACAAACCAAGTCAAAGCCACACTTAGCACACTTGAAGTCTTGATGCTAGACAAACCATATGCTCACACACAACAAAATCAAAGCCATATGAATATTCACAGAAACATTACAAGTCACCAAACATTAAGAAAAGATCTTCAATTCAATTACCACCGCAAAGACGTAGGACAAGGTGGAGAGTGGACTCCTTCTGCAAGGGTACGTCCATCAGCCTCTGCTGGTCCTGAAGGGATGCCTTCCTTATCCTGGATCTTCGCCTTCACATTATCATCTGATCGAGACACATGTTCTATTGAGCAAACCAAATTAGTTTGCACTCAAGGTGACCAGTGAGTGTGTGAAGAACGCCTTTCCAAGAAGTTGTTAGAGCCTCCCAATTTCCATTGTGAGGATTTTTCAATAAAACTTCTTTTAGCTGATCAGTCGTATTCACTGCTTCCATCATCTTCCTAATCACCTGGTAACGGGACCTTACGTAACTCGGATGGCAAGTCAAGAAAAATGCATCAAAGAATCGCGATTTCTCCCACGTGTGTTCATCTAAACATGTTTCAAGTTCAAGTTGAACATTCGTGACCGGAGACAAGAGTACCCTTCTTCTGAGATCATCAACATCAATGTTCAAAGGCCGCACTACTGAATCAAGGTTAGCACTACTTATGTTGATGTCAAACTTGCTTGATAAATTGAGTGCTTCTCTAATCTTGAGAAAGTACAAATGACCCAAAGGTTCCCCCCATGAATCGAAAGTAAGCTTAACTTGCTTGGGAGCAGTGGTTTGGAAAAGGAGACCGGGTATTTTACCAGTATAGATGAAAGAAACTAATTTTGGAGTATAAACTTGAACGTTGACCGCTGGGCTGGTTGGAAGTGTATTAAGGTTTAGGGTCAACCACTTGAGCGAAGCACTAGTGAAAGCCATGTTTTTAAGCTCCCAATGTTGAATTAAGAGGGTCAAACTCTCGAGCACAGGAAACTTGGATTCGAGTGTGTCGAAAAATGAATTGTCAAAAATCAGATCACCCTCAATACATAATTGTGTCACACTTGATAATGAATCCATTTGAAACGGTATAGGCTTCATGTGAGCAAATAGATGCCGGTAACAAAAGGAGCAAAGAGGAGGATCAAGTGTATAAGGACGTTGAAGATGTAATATCACATGTGATATTAGTAAAAAATCACATATGATATACATATGATATTACATATCATATATGATTTAACATTGATATCACATTTGATATTCAATTTAGTGTTTTATCATATATGATTTTTTTATGCAAATTTCAGTAACGTAAAAAAACAAAAAAAAGACTAAAAAGACGTGAAAAAAAACGAAATTTTTTCTTTTTTCGAAATTATATCAAAGTGCCCGTCTATAGAAAGATAATTAAATGCTTGTCGCGACGATGTAAATATTTTCGCTTAACGATTAACGGTTTAAGAGATATTTAAATTATAAAAAATATGTGAAATAATAAAATGTTTTTAATCTCATCCATTGATTTTTTTTAAATGGATGGTGGAGATGAGTCCCTTGATATATGAGAAAAGTTTTGTATGTAAAATAACTCTCCTCTAATAATAAAAATTATAGAAGTAAATAAGTAATACTTCGTACTCAGTAAGTCAATGTGAATAACTTTGAGTAAGATGGCTTGGGAAGGGAAATAAGTGGGCTAAATAAAATGCATAAAGTCCATCTATTACCACTTTGACCTTCTTCTTCTTCCTCAAAACAGCCACCATTTTCTTCATGTTTCTTTTTTTTTTTTTTTTTTTTTTTTTTTTTTTTTTTGAAATCTAATATGCAGCCACAATTTTCCAGTATTTTTAGGGTGTGCACTCTTAAATTTTTAACGTAATTTGTAGATGCTTTCGCAAAAAATCAATTTTTTTACACTACTTCATATTCGCACAGGGTATGCATGTGCACAATGCATACCCTGTGCTTAAGCTAGATCCGCCCCTGCTTTGGATGAAGGTGGATTGGATGGCTTGGATCTTGCCATTTGATCTTTGAAAAATATGTGTACTCAATGGATCTCACCCCTTAGTTGCGATTAGCATTAATCACCAAGCACTTCCACAATTACCTTTACCAACCGCGATTTATTCTCCTCGTATTTAGTAATGCATTCCTTTCGATAACGTGGCAATAAAAATAAACTTTAAGCATAAATATATGAAACTGGCTTCCATGAAGAACAACAGAGAGATTCAATAAATCACCAATTTTTTGAACTAAATCAATGAGTAGTTTTATTCTCACACTATGACCATACTCAAATTCCCACTAACCACAAAATACCTTGTTATTCCGTTTCTCGGTCTTAAACCTACCGTTTGCCTCGATAATAGCGCCCTCAGAAATGCATGAAGATCAATCACCGAATGATGAATTTTACAGTTCTGGAAGGAAAACAATTCGTCTCAAAAATGGTCTAAAGCTTCAGACAGACATTTATAATAAAAGTATAATTGATTCATTTGCACAAAACAGTAAGTATCTTGTTCACAAAACCCTCACCAATGACACTGTCTTTAACATCAACATTCAACATTTTTGAAGGTGGTAAATATCGCGGTTGTGAGCAGACCGGTCATAGAAATGGCATAAAAATAAATATGACAAAATTGAGGTGAATATCACAACAAAATTGACAGTAAGTGACGTATAACAAAAGCCATATATCAACTACAAACAATATTAAGAAAATAGACATCCAACATTGTAAGTATTACATTTTGCATTCAGTAGCTATAAATTTGAGGTCAAAATATGCAGTTTCTTATATAATTTTTGTAAGTCCACAATTAAGGTTGACCTCTTGTAAGTCCACAATTAAGGCTGACATTTTGTATACCTTTCATTTATACATTAATATCTAACAATTTGATCTATGAAGCACCCAAAAAAGAGAGATGTTATTAGCTAATAAAAGGTCAAAACTGAATCCAATTTGGTCAAATAATGCTTGAATTTGTTTTACGAACAAATTCTGCATAAAAATCAACGTGTCAATTTTGTGAGAAAATAAACTTAGTTTTTACCTGCAGTAGCTCTTCAATAACGTCTTCCATTGTTATAATGCCAATCGATTCCTCTTCTGAAGCTACCTATCTCTAAAATATTTGAGTACATATCTTTATCCCTCTTCCTACTCCTGAAGCTACCTCTTCGCTCAAAATTGTTTCTATTCTTTGAAAACTTTTTTATTTCTTAAATGCCTGTTTCAACTTTAAACTATTCTTTCTTAAATTCCTGTTTCAACTTTTAACTTAATTATTTCTTAAATGCCTGTTTTAATTGAAACCTTCCCGTCACCATAAATGTCCACTCGCACTTCTTTCATCCCTATTTCTAAAGACAAATTAGTACTAATTAAAAAAAGGTGACACACACTCACATTTGCTTACCAGACAACTCTTAGTGGCAACATGAAGTCATCTTATTACATTGTCTAATGACAACAGCCATGTGGTTATGACTTTTCTGAAACTCATATAATGGAAGATTTACTGGTACTTTGAAAAAAAATGACTTGAATTAGCATATCGATATGATTTAAATTATTTTTAAAGCAAAGTTATAGAGTTGTTGTAAAACATAGTAAACAATTTGACTGATCTCATCTTCCTGGTGGATGGTAAAAAAATTATTATCTAAAACATGATAATAAAAAAAGGTTAACCAATGAATTAATTATTTTATAGATCAATGCAAAAGCAGTTATAAGTATAATGCTAGTATCGTATATAGGTTATAATATAGCTGAATCAGCTAATTAACTGTTATATGCATTACCAGGACAGGTGCAATTATGTTTGTGGGTTGCTCATAATAGATAGGGACTGTGTTTATGCCCCTTTTCTAGGATTAAATTCATTAAGTTTCTGTATCCATCAATACAAAAAACGGACAATTATAAATATTTACAGCCTTCTACTGTCCCTTTTGCTTCCACGGTCTTTTCCCGAATACCCATATCGTCCTTCATTCTTCCTATCTCCTCCGTAGTGACCTCTAGCGGGCATTTCGTCCTTCCGGAAAGGTCCAGTTGAGGCTCTCCAGGGTTGTGTCGTAACGTTCTCCCCGAGGTAACTCGGTACTTGCAAAAGCTTTCTCTGACCTCACAAAGTCGTCTACCCTGACCATCATCTCCTCCACGGTTTTCGGGACTGTATCTGCGAACCACTTGGCCAACTCTGGACACTTGCACCCGTTCATGAACGAGGAGATCAAATCCCGTCTTGGTCGTCCATCTTTCTTTGAACTCGGGTAGTGTTTCATTAGCCTTCCTCACAATCTTGGCTATTTCAGTGGGGTCCTTAACACAAGCCTTGTGTAGGGAGAAACGGGTTTCGAACTGATCTCTGAGAGCTGCCCATTCGTCTATGCTCCCCGGAGGGAGTCCGTCAAACCATCCTCTGGCCTTTCCATCCAGCGTCTGCTGGAACATGCGGCACCACACTGGCATCGGCCATTCCCCATGCCCTGCGGCTCCGGTGAACCTATTTAGGTGATCTTGGGGATCCGTAGACCCATCGTACAGCTTGATATGAGTGGGCATCTTGTGCTCCGGTCCGGAGAATTCGATGATGCGTCTGGTGAAGGGAGATTTGGAGACTTCCTTGAAGGGCTTCCCTAGATCATCGTCTTTTATCTTACTCCCGATCACTATCTCCTTCTTCTTGTTCGTCAGTTCGCCTTTGTTAGGAGCTACCCCATCTTCAAAATCCAACCGTATTGGCTCAACGGTGTCCCTTCGGCTATTGTGCTCTTTTATCATCGACTTGAGCGCAGTCACATACCCTTCCAAATGCTCTCTTGTCATTGGGGTGGAACTTCCCTCTCCTCCTTCAGAAGTTACCGGAGGTGTCGAACCTGTCATCCTATAGCTATGGTAGATTGAATGCAGGTCCCACGGATGGCGCCAATGTTGAAGTATTTTTTTGTGAGTAGTTGCAGTTATCTTTCAGCCTTGAAGATAAGCCTTCTAGATACCTGCTAAGATGAACAACGCGTTAGCCTCGCCCCGGGTGTTATCCCAGGACCAGACTCCGGCGTGAGAGTAAGTGTGTGTTTTACCGAAGGGTATAGTATATAAATGTGTGTAGAGAAAAATGATACCTCATTCCCTATTACTGTATGCGTATTTATACTACCTGGTGTCACTATCTGGTCCCTGAGACTGTTGTACTTCATGGGTGTTGTCAGGGCTGACACTGTCTCTGGCGTACCCTCTGACATTCAGGAGAATGAGACGAATTGTATCCAGGCTAGATGCCAAATGTACTGTCAGGTCAACGAGTCATTCGGATGGTAGCCTTTCGGTAGAGCCTTGAGTCAGTCCTTCGGTCTAATGACCGATGGACCATATACGTCGTCATATTTCTCATTGCATATTTGGTACGGTTATGTTTTACCTCTTGTTACGAAATGCTATTTCCTCTTAATAAGCTTGGATGGTTTTTAAATCGTTTGTGTTCAATCTTAAAAATGTTAAATATTTATTTATGCTAATGAAATAAATTTACCTAGTATTTATATATTTATATATAAAAAAGATTGGGCTTGTATATTATGTTTAAGAGGCCCGCCCGTAGAGACTAAATATAGCACCTCGGCTCCTGGAGATGTTGGCAACAAGCGGTAAGGAGCGTTTAAGAGCGACAAGCGGTAAGCGGTAGAGACTTTTAAACTTGTTTGGCAACAAAGCGGTAAGAGTTTGCATATTGTCTAACTGCTTCCAAAAAAAATGGTTGATGATGAAGCGTTCCAACCTATTTTACATGCAGCGTTTGTTTTTTAATTTACCTATATACCCCAACATAACGGTAACAAATTAAACCCACGTACAATTCTTTAGTGGGCTGAATATCCATCCCTCCTACGAAACCCTAATCACCCTTATTGATCGATCTCTAGTTTTCAACGAACGTTGTCGTCTGTGTAGCGCCAAGTTCTAGGTTTAGCATCTTCAATTCATTCCACTGTCAAATACTTGTGATCACAAGTAAGTAATGCATGCTTCAATTCACTCTTTGTATAATATATATTGATGGCTCTTATTATTAAATTTTAATCTGTATAACTATTTGCATTGAATTTGTGTTATTGTTATGTGTTTAATGCTTGCATGCGTATATCTAAGAACCATTATTCTAGCTATGTGTTTAATGATTGTTATTAAATTTTAATCAGTCTGCTTACTCAGTTTTTTTGTACGGCATTCATGTAATTCGAGAACTGTAGGCATCCATAAGAATGTGTGCATTATAAATATATACAAGGTTCATGAGAATGTTTCCCACTTGTTTTAGAAGTGTCCCACACATTCCTAGTGCGCTCTAGAGCACGTTAGTCCTTACACATAAGAATGGGCCGGGGCATTGTTTTGAATCTACTGTTTGCAATTGTTGTGTCATTAATTGATACTAGTAGTTTTCTTGGTAATTTGGTTTATTAGTTTGTTGATAATTAGGGATTTATGTGTCTTTATTAGATAGTGTTTTAGGTTTTCAAACAGCCATTTTTAAGGTTTTGTTCCGAAATCTGTTATTACTGTGTTTACAATTGTGGGGTTTTATTTGATTTCGGTAAAAGAAAGTTTAAAAAAGTGTTACCTTTTTATCTATTTGGATCTTTTATACGAATAATTCGTTCCTGTTAATATGGATTTTAAGAAAATATTAAAAGAAGGCGTCTTTAATCGAATGTGTTCCAGTTCCTTTTTGATGGATTCCTTGTATGGAATCTTTATTAGTATTATGTGAATCAGTAGATAATTGTGTGTGTTCGATTGATTTGAAACAGTAACATAATACTAAAATTCGAAAGGAATAAAACATTGTTCAATGCTAGTAAGCTATGTCATGGTGTCATTGCTTGTAACTTATATTAGATGTTCGTGAAATACTATTATCAATAACATGTAATATAAGTTATATGAATTAGTTATACTTAGCGTTCTCATGACCGGCAATGCATGATTATATGAATAAGTTTCTGTCGAGTTTATAGATCGAGTTTCTTAAATCAAGTAAGGGTATTGGGAAACAGGGTGAAAATTTGATATAGGAAGAGTTATCTTTATTTTTTAAAGATTTTGGAGTTGATGTAACATGTTAATCAGATGTTGTCACAAAATTTTATCTTCTAGTTTGGGATAGACTACACCGCCGCCTCAACAACTATGGGGAAAGCGCCGCCGTCATTATTCAAGAAGCAATTTATCCGGCGTGTAAAAGAAATATATGGCAACTCTCCGCCTTGGTCCGCCGACGAAATCATCAGCTGCTTATTGAATAAATATCCCGATTACCGTCGGCAAAAGCTTTTACGGCTCACCGCAATGGCCAAACAAGCACTAGCGTCAAAACAAAATTTAAAAAGAAGTTCCATCACACCACCTGTAAGCAAAAAATCAAAGAAGATTGTTAAAGGGAAACAGATTGAAGCGCAGTCAGAATCTTCGGACGAGGAAGTTGACTTAACTAAGGAAGTGTTAAGGAAAAAGTACACAAAACCTAATGTTGAGTTAGAAGTTGTTTTTACTAATAATAAAAAAGTTGATTTGATCAAGGAAGTTAACAAAACAAGCTCGTTTAAGGACTTAGGTGGAATGGATGGAGTGTTGGATGAGTTGAAAATAAATGTGCTTCTTCCTTTCTTCCGTCCGGAGTTGCCCAGGTCTCTTGGTGTTAAACCAATTTCGGGGCTATTGTTAAATGGGCCTCCTGGGTGTGGCAAGACTAAATTAGCTCAGGCTATTGCTAATGAGGCTGGTGTTCCTTTTTATAAGGTTTCCGCTACTGAATTGGTGTCTGGCATTTCAGGTATTATATTTTTCTTACTTCATCTATTATTGTTTTGCGTAATGTGTTATATAAGTGTTGTGTTTTTCTCACATCATCCTTATTTGAGCACACAATACAAAATTTAATTATATTAAGTTTGGCTAAAGTATATCTTTTTTAGCTTCCAAAAAACAAATACGGAGTAATTATTTAGTCCAGTGTAGTACACTATCTATCAAGCCTTGCGCCCGCCCTTTTGTAGTTATTACGGGTACTAACATGATTTACTTTGCCTAATTTAGTCCCTCTCTCTCTCTCTTTTCTTTTTTTCGTTCCTGACCCTTTGATGAATATTGGAACTAGTAAACCTACCCAGTGTTGCAAATATCATCCTTCCCGGACTATTAGTCGGCGGGCACCAGCAACCGCTATTTTTCATAGAGTTGTTGGTTTAGTTTGTCATCCATGGCTATAAAGTTTCTCTCACTCTACGGTAACTCCACTTTCGATCACTACGACCATGTTTATTTTCCAGCAAGTTTGATCATGTTTACAGTTGAGGTGTGCTGATAAATGATGATTGTCTTAGATAGCCATTTTGTTTTTATGGCTCTATATTGTTTATGCAAGTTATGCGTAAGCCTGGTTCACAAAACTTGGATATTATGCTAAAGCAGTTATGCCAAAGATTCTCTTCTCTTGGTTGGGGACTTAAATCGTTCAAGACTCTCCGCTGGTCTTACCTAAACATGTAGTATAATCACGTGTTATTCATACCATATGGATCAAGTGGACTATATTATTAGGTACCTCAAATAGTCAATAATTTTTTGTAACAACAACTCTTAACTGGCGTCTATTATCATCAGGTGCATCAGAAGAGAATATACGAGAGCTGTTTACAAAAGCAAGTAGAACTGCGCCATCTATAGTTTTTATTGATGAGATCGATGCAATTGCTTCAAAAAGAGAAAATCTACAAAGGGAAATGGAACGGCGCATCGTGACACAGTTGATGACTTGTATGGATGAATTTCACAGGGTTGCTAAACCAGACGGTACTTCAAATAACACAGAAACTGCCGATGGCATACCAGGATATGTCTTGGTGATTGGTGCTACTAATAGACCTGATGCTCTTGACTCAGCACTAAGAAGACCAGGGCGGTTTGACCTTGAGATCACTTTAGGCGTTCCAGATGAAAAGGCTAGAATTCAGATTCTTGCTGCTCTTGCACGGAGTTTGAAAGTTGAAGGTGCTTTTGATTTGGTCAAAATCTCCAGGGCCACTCCAGGTTTTGTTGGAGCTGATTTATCAGCTTTGGTGGACAAGGCTGGCAGGGTTGCTATGAAGAGAATTACTGATGAAAGAAAGTTGGAACTTTCTAAAGGAAATACAGACACCGAAGAAAACGAAGACTGGTTGAGGAAGGCATGGACTCCTGAACAGATGGAAAAACTTAGCATCACAATGTCTGATTTTGAGGTAATAAGAGACTTTGTAATTTAATTGTTATCAAATCTGATCACTTGTTGCTGTCGCTGATATATTTTTGTAATTTTTCAAAGGTTGCAGCCAAACTGGTTCAACCCTCGTCTAGAAGAGAAGGATTTTCGAGCATTCCAAATGTCAATTGGGAAGATGTTGGAGGTTTTGATCAGTTGAGAAGGGTGTTTGAGCGATACGTAGTTAATCGTATAAAATATCCAGATGTGTATGAGGTAAATCTAATATGTAGATGCGAATTACATGAAATGAGTTTCTTCTCATTGTTAATTACTGTCTTCTTATATGCAAGTCATCTTTTTTAGGAGCATGAAGCAGAGTTGGAGACAGGATTTTTGCTTTATGGGCCTCCTGGCTGTGGAAAGACATTAATTGCCAAGGCTGTTGCTAAAGAAGCGGGAGCAAATTTTATACACATTAAGGTCTGACAGCTGTTTCTACTCTCTAGCATCTTATCTACCGTTCCGTAAAACTGACATATTTCTTTATTACTGTGAAGGGTCCTGAACTTCTGAACAAATATGTCGGTGAGAGTGAATTGGCAGTGCGGACCATATTCAGTCGTGCAAGGACGTGTTCTCCATGCATACTGTTCTTCGATGAGGTTTTCTTGTATCTTATATGATTTTGACAAGTTTCTTTTGCTTCAGTTGCTTGGGTTATACAAGTTCTTAGTTACTGGAATAAAAATTTGCAATGGCGTTTAATCGATGCTGCTGCTGCTTTGTTTGATTCAGGTAGATTCTCTGACAACAAATCGAGGGAAGGAAGGGGGATGGGTTGTTGAGCGACTTTTGAATCAGGTTAACATAATTTACAAAACTAATCATTAGAAGGTTTATATAATCACGTCTGTAAAGAAACATTGGCCCCCTAAAGTGAAAGCTCTTTATGTTTGCAGCTATTGATAGAGCTAGATGGTGCTGATCAACGCAAGGGAGTTTATATAATTGGTGCCACTAACAGGTGCAACAGTTCATCGCTCTGTTCAAATTGATTTATGAAAAGCATTTTAGCTGGTAAAGGTGGCAATCTTAACTCGTTTACTAATCACCGGGTCGATTCAGGTTTTGTTGTTATCTTTCACGGGTCAACGAGGTAAATCAGTTAAATAGTAAAAAATGAAACAGGTCCAAATCAGCAATAAATTGTATCCCAAATTCATAAAACCTTCTAATTTTATGTTTGAAAGAAGGAACTATTCTCTCTCTCGGGTAAATTTGAATTCGGATAAAAAGAATTATGTTAACATGATCTTTCTTTAGGCCACACCAAAAGTGCCCATTTTGATCATTAACCAAGCCGCCTATCTACTAGTTACTGATTCTGCGGACATGTCTTTAGGCCAGAGGTGATGGACAAAGCCTTGTTACGGCCTGGAAGGTTTGGGAAGCTTCTATATGTTCCTCTACCCAATCCAGATGAACGTGGGTTGATCTTGAAAGCTCTGGCTAGAAAGAAGCCACTCGATACTGATGTGGACTTGGTTGCTATTGGGAGGAGTGATGGGTGTGCAAATTTTAGTGGAGCCGATCTTTTTTCATTGGTATGTATTTTTTATGTGTTATAAGTGGTACAAATCACAAAGATGCTAAATGCATCAATTATATAAAAATATTGATTCATTTTGTCTAATTTTCAGATGAATGAGGCTGTCATGGCTGCTGTTGAAGAGAAACTTAGTAAAATTGAAGCTGCGAAGGAGGGAACATCAGGATCATTGTCACATACGATCAAAGCTATTCATTTTTATCAAGGATTGGCAAAAATCTCGCCTTCCATCTCAGAAGAGGTATGAGTTACTTCTATTTTTTGTCATGTCCTACTATCAGAGGTGAAATAGGAACGTGTTCCGGTTTAAGAATAATCACTTGGCAAACAATATCTTTACAATAATAATTTGAGTTGTTGAATGACACTGTTTAGGATGTTGTATGCGTTAAAACTGTGGGAATTTTGACTCTTTTTAGCTATTTTTTCATGGCCTGTTGAACATGTAATAAATACACCACCTTAATTGACCCGTTTGTTAGTAAATTGCTTGAAATGCCAGCGCTACTGTCAGGCAATATGTATACTTGGCAAAATCCAGATCAGTAAAGCTATTTTGACTTTTTCTTAATATCGAATAATACTTTATGATGCTGCTGTTGATTTGTCAGTCTGGAAGGATGTGTATACCGTAAATTGACTTTCTAACCTCCGTGTATCTTGTCTGTTTTGTTGCAGCAAAAACAGTATTACCATCAACTGCAAGAGAGATTCAAATGTATGGCCTGTTAATCTTTTATCGTGTTTCTTAACACAGCTACTACTGTCAGTACTTGGGATTTGACTCTTGTCTTGCTTTAAAACAGACCACAACCAACCCCGACCACCGGTATACATTTTCTTTTCTTCTTTCATTTTCCATTACGTGACTTGTCTCTTTGCGATTGTATTTATGGAGTTGCTTTTTATTCGATCATTTTAGCTTGTATTATTATGGCTATGTTTGGTACGGGGCTTTTAGGGGCTTATCGGGAATAAGCCGGTTTATAAAATATGTCTCGTTTGTCACACAGAGGCTATGGCTTATAAAATAAGTCATAAGCCTCTATCAGCCCAAGCTCATAGAAAGGAGCTTATAAGGCTTATGGCTAGTTAATTTACTTTAATACTTTTGAAAAATATAATGAATTATCACGTAAAAGTTGAAAACATATAGTCCATTACGTCAAACATACCTTATATTTGAAAATTCTCACTTTAATAAATTTAACAAAATAAATGCTCACTGAAATTTAACAAGATAAGTACTCACATATATTTAACAGGCTCATTTTTAGCTTCGCTATTGTAGTTTCCAAAATACTTTTTTAAATAACCAATATGAAAGAAATTTTCTGCGATAAAAATCAAATCATGCCGCTACTTGGACTCAATTATCATTTGTTGGGCCTAAGTTTTGAGCGTTTTTGTAAGTGGCCTAATAAATAATAATATATACTTTAGCCACTTTGGGTTCTGATTAATTAATCTTTTGAAGTTCATATTCTGTAAAATACATGTCAAATATAATAAAATAATTATTAATACTTTTAATTAATTTCGACATCGAGTAGGATAAAGGATATATTTCGAGTTAGTCATTCAAGATGCTTCCCAAGCATTCAAAGTTGAAATGTTACACTATTTATACTACTCTAGTCTAGGAATAAAGAAATTACAAACTAGTACTTGAACTTATAATAAATAGCTTGTCGTCCTACTATTATTATTGTTATTGTTAATTGTTACTGTTATTAGAGTGAATTACTTAAATGGTTCTTAAGGTTTGCCGGGTGTTACGAGTATTGTCCTTGTGTTTTATTTTTCGGTGGGTCATGTCCTTGTGGTATGCAAAAATCACACATCTTGTCCAATTTACTAACGACGTTTAAATGGTCGTTAAAAATGGACTAAAGTGATATAGATGCATAACGTGAGGGTCTAAGATTGTAATTTTACCATAGGGACGATTATGTAATTAACTCTTTTAAAAAAGAATAAACTTTTTTTAATACGTTTTTGTATGTAATTTTTAAATTTTCGTACGTTTACGTTCGTTTTTGTACGTTTTTTACGGTTTTTCTTTCTTTTTTTTACGTTTTCGTCAATTATATTACGTTTTCGTCAGTTTTTTTACATTTTCGTCCGTTTTTTACGTTTTCGTCCGTTTTTATACGTTTTCATCCGTTTTTTACATTTTCTTCCGTTTTTTACGTTTTCGCCAATTTTTTTTATGTTTCGTCTGATTGTTTTACGTTTTCGTTCATTTTTTAACCTTTTTATACGTTTTCGTCAATTTTATATGTTTTCATCCATTTTTTACATTTTCTTCTGTTTTTTTACGTTTTCGTCCAATTTTTTACTTTTTCGTCCGTTTTTATACGTTTTCGTCCATTTCAATGCGTTTTCATCTGTTTTTACGTTTTCGTTCATTTTTATACGTTTTCATCTTTTTTTCACACTTCCTTCCGTTTTTTGACGTTTTTGCTAGTTTTTTTTACGTTTTCGTCTGATTTTTATGTTTTCGTCCGCTTTTTTACGTTTTCGTCTGGTTTTATACGTTTTTATCTGTTTTTTTACGTTTTCTTCTGTTTGTTTACATTTTGTCCAATTTTTTACGTTTTCGTTCACCTTTTTATGTTTTCGTCCATTTCAATACATTTTCATCTGTTTTTTTACGTTTTCGTCAGTTTTTATACGTTTTCATCCCTTTTTTATGTTTCTTTTTTTTTCCTTACGTTTTCGTCATTTTTTTTACGTTGTCGTCAGTTTCTATTACGTTTTCGTATTTTTTTTACAATGTCGTTCATTTTTTTACGTTTTCGTCCATTTTTTTACGATTTCGTCCATTTTTATACGTTTTTATCACTAAAAATATGAGTTGCAGCACGCACCCAATGTCTTGAGTCACATAATACTTTTCGATCTGCTTCAGTAAGGTTACCGCATCATTCTCAAGTTCAACAAAATATGAGAATAAGAAGGGGAAAAACCCACATTTAATAACCGCGCATTTAGCCTCACACTTGACCCGCTTACGTTGTGTAGCCTCAATCACAACGCTACTAGAAACAAAATCAATCATACAAGTTTGCGTCAAGGGTGATGACCCATATACATTGTGATGACTCGATATCAACTTCTTTACGAGATGAAATACCCGACCTAGAACAGATGTCAACAAAAGTATCGCGCACCACATTATGCCAATGTTAATACCAATAATACCAACGGGCTATACAGCATGGTCCCCACAAATATCCCCCACGAAGATTCTGGAACAAGCTGAGCACGGCATCTGAACAGAGAATAAGGGAACACCTAGCCGATAGCATAGCACGCACCAGTAGGTCCTAGCATTCATAGTTTGTCCCAACCCAGAGATCGGAACCACCCTAAGCCAGTCCGAAGTCTAATCCTCCATTTGAGATTTCCATAACGCTATCTGTCGTGTAGATAGGGAAAAAGTAGATTCAGCCGTTTGGGTAACCGTGTGAAATATATGTATGCCAGTTTCTTCATAAGTTTTGGGGCATCGATCTCACTTGGATTACTCAAAAGGTCAATATCTATTTTCGCATTAAAATTACACAAGGCATCATCAAAGGAAGGTCCAGAAGTTACAATACCAGAGTGTCGAAGCAGCTTAGTCTGCAAGAAGCAAACTGGAGTCTAGACGCAAGAAATGCGTAGTTCAAGACAGCGCCTGCAGAGTAAACACCAAGCCCCCAAACGCAAAGGGTAAGGTGGCAAGCCTCCACTGCCAATCACCAAAACCAGGTCAAAAAGCAGTGACAGTACGCTCCAGAGCAGAACAAAGTGTCGCATCAAATAAACTCTGAGCACGCTCAAAGAACTTAGGAGAGCATGTGCGCATAGCAAAATATAATTTGGAAATACTGGTACAAGCACAAAGGAGCAACACCTCATACTGAGGGTCATTAATCTTAGCAACAACACCCATAAGCTCAGTGGTCTTAGCAACTTTTTTCATAATGTATGGCCTGTTAATCTTTCATCGTGTTTCTTAACACCACTACTACTGTCAGTACTTGGTATTTGACTCTTGTCTTGCTTTAAAACAGACTACAACCACCCCCGACCACCGTAAAGTGGTAATACATTTTTTTTCTTCTTTCATTTTCCATTACGTGTCTTGTCTCTTTGCATGTCTTGGTGATTGTATTTACGTAGTTACTTTTTATTCGATCATTTTAGCTTGTATTATTACGACTATGTTTGGTACGGGGCTTATCGGGGCTTGGGCTTTTAAAATAAGCTGGCTTATAAAATAAGTCTCGTTTGTCACACATGTTTATAGAGGCTTATGGCTTATAAAATAAGTCATAAGCCTCCATCAGCTCAAGCTCATAGAAAAGAGCTTATAAGGCTTATGGCTAGTTAAGTTACTTAAATACTTTTGAAAAATATAATGAATTATCACGTAAAAGTTGAAAATATATACGAATTTAATTTGATGTATTTTTATGCGGTTTTACATTAATAAGCTTTAACTCCAACTAATTCGCCAAACAACTTTATAAAAATATAATATTCAGCTTTCGGCTTATAATATAGGCCCCATACCCACTTACACCAAACATATCATATGTTTGAAAATTCTCACTTTAATAAATTTAACAAGATAAATGCTCACTGAAATTTAACAAGATAAGTACTCACATATATTTAACAAGCTCGTTTTTAGCTTCGCTATTGTAGTTTCCAAAATACTTTTCTAAATTACCATGGTGGACTACTATCAAAATTCAAAATATGAAAAAAAATTTCTGTGACAAAAATCAAATCACGCAGCTACTTGGACTTAATTTTCATTTGTTGGGCCTAAGTTTTGAGCCGAAACTGGCTTTTGTACGTGGCCTAATAATATATACTTTAGCCACTTTGGGTTCTGATTTGCTTAAACTGATTAATCTTTTGAAGTTCATATTTTGTAAAATACCTGTCAAATCTAATAAAATAATTATTAATACTTTTAATTATTATTAAACAAAGGAGAGAAGCCCGTCGCAACCCGTCGCGTTGCGGCGAGGGTGTTTGCTGTCGTGTTGGATGTGTTATCCCAGTAGTTGCTAAAATCATGGCTACTTTTCATTACCAAAAAATGGCATGGTCAGTGCCTAGTGGCGTGAAGCATGCGAGTTTACAGCCTAACAGTTAAGCGTCAGAGCACATTCTGCATTATACGTATTATACATATTACAGCTTATGGGTGTTGTTGCTAAGATTAATGACCCTCAGTATGAGGTGTTGCTCCTTCGTGCTTGTACCAGTATTTCCAAATTATGGTCTGTAGCTCCCAGAACAGGGTTAGATAATCAATGTCAGCAAAAACAAATAACAAATCAGCAGAAACAAATACCACTAGATGGTTACCGGATATCACTTGGAATTGTGTAATCACTTTCCAAAGTAAACTATTCGACCCTAATGTCTGGGTTACACGAATATCTACTTGGGATAAGACCAAAATGTAGTTATAGAATTAGGCACAATTCAATAACCCTTTTGCTTATAAGTGTTTTTCTTTTTCTGTATATTCATCATGCATAATTAGATCTCCTATTTAAAGGAGGTTACTCTGAGCTAGTAAAAATGGAATTATGAGTATTAATCGGCTCATTAATAGCCTCATAATTATCCCCATTATAGCGGTTAGTGGTTACATGACCAATTAAACGTGGTCATTATGCAGTTGTAACTGCCACTTGAATAGGTCAAAACCCATTACAAGCAGTACTTTCATCAGTACTTTCATAGCACAAGCAGTGGATACACTGCTTCAGTGGAAACACTGCTTCAGTGGAAACACTGCTTCAGTGAAAACACTGCTTATCAGTGGAAACCACAAGCAGTACTTTCCACTAGCACCTCTAATTAGACAATTTCTTCACTATTTCGTATTTGGCTTGCATAATATGACCACTTGAGTCAGCATGATAACATGACTTGCATAATAGGACCACACGGGTCAACATGATACTTGACTTGCATAATATGACGTCTCGGGTCAACATGAGGCTTGACTTACATAATATGACCACATTGGTCAACATGATGCTTGACTTGCATAATATGACCACTCGGGTCAACATGATAACGTAACTTGCTTAATATGAGCACACGGGTCAACATGAGGCTTGACTTGCATGATATGACCACCCGGGTCAACACACAGGTCAACATGAGGCTTGACTTGCATTATATGACCACACGGGTCAACATTATAACATGACTTGCATAATATGACCACACGTGTCAACTTGACTTGCATAATATGACCACACATGTCAACATGATAACGTGACTTGCATAATATGACCACGCGAATCTACATGATACTTGACTTACATAGTATGACCACACGGGTTAACATGATAATGTGACTTGCACAATATGACCACGCAGATCAACATGATACTTGACTTGCATAAGATGAGTATACAACTGATTTTACTAGAAATGTTTCTTTTTAGTGTGGAGACAAAACAATATAAGTAGTTCAAGAATATGGTGTTCAAACGTTTCTTCAAGCTGACCTCTTTGTATCAGAGCTCGTATTGGGCACGCAACGGAGGCTTTAAAACAGGTTTGAGTGAATGATTCAATATGGTTGGATTTTGTTCCGTACCTGCCTGCCTAATGTGATCAATGTGACTTTCATCACCAACTATTCAATGACAGGACTTCGACGTTAAATTTTCGAATTGTGTTTGACCAAGCACTTTACCCAGATAAGTTTGTTAGGGAGAACCAACGAGCATTGAAGCCTGGTGGGATTTGTGTCTACATGTGGGATTGTCTAGACTGTCAGAGTACTCGGCTAATGTTTAGTTGTCGAAGAAATAAAATACGACAGTAGGATATTTTAACAAATATCAACCACTGTAAATATGTATGATGATTATCCTATGTTTCTTGTTTCTTTTTGTATCCAGATTAGTTGTCTTAATCTTTCATATATGTATTTTTTCTAGAACATAATTACATAAACAAGGTGAAATCTACACTAATTATATATTATATATATATACTAAAACACATTTGGTGAATGTGAGTAAAAAACACTGTTCATGCGCATGAACAGTAACCGCATGAATAGTAACCGCATGAACAGTGCGCGGTAAAAAAAAAAAAAAAAAAAAAAACTTTAGCAAATTCATTCCCGTGAATAAAATGATCGAGGCCAACGCACTTCCGTCGCAACGCACGGGTTAACCCGCTCGTATATACTAAAACTCATTGGGGGATGAACAGTACCCCGCGCATGAACAGTAACGCGCATGAACAGTGCCCCCAAAAAAAAACTTTAGCAAATTCATTCCCGTGAATAAAATGATCGAGGGCAACGCACTCCCGTCGCAACGCGCGGGTTAACCCGCTAGTATTTTTCTAAAACGTAATCACATAAACAAGGTCGATTTAATTTGGAGTTTTGGCCAACATCTCAAAAACATACCATATAAAATGCCATATTTTGTAATTTATGTCTTGAAAGCTTCTGTAAAAACACCATTCTAACTCAGCATTAACGAACAGTAGCTGAAACTGAAACCATGATTCAAACATAACATATCTTGATAATCAAGACTGAAAGTGGAATGAAAAAAGGGTAAAAAACTGTAGTACCCGCACATAAAGTGTGTCATTTACTTTGGCAAATTACCCCTAGACTTATCTCTAAGACATAGGTGGACTCTCAGGAACAAACTCAATGTGCTCGCTTTCTGTATCCTCCTGCTCTTGTGATGCACTGACCTTGGCTTTCTTGAATCTACTTGAAATTTTCGTTGACATGTTCTTCGACTTGCTCCTATCAAACGTTCAGCAGTAAATCATGAATTTACGACTAAATGTGGTTAAAAGACACTAGTGAAAAGTGCTAACTTCATATGTTGATGAAATTTTGACCCATCTAAGATATACACTGTATTTTGACGATAAATCAGTTGTGTCTTATCTTAAATGTCTCGGCTTATAAAGTAAGCAAAAATGAAATCAGTCTACTATATGCATGCCTCCTTTTACATAAATTATTTTCATTGTAAGATACTAATACTTATCATTAGCACCTTAATTGCTTACAAAAATGAGGAAAACAGTTGCCCTATTCGGCCCGGCCCGTCCGGTAACCAGAACATAATGTACAAAAGCAAAACAAAAAGTGAGGCTTGTATATCATGTAACTTACTGTGCGTTTATGCCATCCTTTCCAACAACTTTCTTTCTTTTAACAGCACGAGATCCTGAGAAAATTTAAAATTAACATTAGAAGCTAAAATAAATCAGTTTACAACTATTAGATGATACAGTCATGTTCTTTAAGGTCTGATGGTCAGTACTTCGACTTTTTTCTGGTTCAAACTCAAGTTCAGTAGATTGACGTTTACTTGAAAGATCTTCAGGGCCCGTCACTAAGCCTTCACCAGAAACTTGCGCATCTTTCCCTTTCACTTTGTCACCATATTCTTTGGCAGCATTAAGCAAAGTAGTCTCATTTTCATTCAAATGATCGTTCAAAGGTGCATCAGATACAGCTGCAGACATGCCGACCTCAGCATTCTTGGCATATGTTTTGGTTTTTGTTTTCCTCTTCTTTCTCTTTTCAACATCTGTTTTCTCGTTTTGCTTTTCTGATTCTTCATTACTACCTTCGTCATTTCCCTGACCAATTCTATTCTCAACTTTTAGAGTTTCAGCATCACTTCTTGTAGCAGATCTTCCGACATCTTTTAATTTCATTACTACCTCGGTTACTTTTATTATTTCCACTTCTTGCATACTAACATCATCTGTTAATGTTTTTTCCAAGACTTCAGTTTTTTCAGCATTAGACAAACTAATTTTGTCATTTGTGGTTTCGTCTCTATTTTTCTCATTAGGAGGGATCTCACTGACAATACTATCAGCATGCTCCACTGGAGATTCATCTTTGTTTTTTGCAGCAGGCTTCTTAACCCTTTTTTTCTTCCGGGAAAGCTCTACTTCAGGCTCATGTTTCAGTGAAGATTCCTTATCTTCTTTATGATTATCAATCTGAATTGTAGACTGTAAATCTTTTTCGGGCAAATCACCTTTTGCACCTGCAAACTCTAGATGGCCCAAGGCAGACGCATCACGTTCACAATCAGAAGTTCCTACATGAAAGTCAAATTAATATAGAAAAGTAACATACATTTCTCAGAATTTTATAATTTTACATAACATTTGATGTAACCTGGTACATCCGTACCATGTATATAAAAAGGAGATGCAATAAAAGTTAAGGTGCATAAACGTATTCTATTTACTTACTTATAGATGAAGACAGGCTTTCACTCCCAATATCTGTTTTTTGGACCAATTCATTGTCTTTCTCCTTATGAGATCTTTCAGAAGGTATTTCTTGCGGAACAATTTCTTCAACAGCCATTGAAACATCAGTGAGTACTTGATCAGAACAGTTTTCGCCTTTGTTAAGCCTAATACTTTCATCACTGTCTTTTCTAGCAGCATCAAGCAAGGTGGTCTCGTGTTCCATGGCATTTTCAACCAAAGGTGGATCGGATACAGCTGTAAACATGCCGATTTCCCCATTATTACCATGCATCTTCCCCTTCTGCTTTTCTGATTGTTCATTGATACCTTTGTCATTTCCGTCACTTAAGTCTTTCTCAGCATCATTGTTTGTCACGGTGTCATCCTTACGACTATCATCTTGACTTTCTTTTCTTTCATGTTGAGGCAAAAGTTTTTCCTCTGTTGATTCCTTCTTTGACGTTTCTTCCACGACCTCTGTTGGTTTCAATATTTCCACCTCTTGCATAGCAACATCATCTGTTAAAGTCATTCCCAATATTTCCTTTTTTCCAGCACTAGGCAATCTCACTCTGTCAATAAAAGCGGAAGCAGGAACTCCTGAACTGCGGAGAAGAATCCACTCTCTTATTCCTTGATATTTCAGAGCTACTCTGGAAAGTCCTTCACTCGCTTGTGTTCTTTTAGGACCAAGTGTCTCCATTCCAGCTAATTTAATACTAGAAGAAACAGCAGCGTCTACTTGGTCAAGAACAAAACTGCTTGCGCCTTCGTTAAGCCTATTACTTTCATCATTCAAATCTTTTGAAGCTTTTATACTCGCTTCTTTATCTTGATCAATCTTACGTTTCTTTTCCACAAAAGGTCCAGACACTGTAGCATCATCCTGTAGTAAACTGTCATTTTGCACAGCAAGTGTCCTTGTTTTGGAACTTATCTCGTTTTTAAACAGCATGTCTTTCTCCATATGTTGATCCACGTGTTGTATACCGATATCTTGCTCTAAGCTAGAAGCATCTACAGAGATAAACCAATTGTTCTTATTGGCAGCTAACACACTCTTAAGAATCATCCAGTCAGGCAAGTGGTAAAACTGTTCTCTGCGTTTTACCTGCCACATAATGAAAAGTTAAAGGATTAGGAAAAAACTGATAACAGTAGTGTTTAACTAAACGTAAACAAAGAAATACCTTCAAACCATCTATTTTAATAACTCCAATAGCTGGAAAGCACTGATGATGTTCAAATATAACTTTCCCTGCATAATGAAATCAAGAAACTTTGTTCAGAAAAAATCGTGGCTATCCACTTAAGATAGATGCAAGTGTCCCATCGCTACAATTTCGCATAGTAAAAACATCTATAAAGACGTATATGTTTTTCTTATCAAATGTATGACTTTTCAGCTATTTTACAGGTTCTTTTTGCTATTTAACCCGAGCCAATAAGGCATAGAGGGTCGGGTTTAGAAAGCTTAATTTTCATTATTTATTTTATTAGTTTATCAAGTCAACTAGATAAGACCCGAAAACAGTAGATGTTAAAACCCTGTTACAAAAGATCCCCCACAGTGACTTCAAAAAACGTACCGCTTTTGTTAAGGCAAAAGTTGTTTAGCTACTGAAATCAGCTTATTTTGTTTCAGTAATGCCATAAGCCCATAAATTGTTTAAATTGGCCAGATAACAATATCACATACATACGCCAGATTGCTGTTCAATATTCTGATATATGATAAAACGCAATTGTTACATGTCACTAGAAATACTTTATATGTTTGAGCAATGCATTCAAAAACAAACACTATACACATCCAATATAAACTAGTCTTTATCTAGCGGATAAAACTATGATTGTGTTAACTGCTACTTTAGAGCTCGACCCAGTTATGTATTGTATGGTAATAATATAGATACACAACAATGTCGCATACACAGCCATATTAACTTCTTATTAAGCAACATAACTAACAAGTTTATTATTCGATATGTTACACATCATATCAAAATGGCTACAAGTACATCACCAGAAATTCTAATAAAAAACGCCAGCCTAACTAGTCGCCACGAAAAAATCTAAGATCATACATCCTTTATCATATTTAAGCAATGCAAACTTAAAGAATGGGTCGGGTCGGGTTGGGTCATGGGTCAGACAGGTCATACTTAAAGAATGGGTCGAACGGGTTGGGTCGACCCGTTTTTTCCCTTTTTTCCCCTTTGTGGCAACCTGTAATCATGCTGCCAATGTTATTTGGTGACATTCTTATAATCCCATGCCATCTTTCAGTTAGTTTTCAAATGTAATTGATGATGTTCATTGAGTTTACTTTTAGCTTAGTAATCATAGTCACATGATTACTCCATCTCAACTTATCAAAAACATATCAATAATTATAGTTTTTGTTTTTCTGCATATATAAATTGCACCTGAAATTAAGATGGGTCAAATGGTTTTAGATTAAAGCACTAACAAATCCATACAAAATATTCTTGGGTGCAGTTCCAACTACTCCTTAGCAGCAAAACGCGAAACATAATAATCATTAGTACGAGTACCTCACATCCAGGCATCCAACAACCCATACATGAAAACTATGATTATATTATACACATCCAATATAAACTAGTCTTTATGTAGCGGATAAAACTATGATTATATTAACCATTACTTTAGAGCTCGAGTCAATTAAGAGTAATCAAGGGTATCCAACTCGATATTTTCTAGCTCCACTCAACTCAGTTAGGTATTGTACGGTAATTATATAGATACACACAAACGGTAAAAGGTATTTTAACCAGAGCAGCAGTTAACTTTATTATCTGGCACACAATATTATAGTACATGACAATATCACATACATAGCCTTTTTAACTTCATATTAAGCAACATAACTAACAAGTTCCATATGTTACATACCATATCGAAATGGCTACAAGTACCTCGCCAGAAATTCTAATAAACAATTCCAACCTAACTAGTCGCCACCAAAAAATCTAAGATCATACATCCGTTATGATATTTACACGATGCAAACTAAAAGTTTGTGATTAATCAAGTGCTTATGCATTATAGCTTGCAAAAAGCATCAATTGTTTGTGATACTATGTACTTAACCTTTCACGAAAAAACCAACTAGTCATTATCTACCAGACAAAAGTATGACCCAAATTAACTAGTAAAAAATAAAACGAATGTAATGGTGAGAGTTAGAAAAAAAGAAAATACTTTTGAGATCATAGACAGTATCAGAATCGGATACAGTTGTGACAAGATGAGTGTCGAGATTCGTGTCGACGAACAAGGTTTTTGTGGTGTCTCCGCCTGATGATGATTCCATTTCTCTTCTCGGTTTGTTTATTTTCAACAAACAAGAGGTTTGGCTATTTATCACTGAATTTTTTGTAGGGTTTTAGGCTTTTCGTTTCCCGCATAAATGAATAGTCAAACTATTTCTTTCTTAAAGAATTAAAACAATTTAATTTTGAATAGGAATGACCCAGTTGACTTACCCTTGGACCGTTTTTCTCGGGTGTATGAAAGTAGACCCGGGGCAACTTCTTTATCCACGGTGTGACAAGTGTCCCGTATGGGCAACCGTATTTATTAAAAAGTGTTTTTTTTGTCGTTTTTACATGACATAGAAAGTACACATTTAAATAATGAAATGACAATACATTTTTATTCAAAAATTCATACCCACTCGTCTTCCTCACTCTTTGTTTTCGCTTCTCGCACAAACCAATCTGAGTTATTGTTTTCACTAATCAAACAGTCTTCTTCGTCAGTCCCTCTCT
The DNA here is from genome assembly GCA_019973895.1 of Chrysanthemum seticuspe. Taxonomy (NCBI): domain Eukaryota; kingdom Viridiplantae; phylum Streptophyta; class Magnoliopsida; order Asterales; family Asteraceae; genus Chrysanthemum; species Chrysanthemum seticuspe. The sequence goes on along the minus strand of BPTQ01000003.1, from coordinate 11,092,918 downwards.
TCTTCCTAACTTCCTGTATAGCACCATCTACAAGAGACAGTGTTGATTGCAACCGAGTTTTACTGTTCACGGCATCTTTTTCAACAACCAATATCACCTTTGATTGTTCAATTTTTTTTAATAATGTGGTATAATTTGGTATGTAAATCTTTTTATGGATGTTTATTACATATGATTTATTTTCAATTGGTTTTATGTTATAATAAATCGTTGTTATTTAATTAATAGCTATGTTAGATAGATGTTAATCCCATTTTATAATCCATTGCTCTTTTTATGTCTGTCTGATTCGTAATTGCAAATGTTGGTTGTCATAATTTAAGCTTTTTGTTTTGTGTTACGACCATATTGTATCACGTTATTATCCCTTGTTATTAAACTATTGATTATGTACAGTATAATACCTTAGATGTCGTTAGTTAAGTATGGAACAATACTTGGTTCATTAAAAAAAAATAGTTGTATTTAGTAGACTAATAAGGAGTCATTGAAATGGGTCGAGTTCCAGCCATTGAATCTGTTAGATTATGGTAGATGGTTTATATGCATCACCAAATATGCTTATGCTATTTTTTACGACGTTGGTATAGATTCCTTCTAAGTTCTAAGTTATTTTTTGTTTTTTGTTGACCCTTTTTAGGACTATGAAGCTAAATTAATCATTACGAGTAAACTGAACTACTTTTGGTTAATAAAGCAAAAGTTAGACGCAAAACGCCGGATCTTGTTTAGGAGTATCTGCTTTGGAAGATGGCTTGATCTCTTGTTTTTTGAACATAAAACAAACATCATAGATTATATACTAAGGAAACAACATAAAGTGGACGATTCTCATTATGATATGCCCCTCATTTTTTACATTGAAGGACATGTTCTACATTTTGGTCGTCCTAAGTTTTGTCTAATGACCGGGTTACGGTTTGGAGCTGTAAGCTTTGGGTTGTATACATCTGGTTCTCTCAATTATCGTAACAGGGTATTTCCTAACAAGCAAGGGTTGATTGTAACCAACTTAGATGTTACGGCTAGAAATGGCTAGGAGGAAAAAAGAAAAAAAAAAACTATTTCTCACCTCTATATATACACATTCAAATACAATTCAAAAAAATAAATATATCCTAAAAAATCTATATGGATCAAAGGAAAAACTGATCCCAACCTAAGCCAACCTGTGGCAAAAACCGCGCCCCCGACTCATCTTTGTCCCAACCAAACCTGTAACACCCCCAAAATCGGCTCAGCAGAAGACCTTACTAACTTTTGGGGTGCTACGAAATTGGTACATAACACAAGGATAGCGAACAACATAAACGAAAATTTATAACTTGAAAACATAGTCTTCAGTAATAAATAAGTTTTACATTTCTTGAAAAGTGCAGAAGTAAGCCCAAATAAAATAGTTTAAGAAAAGGGTCCCCATTTAACATCAGAGTAAGAAGGATATGCCATCACTGCCAAACGCCTCCCTAAAGATTACCAAAGCATTCACATCAATTACCTGAGAAAAACATACTAAAAGGGTCAGCATAAAGCTGGTGAGTTCATAGGTTTAAGTTCAAATTCAGTAGTGGACCTGTAAGAGTTTATTTGTTTTGCGAGACTAAGATAGATGCACAAAAACATATAATCACATATCAAATCACAAATGGGATCCCAAGTGACTCTAGCCAGCACGGTTGTAGCATGGTCAAACTACCTTGGTCTAGATCGGAATAAATAACCATTCACAGCTAGGCATCACGTTATAGCATCAATATGCTACCCTAGTATCATTCAACAACTACCACACATCTATCTAAACCAGTCAACGCATAATCAAATCAAGAGAGTTTAAAAGGTCCAAACGAGTAGCACGTTTTCTCACCCCAATTTAGTTAAAACATATATAAAAATAAGGCTATGAAACTCACATTAACAAGGAAATGCACAAACAATCACTCTAGAGGAGAATAGTATAACAGCAACAAGTAATATCACAGCAGAGTGGATACGGCTCAACCTAAAATAACAAAAGACGTGACTCGGTATCGATCCTCACGAAGTTGCCAAAATAAAGTCGCATAAAACGTAAAGATTCTTGTAGGTTGAAGCATAACGATAGAATGGAACACTTGGATTTGTCACTTGTAGAATGACGACTCAAATAACGCACACGATTAACAATGTTTCACGTAGTTCAACTAACTCAACAACCAACTCACGCAACTCACGCGACCAAAACAAGCAAGAATATGTGCGTCATATAAGTCACAAAAGGTCGGGTCTAATAGATTAAACCATTCGTTAATAAAGTGCTCGAAGGATTCGTCAAGTCTTATTAGGCTCGTCAACTTAATAAGGTTGGCGTTCCCTTCGTCTCGTTTATTAATTCGAGGTAAATCTAGATGGGTTGCACGTAAAGACCTTAGGATGGGTTGTCATTAATAATCTTCTCTTCTCATATTTATCGGGCTCTTATGGGACTCGTCAATCCAATAAGTCCAAATAAATATGATAATAGACTTTTATTAACGTTAACCAATCCGCGATCAAATTCACATTAAATTTCTTAAAGAGAAAACTTGAGCCTCGTGTCTCGAAATGTATTACATAATTATTTCTTTTTAGAAACATTGATTAACTTATACAATTAAACTATCATTTAATTATATTATTTAATACTCATGATTTTTCTAAACGTAGTATGTTTAACTCATACGACCTATCATTTAAAGTCAACCCTTCTCGAGTCAATACTAATTGACTCGAGCCCATCTAATCCCAAGTCCGTTTCCTAAGTCAAGTATCTAATTCGGGTCGTAGTCTAATAATAATATAGTCCACAATGTCCATATACTCATATAGTCCATATCGGCTACTCGTGGTCAATCCGAACCATAAGGTTGCGGATGACTCACGAAGTGCTCAAATCATCACGACTCAAATCAACGACATTATCAAACGGCTTATACATTTATTATTATTAGTATTATTATTAGTTATCCGTTTTACTTTTTAAGTTTTGATATTTTTAGCATCAATAATATCACAAGATTGACCAAGTCAATACAATTCATCCGAAAATCAAAATTGCCAAGATTGTCGCGACCACAAGGTCTCGGTCTCAAAATCCCATTCGTGTGATAACCGCCTCGCCAAGGTTACCCTTGGCTGTGAAAACCTTAACACGAGCCATGCCGTGACACTAGTATGTCCCGGTCTCAAAACTTCATCAAGATACCCAACAATATCACCACAATCGCACCACCACTAGGGTTTGGTGGCGGCGGTGGTCACATCCGAAAACAAAAACAGCCAACAACATATAACCACAACAAGTATTCCACCCCAAAGAGTCTTGGGAGACTCTCGACACCACAACAAGTCTACACCGAGGCACGGTAACCTCGGTTACCATGTCGGTTACACAACAACCAACACAAAAACATCACCATCGAATACTACTCGACCCAAAACATTAACCAAGAGGGCCAAGACTCACGTTCCACGAGGACTCAATCCAAAAACAACCATGAAAACACGGTTTACCACGGAAATAACACAAGCCAAGCACGGTTATACGTGTGAAATATCACGGTAACACATGCAAGATAAAAACCCAAAAAGTCTGAAACTAAAAATGTAGATCTAGGGCGCGTCGGTGGGTTTCACCGCCCGTACCCTATGTCAAAATGATCACTTTTCGACGATCTATCGTTTGGTATAGGTGGTGTAATTTTCCGATGACGGGTGGCCGGAATATTGGTCGGAGAAGACGGCGGTGGAGGTTTCCGGTCACCGGAATTTTAGAGAGAGATGAGAAAGAGAAATGTTTGTGTAAAAGTGTGTTTCTGTGTGTGTTGTGGGGGTTTTATACCCCAGGACGGACCGAAAATGTCAAATCCAAAACATAGGGCGCGTTTGGTAAGTATTCCGAGGGACTAGTTGCGCCAATTCTCCAAACTTTCACGATATTGCTTCTTGAGCTCGTTCCGACCCTCAAACGTTGTCGAAAATTCACGAAAATTGAGCCGCTAGCTTTAAAATAATTTTTCCATTCGAAATGACTATAAACACGACTACTCTCGATAAAATCACAAATATATATATAAATTACCAAATAGCTCATGCCAGTCCGCTTTATGCTAACATTTCATACGTTCCAAGATGATTTCTCGTTTTTCGACCAATCCAAGTTTTAAAATGTTTCAAGATTATTAAAATAATGTCACAAGTATGATATGGTATGGAAATATGTTCTCAAAAATTTACCAGTTGTCACAGTCACCCCGCCTAAGAAGAAACCCGTCCCGGGTTTCCCTTCGATTTGCTCTTAGAGACAAGAAACATATGAAGATATTTTCGCTTGAATTCATCTTCACGCTCCCACGTGAATTCAGGACCTCTACGGGAGTTCCAACGAACTCTGACAATAGGGATACGACTTTGCCTAAGTTGTTTGACTTCGCGGTCCATAATCTCGACTGGTTCTTCTATGAAATTCAATTGTTCATCGATCTGGATTTCTTCCAGAGGAATAACAGTGGCCTCATCTGCCAGACACTTCTTTAAGTTGCACGCATGAAAAACGTTGTGGACACTTCTTTAAGTTGTGGCATGAACGATGAAGATGTGTTAAAGGCGGCTCAAGTGGAGTGCGCGAAAAAACACAAGAAATGGGATCTTTTGTTACATATTGGATTTCACAAACACATCAAACCATGATCACATATAGGCGTATAATGTATGGTTTTAGAGAGAGAAATAGTTAGAGGTTTGGGAACTTAGTGAAAGAAAGTAAAAGTGTTATTATGAGCTCCAACTATCTACCTTGGGAGGTAGAGGGTATTTATAGTCTTACATAAAACGCCACCTACGGGCTGTGGATCAAGCATACATTGGGTAAAGACCCGTCCGTCATCCACAGTGTTACTTAACTAAATACTTCTTAACATTAAATAACTACGACTACGAGCTTTCTAACGATTACATATACTTGAGGTGACCGACACTTTAATAACTGGATTTACTAAATCCTAACAATCTCCCCCTAAGGGAGGTCACCTCAAATTACATAGAATACAAACAGATATTACATTAAGATTGTTCTTGGATTCTTGATAATGTTCTTTGCTCTGCAGCCAGTAGTCATTGATTATTCATTTTTGCATGTTTGGTTAATCCAAGTAGAGGTCTTTAACTGATCCACGTGATAATGAGTTTTGAGCCAGCAATGAGATCATCAGCTACCATAAATCTCTGACTCTTCCATTGTGGTGTTGACATTAGGTGAAGTTGTGGCTTTTGGACTGACATGCTCACATTCTGGATCATGAAATCTTTTCATCAGAGTAGCGGAAGCTTTAGTTGATTCATGATATTTGCAGCAGCGTAGCAGAAGCATGGAGTGAAAATATCAGAGTCATTGATGCACTTATCATGATTTCTTTAGAAATGAGTGTGATGAGTGAGCATGCGGCTATGGATTGACCTCTCCATTCTGATCAGCTGCAAACGTCGGACGTACCTGCATACAACAGTTAGCAATAAAGCGCACGAAAGTGTCTTTGATCACTTTTGTTGAATTATGGTACACGGCCCACGGTTCCCCGTTGATCAGTACAAGTACTGCCTGTGATCAGGTATAATTCCGAAGAATCTCCTTGACAAGGTTTCGCAGCTGTTCTAGCTGTTCTCAAACCGGAACGTCTCAAAGAAGACAATACGGAGTGAGTGAACCAGCGAATTTGAGATTCACTGATTGATGAAAATAGATTTGAAAAACAATCGAGTACTGCTCAATAAAGTGCTTTTGCAATACAACGAGGGTTTTTGAGAAAAATCAATTATCAATCATAAACACCTTTTATATTTGAAATATTAGTACACAGTCGATGTGATACAGAAAAGAATTTTTAAGCACAACGACCGGTTTTTCAAAGGTATCCGTCAATCCATAACCTGAACCAGGATTGATTCATAAGTTTGAATCGCCCCATTATTTATGTTCAGTTGTCACATGGTTGATCTATTGGATAGATCTCACATGCCACCTACCAAGAACTTGTTTGATGTTGGCTCTAGAAGGCTTTCCATCTTCATTGTGAATATGTTTGCATATCACTCAGATGTTCTGGCAATACCATAAGGATGATGCGTAGGACTCATAAGATATAATCTCTCTTTCCACATTGTGTGAAACAGAGAGTCTTCATTGACAGTGTCATAAAGAGATTTATTTGATGATCTCGTGGTTCTAGACTCAATTGTGCACATTTGGTTCCTATGCCGGAGACTAGGGAGAGGATCTCCTTCTTCAATATCCATGACGTCGTGGCTCTAGAATGAAACAAGCCCTTTTAAGAGGAACTTGAGTAGCTTGTGAAGTTGTAGTGTAGTGCGTCACTTGGTCCATGATATTTTAGAATTTTCCTGAGAATTTCATAATTTTTGGTCATTGTTTAGTATTTTTCTCAATTAAAAACAGTTTTTAATCCTTTTTAAATAGCTTTAATTGCAAATAATTAAGAAAAAGTTTCAAAAAAATAATTTTTCAATTTTAATAGATTAAGATAAATATAAAAAGCATAAAAAATATTTTTCCCTATTTTTCTCCTTTTATTTGGTATTTTTCACAATTTAAATTAGATTTAAATAGTTTTAAATTCATAGAAAATAGGAAATTAATCAGAAAAATATAAAAATAGTTTTGAAAAGTCTTTTATGTTATTTTAGATTTTTGAAAAGTAATTCCATAATTTTCTCTCTCTTTTTCATAATTTTTAGATAATTAGTTTTATTTTTAAAGTTAATAATTAGTTTTTAATTTTTAAAAAATCAAGAAAAATCCTAAAAAATAGTTTTAATTCATAATTAGTTTTCTAATATCATTTTTTAGCATAAAAGTAATTTTAGGTTATTTTTAGGAGTTAGATTAGTTGTACTTGCTTTTTATTCGCGTTTCGTTTAAATTCCGTATTTGCGTTTTAGTGTAGATTTGCGTAGTTTGCCTTAATTCTTAGGATTTCCCCATAGATTTTAGTTCCCTATGCTTTCCTTATCCCGTAGTTTAGATAATATCATTTTATGCCCTTCTCTTATTCAAATCCCGATAATCGAGACGTGAGTTGGAAATTCCATTCAACCCTCGTTCGGAACGATCTCGGTGCTCAAACCTAACACGTTTGAGTTACCCATATACTACTTCTTCTCATCTATTATTGGTCAGTGTCCGAGCCGTTTTAAGTTTCTTACGGTTAGTCATTCACAAGTGGCTAGCTTGTGTGAGTAAGCTTAACGTGTCTGGACATTGCAAATCAGTCCATGACGTCTTGTCTTCAATAATGGTGTTACCTTAGTAACAACCAGTAGCATATGTATTGAACCCGGTTTCTGCCCTAAGGTTGAATTATTGGAGGGCTATTTGTTTTCACCCTTTTCTCATTCAATTCTTTTTCATTCTTCAACCCCTTCAGTGCTTACCGAGACTTCATAACTAGAACCTTGTTGGGTTTATTCCAGTTCTAGCTCTATCTCAATCCGCACTCTTCTCATATCTCACTTTTCTCCTTTTTTCATCATACCTAAGGACTTCTACACTATCTAGTGGATTGTCCCTGGGTAGATCCCTCCGACTCTGGCGGGATCGTGGGAACGAATACCTAACCTAACCATCCTTATATCACCATACATAAAGTAAATTTGGTCGGTCTATTTGGTATTGTTCATCTGCCATTGGAACCAATTGAAAACCATTTGAAAATCAATCCAAATACTTGTGATATGATATCAAATCATTTTGTACCTGAATTATTTTTGATATTTTTAGAAAAAAAGCTCCCCCTCAACATGTGCATCAAGTATTTGAAATCGTTTTGGCACACGAAGGCAAGAGGAAGGATTCACTTCTTTGATTACTATTTTCTAAAAGATATCAACATCACTTTCCTGATCAAAATTAGCATTTTCCATACTTTGTTAAGGGTATTTTTGGAAAGGATGTGGTTTTCAAAAAGTTGCTCCCCCTCAATATGTGCATAGAGATTTGAAAGTGTTTTGCACACATTAGGGAAAATCTGCACGTTGAAACAAATCAAACACGTTTCAATCCATTTTGGTTTGAAATAGATGCTCTCCCTCAACATGTGCATGGAAAATTTGAAATCATTTGGCACATGTGGGAAGGAGAGCTTGTAAATCATTATACAACCATTTATCAAATTATCAGTTTAAATCCAATTTAAATCACAAATTCTCCCCCGGTCACAATTTTCAAATCATTTGAGATTTGTGATCTCTGGAGTTTAAATTGATTTTGAAAGCTTTTGATGAGAATTGTGACTTGCTTATGAAAACATTTTACCGATAAGGATCAAATCTGAGACTTTAAACTCCAAAGATTAAACATGCATGAGTATCTTTTGAAAACAATTGTATGACAAATAACCTTTTGATTTAATTGAAATCATTCCCCCCCCCTCAATCAATGACATAAGTTATTGATTGAGAGATAAAGATTTTGACGAATAAGTCCAGATGATTTTCCAAAATTGAGTCTGAGTTATTTTTCAAAGCTATTAATTTTCATTAGATATCAAATATTTGTTTAAAGAATCAGAGCATGAGATTTTAAAAAAATAAAATAAAGTATGGCTCTGTTCTTTCTATAAAAACGGGTTATAGACTGAAATGACTATAAGCCTTTGTTTCACTTTCTCTCATTTTTTTAAACAAATTATGTACATTCGAAGAACATCTAAAAACCCGTGACATTCTTTGAATGTCAACACAAAGTCCGTAGAGGATATCGAACAAGGAAAACATGACAAAATAACAATATTTTTTGGATTTTTCAAGATTTTATAATTTTTATGGATTTTGAAAATTTTATATTTTTCTATTTGCTTTTTGTTAGTTTTGAAATTTTGTATTTTGCTTTTTGAATAACTATTTACAAGAGATGGATGACGAAAACCTTTTACTCCTCTTCTTCCTCTTGAAGACGTTTAAGTGTTTCCGGCTGTAGACTCTTTAGACCAAGTCGTGGGAGGATAAACTCAAAACGTTCTCTAGGAAGAGCTTTGGTGAAGATGTCTGCTAACTGGTATTCAGTCCTCACAAAATAAAGTTCCACCACACCGTTTTCCACTTGTTCCCAAATGAAATGATGTCGAATGTCAATGTGCTTTGCTCTTGAATGTTGAACGTTGTTGTAAGAGAGAGCAATGGCACTTTTGTTATCACAATACAGAGGGATTTTGTTGAATTCAAAGCCATAATCAGATAATTGGGATCTCATCCATAGGATTTAAGCACAACAAGATGACATGGCTATGTATTCAGCCTCTGTAGAGGATATGGAAGTGCTCATTTGTTTCTTTGAAGACCAGCTCACAAGCTTATCACCTAAAAATTGAGAACCTCCAGACGTACTTCGACGTGTATCTTGACACCCTGCATGGTCTGCATCTGCATATGCTGTTAGTGACATACCGGTGTCCTTCGGGTACCAAAGACCCATGTTAATGGTTCCTTAGAGATACCGAAAGACCCGTTTAACCGCTTCAAGGTGCTTTTTGGTAGGCTTAGCCTGGTATCTAGCACACATGCATACAGGGAACAAAATATCAGGTCTACTGGCTGTGAGGTACATCAGGGATCCAATCATACTTCGATATTTCGTTTGATCTACCATGATTCCTGAGTGGTCCTCATCCAGTTTGGTACGTTCCACCATGGTAGTGTCAACGGTGTCACAAGTGTCAAATCCAAATTTCTTTAAAATTTCATTTGCATATTTAGATTGATTAATAAAAATGCCTCCGGGACTTTGTGAAATTTGTAATCCCAAGAAAAATGACATTTGTCCCATCACTGACATATGAAATTTGGAACCCATTTCATTTAAAAAACGGTCACATTCATTGGGGTCAGTCGAGGCAAAAATAATATCATCAACATAGATTTGAACGTGAATTAAGTGTTTGCCCTGACTTTCTGGTGAACAATGTCGGATCAGCTGCTCCTTTGCTGAATCCAATAGATAGAAGAAACTTTGATAGCGTATCATATCATGCCCTTGGAGCTTGCTTCAAACCATAAAGAGCCTTCTTCAAGCGATAGACATGAGTAGGATGCTCTGGATTCACAAAACCTTCAGGTTGGCTGACGTATACGACTTCTTTAAGATCTCCGTTAAGAAAAGTCGTCTTTACATCCATCTGATAGACTACCATGTTCTTACTTGCAACATTAGCCAAGAAGATTCTGATTGCCTCGATACGAGCAACTGGATAAAATGATTCTTCAAAGTCAATACCCTCCTCTTGACGGTATCCTTTTGCAACCAATCGAGCCTTGTTCTTTAATACATCGCCATGCTCATCTAGTTTTAATTTGAAGATCCACTTTAGAGCAATGATCATAGCACAATCAGGAGCAGGTACTAATTCCCATACATCTAGTCGATCAAACTCATGAATTTCTTCTTGCATGGCATTAAACCAGTTGTCTTCATTCATGGTAGTTTTAACATCTTTTGGTTCGATCTTGGATAGTACGAAATTGAAGAAGCACCATAAGGCATCAGTTTCAAGTTGTTTGCGAGTGGATACTGTGCGAGAGGGATTTCCAATGATGTTGTCCAATGGATGATCATGTGTCCACTTTCATAGGTGCCAGACACACTTCCATGATGTACACTCGATGATTGATGATTTGTTGATGAGACAGAGTGATCAGCAGCAGGCGTTTCTTGACTTAATGACATAGAAACTGAAAGGTTAACTTCGTTGACAGGGATAGGAACAGCCTCTGTTGATGGAATTGACAGATCATTAGCACTTGGCTCATAGTGTTCATCAAACATTGGATCAAACAATTTCTTCAAATCATCTTCTAAAGGAGGTACATAAGGAGTTGCTGGTGAGGGATTTGGAACAAGAGTAGAACTGATAGGACTACTTGATGAAGGTTGAGATGCGGGTCCAGAATTGGATTGTCCTGGAGCCATTTGCCCGGATAACTCATCGAACGTGATTTGAATAGTTTCCATGATATCTCGAGTTCTTTTGTAGTAGATTCGGTAACCCTTCTTGTTTGATGCATAACCTACAAAAACTCCAATGTCCGCCTTAGCTCTTAATTTACCTAAATCTTGACCGTCATTCGTTGGATAGCACAAAGCACTAAACACACAAAGGTAGGAGAGATCAGGTTTTCATTTATGGACAAGTTCATATGGAGTTTTTCCATGAGATGTGTGTATGAGGGAACGATTTTGGGTGTAGCAAGCAGTGGCAATGGCTTCAGCCCAGAGAAACATTGGAACCTTTGAATAAATTAGCATTGTTCTTGCGGCTTCCACAAGAGTTCGATTTCGTCTTTCAACTACACCGTTCTGTTGAGGAGTTCGTGGAACACTTCTTTGATGACTGATTCCAACACTTTCATAAAATTGACTTAAGTCTTTGTTAACGAACTCTGTGCCATTGTCTGTTCGAATAATTCTAACCGTATTGTTAAGTCAAAACGGAAGCTGCTTGATAAGTTTGATTATGGCATCTGGAGTTTCATCCTTTGTCCTAAAAAACTTTACCCAAGTAAATCGAGAGTAGTCATCAACAATGACTAAAATATAGTTCTTCCCATTAATCGTTTGCACTCTCATTGGTCCGCACAAGTCCATATGAAGGGTATGAAGAACTTCCATTACTGAGTTTGTGGGTTTGGGTTTGTGGGCATATTTCTTGCTTTCTCCCAATTGGCATGCTGAACAAAGATGATCTGTTTCATACTTTAATTTGGGTAAGCCTCTTACAAGATCATTTCTGGAAAGATTATTAATGGTGCCGGAGTTCAAGTAATTGAGACGACGATGCCATAACCATGATTTTGTTTTTGAAGCCTTTGACAACAAGCAAATTGGAGAAGACTTCATCATGTCTTCGATAGAGATGGTGTATATATTTGAACCACGAGTTCCTCTTAACAGTTCCACACCATCGAGTTCTCTAACGAAACAAGTATGTTTTCTAAATGCCACTTCTAGATCGGAATCACATAATTGACCAACAGAAAACAAGTTATGACCAAGACCTTTAACATAATATACCATGGAGATTACACTTTTGCCAACAACATAGTCTCCATAAACCAAAATTGCTCCAAAATGGTTGTTCCCGAATCTAATAGTCCCGATGAATTTACTCACGAAGTTCATGAGCCGCGAGCGATCTCCAGTCATATGCTTGGAACAACCTGAGTCCAGGTACCACATAACGATTTGAACGATCTGCAGTTGAACACATACAAGAATGTATAACTGGATAATTGGGATCCCCATGCAAAAATGGGTTCCATTTGGTTAGTAACAGTGATTGGAACACCCACATCAGAAGTAGAAACAATGGAATCATCAGGAATAGATGTAGTGCTAGTGTCCGTATTTGACCTATTCAAAGTATGTTCACTTCTTAAAGGTATAGTTCTACCAGTAGGCATCCATTTTCTAATGGGCTTTGACTTAGCAAATTTAGGGCAAAACTCATTAAGATTAAACTTACGGCCAGTAGGTATCCACTGATAACCTATGTTACTAAATTTCCTTCCTGTGGGTTTCCGATGTTTTCTAACCTTCTTTCGCCATTGCTTTCTAGCCTTCTTAGCTTGATTTTTTGTATTCACTATCTTAACAGGGCATTTAACAACATTAATCAACTCATTCACACCACATTCATGATTAGTAACAGAAACCAAACAATCATCATTACATGATTTGCCAAAAGTAGCAGAATTCGAATTAATTACAATACGCTTATAGCTAATACTAGAATCAACATGATTCATTTTATTCAACTCAAACTTAATGTTCCTAGGGTGGTCTTCTACTTTCTTCCATTGCACATTCTTAGCTTGCAAGGTCCTATCTTGCTTTGTATTGCCTGAAGGCTTTGACCCGCTTGTCTTTGTGTCATTGATTACTCTTGTAGAGGGAATTATGGGAACATTAGTTGGTTGAGATACCTTTTGCATTCCTGAACTAGACGTGCAGGGATCTGAACTAATTGAAGGCACTCTAGAGTTCACTTTCTTAACATTGGGCATAGAAGTGTTGGGATCTGAGCTGCTCGACGGCATATTAAAATTCACTTTCTTAATGCTAGGCATAGAACAAGGCATCACAGCTTTACCTTTCTCAAAAAAAGATTTAGGACATGTTGCTCTTAAACATTCTAACAGCTTCTGAGATCGTTTGGCCTGAATGCAAGCAAACCTAATTTCTCTATCAAGTGGCTTATTTATGAAATTCTCTTCTACAATCTCTCGGAGACATTCTAGAGTATCCTTAAGGTAAGCGAAATAGTTATGAAACACAAGTTCGTTATTTCTAAGATGAGGAGGAATGTATTTAACAGTCACAGTATATTTAGAGTCTGCAGATGACTTTGATGCACCATTCTCATTAAAGACAAGTGGCATTTTCCCTTTTTCTTGACTCCTCAGATTCTCAATTTCCTTTTGTAAAGACGTTATTATTTCGTTGTTTTTGTCACGGGTGACTTTCATTGAAAAAAGTGTTGTTTCACCTTTTCATTTTCTTCTAGAAAACTCTCATTTTCCTTTTGTAGAACATTAACCAGGTTTTGAAGATGAATCCCCTTTTGAAGACTCTCAAATTGACCTTTTAATTGTTTAAAGAAGGGCATGACCTCAGTTAAATAACATTCTTTAGTTTGCTCAAAACCCCTTTCCCCTTCATTTATCCCTGTATGTGTGATTCTCTTCTTACATGTTTTCTCAAAATCAACGAATAGTTGATAAACAACATACATGCTGATTAAGGTCTTGCTATTAGTGGCAATAGTTCTAGGAACTAAGTGCATTGGTGTATTTGGAGGATACACAGTAGCTGCATGCATTTTCCTAAAGGGAGTGTTTGTTTCAACAAGTACATTAACTTTTTGTTTATCCATATCTTTCTTCCAAAAAATATGTTCTGGGGTTAATTGAGTTTGAGGCTTAAACATGTTCAGGGAGATCCAATTTTCCTTAGTGTAATCATGGGGTTTGATCGTTATGTTATTCTTTTTACACGCAGGATCGTTAAGCTTCTTATCCATTTTCTCCCTAGATGCATCATCTAATTTTATATCCTCTTCCCGTGCTTCCAATACATGATGGTGTTTGCCAAGGCTTAAGAATCTCATTGCCATCATATACAATCTTATGGAAAGTTTTAGCTCTTTTGCAACATTCGGGATTTGGTTCCTCTACAAGGGGAATAATGTGCTTATCGCTTAAGACTCTATGCTTAGTGATCATGTGAGCAGTCTGAATGGTGTTCCCTTGTACGTACAACTTATTTTCAAGCTTGTTTTTCAAAGTTTTTATATTAGAAAAATCATTAAAAAGTTTTAATTCCTTAGCACTGAATTCTTGTTTAAGCACTTTAACATTATCTTGCAGCTCTTGCTTTTGCTTAACATTTTTAGAAAGCTCTTCTTGTAAGGAGTTTAACTCTTGTTTTAACACTTCTTCTCTAAAATTACTCTTTCTAATAATTGTACGCATTTGGTCATCCATTTCCTGCTCACGAGTAGTTAACTCAAACTTAGCACGTTGTTCATAAATAGCAACTTGTTCTTTATATGCATTCAGTTCAGAGATAACAGAATCATCAGGAGCACATGCAGTATATTCATCAAAGAGATAGTCATCATTGACTACAGAAGATGCATCACTTGGTACAATCTCACTTTCACTTTGCTTCACATATTAATCATACGGGACAATATTGCTATTACCCTCATTATCAATATCTGATTCATAAGTTTCAAGAGATTGTACTTCATTATGCATCTTTTGCTCATCAACTACATCGTATAGTTTTAATACCTCTGAAATGATTGAATCTTTTGATTGACCAGCCTGTTGTGGTGAAGAGACCTTTGGAGAGACCATAGGTGAGATGCTAGCCATGAAGATTGTCTGGGCAGTAGGTTCATCATCGATATCAGAATCAAATGCATCACAGTCTGCAACTTGAAAGGCATTTTGATGATTTTGACCTGTTTCCTGAATTGGTTGCTCATCTACATCATCATCATAGGTTTTGGCATTTCCCTCAGCAAGAAACAACAATTCTTCTTCATCTAAAACCGCTCCACTATCCTGAGCTTTTACCAGCAGCATCTTGTCCCTGAAGTACTCTGCATTTTGAGGGCGTTTTGGAGATGTGCAGTTCCTTGCAATGTGTCCATCACCACCACAGTTGTAACACTTGATTTGCTTTGCTAGTATTTGATTTGTAATCCTTCCACGATTCTGATTAGCCACATACCCTCTACCAACTCCACCTCTTCCTTGTTCATACTGCCTTCCTTGAACTGATTCCACCATAACCTTTCCATCTCTGACAGTTGCATGATTGTGTAGATTGGATGCAGTTCTGATTTCGTCGTTAGTGTGAAGACTGTTAGTATGTGGAGTAAGGGTCAAGTTTTGTTTAACCATAAGAGCTAGTTGATTGATGAAGTGTTCCATGACTGCATCAGCATCATATTGCTTGAACCTCGGATCGGAAATGAGTTTGTAATTACCATTACCCGTGGGTATGACTTGAGAAGCTTTGGTGGTAATTCCAACATTGGTGTAAAACGCTGTAGAATCATTTGACGAACTTGTTTCTCCCTGCTTAGATTTGAACTGTTCAAGAATCCTTCGTTCAAACATAGCATGTCTCTCATTCTGAAGAAGGAAGGCATACAGTTGCTCATAGTTGGTGTTCTTCAATCCTTTGGTTAGCTTCACAGAGGTAACAAATTTGTGCCATTCGGGATTCATGTTGTTCACAAACTTTGAGTTCAGCTGAATATTTGGCATGGTCATTTTGATATTCCTCATATCATTCACAAGCTTGTGGAATCTCACATAATATTCAAAGACACTTTCTTCTGGTTTCATCTTAAAGTGCTCAAATTCATCATACAGTTGTGATTCTCTGTCTTCCTTAGTTAATTCAGAACCCGAGAGAAAGCATCTTGACATTATCCCAAACAGCCTTGGCTTCAGTGTTGTGATTGATAAGCTTGTAGATATCTTTTGGAAGACCTTGAAGTATAATGTTTGAAGCCCTGATATCAGCATCGAATCTCTTTTTCTCCTTATCACTGAGCTCATCATACGTCTTTGGTCTGTCCAATTCAAAGATCATTGTTCCATCTGTAGCAGTATCAATTATGTCTCTTGTAGTCTCAATCTGATAAGGTCCTTCATCAATTTACTTGAGAATGTTGACTCCATTTTCCTTTCCCAGACAGTACAACCTAATTCGTTTAGCCCATGAGTCATAGTCAGTTCTGTCAAGCATGGGTGGACGAGTGTCTGAACCAGCTGCTTGAACGTCCTCAGCTACAGTAGAGATGATTGTAGGCACGTTGGTAGACATGTTTACATATTTCACAGGATTTTATAACTCTATGATTAAACCGGGAAATAGATTCTTTCACGAGATTTTACTAAATCAAGAGAAAACCGTATTAGAAACAAATATTAACCAAGTCGCTATAAATCTTGAACCAAGTCGCTAAGTCACCAAGTCGCTAAGTAGCAACTCGCTAAACCTCAAGTCGCTGTGAATCAAGTCGCTAAGCACAAGTCGCTAAGACCCAAGTCGCTGAACACAAGTCGCTAAAGCACCAAATTGCTAAGTAGACAAGTCGCTAAAGAGCAACTCGCTAAGTATCCAAGTCGCTAAGAATCAACTCGCTAAGAACAATAAGGACAAGTCGCGAGAAATAATAGAGACAAGTCGCTACGCCAACCAAGTCGCTAGCCGAAGTGGAACCTCCACTATGTTGTACTGTTTGTCGGCTTGTCTCAATAGACAAGTCGCTAGGCTCAAGTCACTACTCCTCTAACTACAATTCGCTGGAATTTAACAAAGTAAGTCGCTACCAAGAAAATCACTCCGAGAGCCAAGTCGCTAGGTAGAAAACTTTAAGAACAATACTTTTCAATCCAAAACAAGCCCAACCACAGTGATTCAAGCTTTCCAAATCAAAACCCAAGCACTTACAATGATTCTAAACACAAAAGTACACTCAAAATTCAAACTTTAACACTTGAAATGATCCAAATGATGCAAAAACCACTAAACTTTTTCAAACCCAAAAACCATATAAAACCACTAGAAATCCAAGGATATGTAAGAGAGATGATCAAACAATGGCTCTTGATACCAATTGTTACATATTGGATTTCACAAACACATCAAACCATGATCACATATAGGCTTATAATGTATGGTTTTAGAGAGAGAAATAGTTAGAGGTTTGGGAACTTAGTGAGAGAAAGTAAAAGTGTTATTATGAGCTCCAACCCTCTACCTTGGGAGGTAGAGGTTATTTATAGTCTTACATAAAACGCCACCTACGGGCTATGGATCAGGCATACAGTGGGTAAAGACCCGTCCGTCCTCCACGGTGTTACTTAACTAAATACTACTTAACATTAAATAACTACGACTACGAGCTTTCTAACGATTACATATACTTGAGGTGTCCGACACTTTAATAACTGGATTTACTAAATCCTAACATCTTTGAGTTCGTGGGATGTTTTGAATTTTTTTTCAAAGTGGAGTAGTGTGCCGACATTTGAAGAAATGGGATCTTTGAGTTCGAAAAAAGCAAAAACTAGTGAGTCGCACGCAAGGTCGTTTTGAAGCTGAGTTTATGCCTATTGATTTGAACGACAAAGAACTTGATGAAGATGTGCCGGAACAACCCGCAAGACCAACGGAGCCACCAAGGCGCAACCGTAAGAAATCGGTTGAATCGACTTCTACCGGTAGCGAAGAACTCATGAAGTTGGTCTCTGAGTTTAATGCGTACAACAAAGAAGAAATTGAGGACAAAAGACGTATTCGAGCGGAGAAGCTTCGCATGAAGGAAGCGGAAATACAAGCCAGGATTGCTCGTGATCAACAAGTCCAAACTTTGGCTCTTCAACAACAAAAACAAATGGAAGAACAACAAAAACAAAGCGATTTGGAGTACATCTTGAAGCCGCATGACCAATACACCGGACCTTTGTGGCAAACGGTGTTGAATCGAAAAAAAAGAAATCACCGAACATTGGGGATGGGAGTTTTAGATTTATTTGTCGATGTAATTTTTTTTTATTATTAGTTGGATCTTTTTTTTATTGTTGTAATTTTAAGTTTATTTGTTTGAAATGAAATATTTATGTTTTTAAAATATTTTTATTTTTAATGAAATATTGAAGTTAATTGAAAAAAATTAAATAGTGATGTGGAGGAGAGAGAAACTGAAAGATGAGAAGAGTTTGAAAGATGCTCATTTTCTCAAGAGATGAGTTTGAAAGATGGGTAAAAAAATAAGACTAAAATACACCGTTGGTCCCTAAACTTGGCAGGGTGCATCGTGGTTGGACAGAACTGGCCATATTTATCGCCACAGGTCCAAAACATGCCCTTTAAATGCGAGATTAGTCCTTTGACCAAGTCAACATCTGATTTTTGTTTTGTAGTCGAGGGTATTTTAGTCCATACACATTTATACTTTTATAACACATTTATATTTTACCCCTTCATCTTTCATCCTCTTCATCATCTACCCAAATTATTCATCTCCCCAACATCATCATCATCATCAGCACCAGCTGGTTCATGCAGTATCTTATTTTATTTATTTGCATAATTACTTGCACAAAAAGAATGCCGTTTGATGTAATATTTTATGCAGACAACAAGATTTACTAAAAAAATTAGTGGAAGTCAGCCAAAGCGACAAAAGATTACGGCGCAAGCTCCTTCAACTGAGTCTGTGGTTTCATCATAATGCAAGGTGCAAGTTAATACGAAAACTGAAAACCAGCTGGTGCTGATGATGATGATGTTGGGGAGATGAATGATTTGGGTAGATGATGAAGAGGATGAAAGATGAAGGGGTAAAATATAAATGTGTTATAAAAGTATAAATGTGTATGGACTAAAATACCCTCGACTACAAAACAAAAATCAGATGTTGACTTGGTCAAAGGACTAATCTGACATTTAAAGGGCATGTTTTGAACCTGTGGCGATGAATATGGCCAGTTCCGTCCAACCGCGATGCACCCTGCCTAGTTTAGGGACCAACTGTGTATTTTAGTCAAAAAATAATTATGTAAAAAAGAGAAAAACTGAAAGATGAGGGAAGAGAGATACCTCACCCCTAAGAGCAAGAACAACAATAACGCCTTAACGGCGTTTTGCATCATATTAACGGCGTTATGCCGTTATCACCTTTGGAGGCACGACGTTATTGCAGCGTTAGTCCCTGCCCGTTATCTCCATGACGCCCGTTTTTTTTTACCCTTAAATGAGGGGTTGTTTTTGTAAATTGTTAGGAATGTTATTGATGTTATTGAGATGTTATTGATGTGGGTGTTTTTTGAAGATGTTAAGATGAAATGTTAAAGCTGATGTGACGCTGACGTGAACGGTGTTATTTTATAACTTGTGTTATCATTAAACTTGGTCTAACAAACACACCCGTTATCTATTGTCGGTAATCGTGGAATCTTCTTGTAACTCCTAAAGTCTTGTAAAGTTTGTATTGCCATTGCCATGTGGTATGCAACTATGCATAGACTTTACAAACTTATAATGGGCTTTGACATGATTCAACTCAGGCCCATAGCTTGTGCCCTAGAACCATCTATCATTTTGTATATATCCCCTCCACCGTCAACACATTCTTCGGCCTCCATACATCAGGTATGTTATCATTTCGTTTTAGTTTAGATTAATTGATTTTTAAGTCTTAATTGTTTTGTATTTGCCCATGATGGTTTATAAATATACTTTGAGTTCACACAATGAAAACAATCTAATCTGAGGCAATTTCTTTATTTTTTTTGCAAGTGATGATAGATCAGACAGGGACATCTGCACTCTAATTTTAGTTAGAGCATGATGATTTGTCTGTGGGAATCTCTCTGATGCTAATATGACCGTCTTTTTTTTTTTTTTTTTTTTTTTTTTTGTAGAATTTAATGTTTTTTTGCCAATGATGCATTATAATTGCACGTATTATCAGAATCAATATAATGATGATACACAATATATATTGTCACTACCTCTGAGGCAAACCATTATTTGAAATGAAATCATTAGATATTTTAGTCACCATTTGTTTTACTTTTGGTTTTTTATGTTTTCTTAAAAAGAGCCTGATGATTGATTCAAAAGAACGGAGATTTGAATGATGGACTTTGTAGAAGCTAAACAAGTTTGCTTGTTGGGCTCCAAAGTACTTAATCAATATGTAAAAGCTTTTCTACCTTTGAAGATGAAGGCATATTTATTTTTTAAATTCTTATACACTTCTTTAGCTGTTTTAAAAATCATAAGTTGAAACAGTATATTTAAAAAAATAATATGCTCGTGTACAGTGGCGGACCTAGGAATTTAGAAGGCCGGGGGCAAAAAAATTTTTTTAATAAAATTCGTGATGCACTTTAATAAAAAAAGTCATTAAAAAAAATTATATCAAAAAAAAATTTTTATTAAAGTTTTAATGACTTTTTTAGTAGTGATACGCGTAGCTTCGTTTTACATATTTGTCACGCTTAAAGCTTTTATTTTTGCACTTAAATCTTCAAGATTCTTATGGTCTAAGGTTTATATAGTGTTAAAGATTCTAGTTTTGGCAAAAAGTTCGAAGCTTTACGCGTTTTGGTTAAGTTTTAAACTCGTTTTTGGTTTGTTGGTCATTTCTACTCGTAACTTTTCTAAGCACTTTGGGTGAAAAAGGTCAACATTTTTGGGTTATTCGATTGTTTTTAAGGCTATCTGTGCAAAAGAAATCATTTGAATCGTTGGAAATTTCTTACGAGTAAAAGTCAAAAAGTCAAAACCCTAGTTTTCTACTCGTAACTTTTTGGTGAAGAATCTTCGAGCTATAACGGTTACTCAGTGCTTCCCTCACTTGGATAAGTGTGTGGAACACTTCGACTTTTGGATATCCCTTACGCTGTGACAGTGTAAAGGATTTTTGGTTCTTAACCATAGTTTACGCATAAGCTAAAACTTACGAGTAACTCTACGCATAACTTCACAATTACGCGTAAGGTTTACGAGTAACTTTTTGTCTACGCATAAGCTTAAGGTTACGCGTAAGATACTGTTTACGCATAAGAATTTACTACGCCTAAGATCCTACGCCTAAGATCCTACGCCTAAGTTCCTACGCTTAAGATCCTACGCCTAAGTTCCTACGCATAAGATCCTACGCCTAAGCCTCGTCTACTCGTAACTTCCTGTTTCTACGCCTAAGCTCTTTCTACGCATAAACTTGTGTAAAATTTAAATTTTTGAGGAGACTAAACGTTCAATTTTTACGCGAGATTCAAATTTTGGTATAACTGTGAAAATTTTGGTCAAAAATTCAAATTTTTGGGCCTAAATTCAAATTTTTCGGGTCAAATTTGGCGTCAAAATTGTCATAACTCAAATTTTTCATACGCCTTAGAATTGATTTTTATAGTGAATTTCAAATTTTGGGCGAAAATTTTTTAAGAACCAAGGTTACGAGTACGACTTTCAGAATCACCTCAACCGAGCTTAATCTTCATCAACCACAACTCCTTTATCGTTGAATCGATCCTACATCAACTTTATCAGATCATACCTTCATCAATGGCAACTCAACAAGACATTCATGCAGCCGGTGCCGAAAACCGTCCTCCTATGTTGGAAAAAGGTGGTTATCTTCAATGGACAAGTCGAATGCTTCGTTACATCAAGACAAAACCTAATGGAAAATTGATGATCAAATCCATTCAGGATGGACCCTTCATACCTCGACAAGTCCAAGACCCTGGTAATGCTGATGCAACACCTCCCGTCCCACCATTTCTTCGTCTTCAAAAAGACTCGGAATACTCTGAAGAGAATCAGAAACAAGTCGAAGCAGATGACATGGCAATTCATATTATCCAACTGGGTTTACCAAGAGACATCTTTGCTGCTGTAGACAGTTGTGAAACTGCTTTCGATATGTGGGAACGTGTTAGACGACTTTGTCATGGAACAGAAATTGGTCAACAAGACACAGAGAACAAGTTGCTAACTGCTTGGGAGAAGTTTACATCTACTCCAGGAGAATCCATTGAATCCTACTATGGAAGGTTTTGCACTTTAATGAATGAGCTGATCAGAAACAAGTTGACACCCAGAACTATCGTGAGCAACATCAAGTTCTTGAACAATCTACCAGAAGAATGGGGACGATATGTCACTATTGTCAACCAAACAAAAGACTTACATCAAGTGAACTTTGATCAACTCAACGATTTTCTGAAACAAAACCAAGCTGAAGTGAATGAAGTCAGGCAAGAAAGATTAGCATAGAATCATGATCCATTGGCACTCATCGCAAATACTCAAACTCCAGTGAATACACAACAACAACCTTCATCATCTTCCACTAACAACAACTTGCATCAATACATCCCTCAACAACAAAACTATCCACCTGAACAACAACATTACCAGGAACAAGGAATCACTGATCTTGAAATGGAACCAGAAGAAGCTTTGTCACACGCATTTGCATTCTTGGGTAAAGCATTCAGTGGTCGCTATTCCAAACCAACTAACAACAACCAAAGGATTTCTTCAAACACTAGCAACAGGCAAATTGCACAGCCGGGTGTGAATATGGGTCGTCAAGGACAAATGGTTGGAGTTATTGGGAATCAGCAGGGATATGCTACTGGATTTCGCATGGGTAATCAGGCGGTTCCGAATCAGGGTAATCAGATGGGTCAGAATGTTGGGAATAGAGCAGTGGGTAATCAGAATGGGAATGTTGCAGCTCCAGTCGTTGGGAATTATGGAAATGTGAATCAGGGTAATCAAGTTACGTGTTATAACTGTCAAGGATTGGGTCACATGGCAAGGAATTGTCCAACTAAGCCGAAAAAGAAAGATCTTGCGTATCTTCAGAAAGCTATCATGTTGGTACAAAAGGAACAATCTGGACATCAATTGAGTGCTGAGGAAAATGACTTCATGGCTATTATGGATGATTTGGAAGACCTCGAGGAACTCAATGCAAACTGCATCTTCATGGCAAATCTTTAGGAGACTAAGTACGACACTGATTCTGACGCACCTCCTGTCTATGACGCCAACGCAGTATCTGAGGTACCAATCATTGATCCATGCTATAACAATGTCATATTTGATGTGTCTACTCATGACGAACAGCATTCTGTGACATCAGCACCTACTTATGATACATACCTGGACAATCCGAGTTGTAGCAATACTAACTCTGAGACTCCAGATGTGGATCCTAGTGGAGACTGTATGGCACAAAATACTGAGACTGATGAGGAAACTCGTGCTTATTTTGAATCATTAATTAACAACTGTGGCATTGAAATTGAGAAAGTTAAAAAGGTCAATCGCGATGTTAAGGCCGCGAATGCTAAATTGACCGCTGAGCTTGAGAGTTACAAGGAGAACGCAAAAGCCTTTGAATTTCAGAAAAACAAAGAATCAGAATTAGAAATTGGTTATCGAAATTTGGTTTCTAAAGAAAAAGAATTGCAAATCAAGTATAACACACTTGATGTGAATTTGAACTTGAAAATTAAATCTTTAAACAAGGAAATTTCTGATTTAAATAACCAACTTTCTAAACAAAAAGAAATGTTTTCTAATCTTGAAAAAGAGAAGAAGCAGTTGATTACTGATTTTTCAAAACGAGAAGATTCTCTTCTTGATGAAATTCTTGATAAAAATGAGAAAATCCAAACTTTGGAAAATTTGCTTCTCAAAACGGGTCATTCTGCTCAAACAATCAAGATGCTTTCTAATCAAGTAAATCCACGTTTTCATACTAATAATAGAATGGCACTTGGTAACGACCCTTCTTCGTTCCTCAAGAAAGCTCAGAAATCTCAGAATGTGTTAAACAATGGAAATGTTTTGCATGAACCCATTATTGTTCGTGATTCTCTTGAAACGTTAGAACTATCTGAGGAGAGTAGATCAAAAATGAAACAAAAGAATCCGGAAATCAAACCTATTGATTATAACAAATGGAACAAAATTAACGGAATTACTTTTGTTAATCAAAAAGAAAAGTCAAAGTTCTCCATCACAACAAGTGTTTCAAACAAAGAGTCAACACCTGCTTTAAAATCTGTTTCAAAACCAGTTGTTGTCTCAAATTCTCTTTCGAACATTGAACAAATGTCTTCAAACAATCCTTTTAACACAAGTGATGCGAGAAGTATTTTAGACAATGTGAAAACTAGAATTGTGGATCTTCAAGACAATGTTAAAACTAAAACCACTATTACACCTAACAACTGGTTCTCTAGTTTTGACATCGAACAAAGAAAGTTTTTTGAAACTCAAATTGCCCCTCAGCTGAATGCCATCAGTGCAAGGGTAATTCATTTTGAACAAGCGTTTTTGAAAGAAACAACTGACTTTGTCAATGACCATAAATCCCTGGTAAAGCAAGCTAATGACTGTGTTGAACAAATCAAAGTTTTGGAAAATTTAAATGACTCTCTCTTCGAAGATGTTCTGACTACTGATATTATGTCCATCATTTTGCAAACATATTCTGTTGAAGATCATGAAAGACTCCAGTCTGAGACCTCCGAAATTGTTTCAAAATATGAAAAAGCTCTTATGAAACTTGAAAAAGAAAATGTCTCATATTTTAAACAACTTGATCGCAAAACTGAGGAATGCAAGTATGACAAACTGTCGTATGAACGTGCCTACAATGACATGAAAGCAAAAAATGATCTTTTGAGGGCTCAGCTGGAAAGTCAAAAAGGAAAGGCAGTGGATACTAAGATTACAAAACCATTGACTGAGGAGAAAGCAAATGTTCCCAAACCGGTTTCCAAACCAAAAATGTCTGTTTCTATGCCTCCTCCAAAAGTCAATGAGAAAAATGTTTCATCAAAATCAGTCACTCCACCTGCCTTGCCTACACAAAATGGTGATAAAGGAAAAGCGGTTATCGAGAAACCAAAAGTTTTAGCACCTGGCCTTTTTAAGATGAGTACCACTAATGCGTCTGCCTCCACATCTAAAACATATGGATCAAACGACATAAGTTTAGAAAAGCACTCTAAAGAGACTAGGAAAGCTGAAACCACTTATCTAGATAAGATTGTGAATCCTAATGAGTGTGCCTTACCTTCTACAGGACTAGGAAGCACCTCTAGGAGCAGCAGACTAAAGCCTAAGAGCAATACAAGGAACAATAGAGTCTCGCTTGCCTTTAAGAGTAGTCGCTTGAATAAAGAGAAGAAAGTAGAAGAACACCCTAGGAATTTACCGCTTTGTAATAAGAAAGACATTTCATCTGAATGTAATGAACCTATGAAATCTGCTAAGTTTAATGAATCTGTTGAATCTGTTTGTTTAACTGGCAAGAAATCTTTATCTAATGTTCATGATGATTGTGTTTCTAAGAATGAGATTGTTAAGCCTTTTAAGAAGAACGTTCCCAAAAGAACTTATGTTAAACGAATAGGAAGACTAGTCGCGAGACTTAGGCTTTACACTACTGATAGGGAGCATAATGTTTACTTTAGGGATGACATTTGGAAACCCACGGGTAGAACTTTCACACTCGAGAATGGAAGAATGAGTGATGCACCTGTCTTACCAATAGATGACTTCTATGAGTGTGATCAGGATTTTACCTCTAACCTAAAGGAACCAAAATCAAAACGGTTTCCAAAATCTTCTTCTTCTGTGATTGGCAGGTTATCGAAATATGTCTTTGGATCGTCGACTCGGGTTGCTCCAAGCACATGACCGGGAATCTGAAGCTGCTGATCAATTTCGTCTGGAAATTCATGGGAACCGTACGTTTCGGAAATGATCATGTAGCAGCTATCATGGGTTATGGAGATCTACCTTTTGGAAATTATTTGATCACTCGGGTTTACTATGTCCAAGGGTTGGGACACAATTTGTTCCCAGTCGGGCAGTTCTGTGATGCAGATTTAGAGGTTGCTTTTAGGAAAAATGCTTGCTTCGTTAGAAACTTGGATGGCACTGATCTCTTAACTGGGAATCGTGATACAAACTTGTATGCTATCGACATCAATCAAATGGCCTCTTCATCACCAATATGTCTTATGACACGAGCATCTGGAACACAGTCCTGGTTGTGGCACAGACGGTTATCCCATCTCAATTTTGACACCATCAACAATCTTGCCAAAGACAACATCGTCAATGGACTTCCAAAGTTCAAATACACCAAGGATCACCTATGTCCATCGTGCGAACAAGGAAAAAGCAAAAGAGCATCATATAAACCCAAAACCGTACCTAGTTCGGAAGCAAGGTTGCATATGTTGCACATGTTGCACATGGACTTATGTGGCCCAATGAGAGTTGAAAGCATTAATGGGAAAAAGTATATTCTTGTTATCGTCGATGATTATTCAAGATATACATGGGTTAAGTTTCTGAGATCAAAAGACGAAGCACCAGGCATCATCATCACCTTTCTGAAACGCATTCAAGTACTTCTTCAAGCTCCAGTAAGGGTTGTAAGAACAGACAACGGCACTGAATTCACTAATCAGGAGTTAAGAACTTTCTTTGAAGATGTTGGAATTACTCATCAGACATCAGTTGTTAGAACTCCACAGCAGAATGGGGTAGTTGAAAGAAGAAATAGAACTCTTGTGGAAGCTGCTCGCACAATGCTAATCTATTCTAGTGCACCGTTATTTCTCTGGTCTGATGTTGTTGCCACTGCTTGTTTCACTCAGAACCGATCCCTTATCCATCCAAGATTCAATAAAACCCCATATGAGCTTGTGAACAACAGAAAACCTGATATCTCTTACTTTCACGTGTTTGGCGCTTTGTGCTATCCAACGAACGACAAAGAAGATATAGGAAAACTGAAAGCTAAAGGTGATATTGGAATCTTCATTGGATATTCAGATAACTCGAGGGTATTCAGGGTGTATAACAGGAGAACTAGGAGGATCATGGAGACGATGAATGTGAAATTTGATGAACTTTCACATATGGCTTCTGAGAGACTCGCTCTAGAACCCGCACTAAACCGACAGACTTCTGGACACATCAGTTCAGGACTCGTACCTCAAAGAGCTCAATCAACTTCGGTTGATAATCCTAAAGAACAAGAATGGGAGAATTTCTTCGAGTTAATGTTCGATGAATACTATGGTGGAACTTCGACAAATGCATCAAACCATCATTCCGCTGCACCCGCTCAAAATCATCCTCCACCACCAACAGAAGATGCATCTACAACGGTCGAAATCAATGCACCAACTCCATCAACATCATCTACATCTACTCCAACTATTGCACCCGTTCTACCAGCAGTTGATGAGCAAAACCAAAACCAAAACGATGCAACGTTAGATGAAGACTTATTTGAAAACCCGTTTGCTACGGAATCAGCTGAATCTTCTTCAAGCTTACGAGAACCATCTAACTCGCATACGTATAACCAACGGTATCCTTCTACTCTGAAGTGGACAAAAGACCACCCAATTGAACAAGTTATTGGTGAACCTTCAAGGCCAATTCAGACGAGACGTCAACTTGCCACCTATTGCGACTTGTGCATTTACCTTTGCTCAATTAGCAATATAGAGCCAAAGAACATTCGCGAGGCAATGGTAGAACCCGCATGGATAGAAGCGATGCAGGAGGAACTTCTCCAATACCGTCTACATGACTCTTGGGAAATGGTTCCAAGACCCATTGACGTTCGCGTCATTGATCTCAAATGGTTATGGAAGAACAAAAGGGATGAAGAAATGACTGTAATTCGCAACAAAGCTCGTCTTGTGGCAAAAGGATACAGACAAGAGGAAGGGATAGACTTTGAAGAGTCATTCGCGCCGGTAGCTAGACTTGAAGCAGTCAGGATATTCTTGGCCTATGCAGCTCACAAAAACATCACGGTTTATCAGATGGACATTAAGACCGCGTTCTTGAATGGAACTCTGAAAGAAGAAGTGTACGTGAGTCAGCCAGAAGGCTTCGTTGACTTGGAACATCCAGACTACGTCTACAAACTCAAAAAGGCAATCTATGGTTTAAAACAAGCTCCGAGAGCGTGGTATGACGAACTGTCATCTTTCCTTATACAAAACAATTTCACCAAAGGAACAGTTGATCCTACCTTGTTTACAAAAAAATGCAAAAACGACATTTTGATTGTTCAGATTTACGTGGACGACATCATCTTTGGGTCCACTAATCCGAATCTTTCAAAACATTTTGAAAATCTCATGAAAAGCAAATTTGAAATGTCCATGATGGGGGAACTAAAATTCTTTCTTGGTTTACAAATACATCAGTCCCCTCGTGGAATTTTTATTAATCAAGCTAAATATACAACTGAGATTTTGAAAAATCATGGTATGGATAACTGTGACTCGGTCGGAACACCAATGGTAACTTCACCAAAAATTGGAGCCGATTTGTTTGGGAAACCTATTGATCCGAAGAAATATCGGAGCATGATTGGTTCTCTCATGTATCTCACTGCTAGTCGACCAGATATTCATTTTGCTGTTTGCTTATTAGCACGGTTTCAGGCAAAGCCTACCTAACTGCACCTCAAAGAGGTTAAACGGATCTTTCGGTACCTGAAGACATCCATTCACATGGGACTTTGGTATTCGAAGGAATCCGGATTTGATCTAATTGCCTTTTCAGATGCGGACCACGCAGGTGATCAAGTTACAGCAAAAAGTACATCCGGAGGAGCACAGTTTTTGGGTGAAAAGTTAGTAAGCTGGTCCTCAAAGAAACAAGATTGCACTGCACTATCAACCGCTGAAGCTGAGTATGTGTCTCTATCTGCGTGTTGTGCTCAAGTTCTATGGATGAGAACACAACTCACAGATTATGGCTTTACTTTCGATAAAATACCTATGTATTGTGACTCGAAAAGTGCCATAGCCATATCATGCAATCCTGTTCATCACTCAAAGACTAAGCATATCAGAATCCGCTATCACTTCATCAAAGAGTACGTTGAAAATGGTACTGTTGAATTATTCTTCATGAAGACTGATTACCAACTCGCCGATCTATTAACTAAAGCCCTTCCAAAAGAAAGGTTTGAGTATTTAGTTCGACGAATTGGAATGCGAAGCCTAACCCCTGAGGAGTTAGAACGTCTTCTCGAATCTTCTTGAAAATGATTTTCCAAAAAGCTTCGCTGTAAATAGTTTTGAAAAACAAAATACAAAATTTGAAAAACCAACAAAAGCAAAATATAAAAATATAAAACTTTCAAAAATACAAAAACAATAGAAAATCAAAAATCCAAAAATATTCTTCTCACGACATGTCTCTTGTATAATCAATATTCTGTACGTTTCTAGAAATGTCATTCAACAATGATACGGGCATGTACAGATGCTTGAGCGAGAGTTCTTTATATGTTTTCTAAAACATGTCGTTTCTCAAAATTTCTTCAATAATGGCTTTCGTATACATCAGTACGAAACCCGGACCGAAATGATGACTTTTGATTATTTCAGATCAAAACTCGTGTCTTTAACGAAAAAATGAGGTGTACGCTTCAGTGCACTACATTTAAAAATGGTGAGAAATCATCATCATCTTGAGCACCTTTTCAAGATTGTTCAAAAAGATTTTCAAAATCTTTCAAGTAGTTTGTGCTCAAGATAACTCCCTCTAAAACCCATTAATTGATTATGCTTTATTAAAGGGGGAGTATAAAACAAAATGTTCCAAATTCATGCTTAAATCAAATCCGTTTGTCTCCCCAAAAGAATTCTAAAATGTTTGTTTAATCCGTTGATATCAAAAATATCACGAATATGCTATTTTTGAGGGGGAGGAGACGTGATTAAAATGTGATTAAAAATGTTTAATGATCGGTGTTTGAATCTCAAAATGAGCTCGACTCAGACGGAACCAATGAATTGACGAGGAATCATGTACCATCTCGAGAAACTTTCCATGGACTTGACCAGGACGGGTAATAATTTCAAGCTAGTTCTCTAGTGATGTAAACGTGTCTCGAATCGGTCTAGTTCATTTAAAGTCGATCAATTCAAAAAGTGCAAACTCCACCCTCTATGTGCAGATTTCTGTCAAAACTTATAAGCACATGTGAAGGGGGAGTGTTTCTGAAAATATAAAACTCACGGAGTGTTTCAAACATGTTTTCTATCATAAACACTCTGAGAGATTTTCAAGAAAAATGGTTTTATGGCAACAATAGGACAGTCATGGAGTTATAAGGTGACTAAGGATAGGAAATTCGTCCTATGATCCGCCAGAGCCGGAGGATCTACCTAAGGACATCACAAATAGTTAGTATTAGAATTCCTTAGGAATGATTGAAAAAAGGAGTAATGTGAGAAAGGAGAAAGAAGGGGTTGAAGAATTAAAAAGAAAAGTAATGAAAAAGGGTGAAAAGAAATAGCCCTCCATATTCAACCTTAGGGCAGAAACCGGGTTCAATACATATGCTACTAGTTGTCACTAGATGACACTGGTATTGAAGACAAAGACGTCATGGACCCAGTGACGCACTGCACTAAACCTTCTAGCCACTCAATTCCTCTTAAAAGGATTTGTTTCATTCTCACTGGGAACCCTACATAATCTATCGACTTTCTCTTAGAGAGCGTTGGTATTAAAGAAGGAGACCCTCTCCCTAGTCTCCGCTCAGGAAAACCAAAATGCACTATTGAGTCTAGAGCCACGAGATTCATCAAAAGATCTCATAGGAACACATGACATGACTTCGCTTGTTGTTCATCAATAAGGACACAAGTGATATATTATAGAGTCCTACGCAGATCTTAGCAATCTGCCAGAACATTTATAAGAAGTTTCACATCTGTGATCTTCAGTGATTGAATGGAAATTCCTGCCAGGGTCAACATCAAACAGCCCTGACAGCAGGTCACTTCGGTAACTCCCCGTGGATTACGCTTAGTGTGTCTCAAACGGTCTACAGTCGTGAGGTGATGCTTCGGTGTACCTCAGCGACTCATCTGAACTGTAGATGTACTTCGGTATATCGCGTTATCTCACTTGTGGGACTCCAGTTCAGGAACGGCCTCTGTGAGAATTAGAGACGTGTTTTCACACTATGCTGTTAACACCCTAGAAATTCAAACTTGTAAGTGTCGGAATCCGCTTATTACTAACCTGTTTTATGTTTTCTTCTTATGGAAGCTCCAGAGCGGATGGATCGTGCAGACTCGCCACATGCTCATACCAACAACACATGAAAGTTCTCATCAAAATCAAAGGCTACTCAAAGTCAAACATGATTCTTCATCAATGTCAAAGAATCTACAAAGTTTAAAGACTCGAGAACTTTATCATTGGAAACTCAAAGTCAAATAGAAGTGTGAGCATGGTGGAGAAAGACGTGGAGATACCTAACCAACGAAGTTGACAACGGCAGACAACCACATTATCTGATCACAAAGCATGAAGGAACAAAGAATCAAGACTATTCAATATCTACACACAAAGTCCTAGCTCAAGAAAAGTAGAGACCTAATCAAGTGGAGCATCATTTGAATGACCACCCATTAGGGGGAGATTGTTAGCCTTAATTGTTTTATTAGAAGTGATGGTCATTCACGTTTAGGAACTTTGTAACGTGTGTTAGATATCGTGATAGAATAGTCAACGGGCTCGTGGAGTGGGCTAAGCTAATTGGTTAAATGTTACGCGTATGCTAAGCCTTGTATAAGCTTATGCATCCCAAGCCCATTGCAAACCCACGAAAAGCCCAAGATAAAGCCTTTTAGGGTTTTAAGTTACTTGTACTATAAATACCCCTCAAATGGTCATTTGAGGGGTGTGCTTGAAAGTGTGTGTGTGTATTTTCTCTCTCAAGGAATATACAACTTTATTGTGTTTATCTTTCTTCACATACACGAATATTATATCATTCAAGTCACCATCACCTTAATCTTTCCTTTCTTCTTAAGCACAACGTTTGTGTTGTTTGTGTTAACGTGGTATTTGTGTTGGGTTTGTGATAAGGTTGATAAAAGTAAGGTCCTACAGGGTCCTTGATTGATTTGTTCCTACACAAGATTTCTGTAGCAAAAATCTTGTATTTCATATTTCACATATTTGTTGTGTTATAGTAGTGTTGGTTTGGTCCTCCGTGTTACGGACTCGGTATTTAGCTTTGTACCGGAAAAAGGTGTAAGCAACGTTGTGAAGGCTTCTCCGCCAAGTTGAAGGAGTTTGTTGACATAGTGCTTGAACTCTCGAGTAGGTGACTCGGGGAGTGGATTAGGGCAAGGAAGGTGTCCTTGTAGCCGAACCACTATAAATCGGTTGTGTCATTTCTATCCTTTACTTTACTTACTTTACTTTCATTACTCTTAGATCTATACTATCTCTACATCCATACGATTTCACATAACATCGAATTTAAAAGTTTTTGAAACTAACTTAAAATTGGCAAAACTATTCAATTCCCCCTTCTAGTTTTTCACAAAACGTAAAAAATTAATGAAACGGATAAAAATGTATAAAAACGGAAGAAAATAAAATAAGAGTAAATAATAATAATAATAATAATAATAATAATAATAATAATAATAATAATAATTCGTTGGGTTAGGGTTGTGATCGTGGGTTAGGGTTTTCAGTCATATTATCATCTTCTACATGGGTGATCCTGCGCATGGGTCTCGGCTACAGGATTTTCTTAATCTCGTACGATTCAACATGGGTTGTGGTAATGTGATGGGCTTCATCTCACTTAGGTTTTTTTTTCCTTTTTCTCCTTCGTACAGCTTTTTCTTGGGGTTCTGTTTTGAAACCCGTTTAGGTCCAGACACTGTTGCGATTGTTTGCCTCTCCAAAACGTTTGTTGCTGCCATTAACCTTTTGGTGGTTCATTGTCTTGTCGAGGTGCTTAATTTGCTATATTGTCCTGTTTTATTGGCTTCTTGTGGATCTTCTACTGCTTCAGTGATATTCCGCCTTGGTTCAGTGATTTACTATGGGTTTTGGTTTTACTAAACTTTATCTGTGATTGCTCGTTGCTGGGGTTATTCTATCCGAGACAGTGGTTGCTTCATCAGAATCTGGTTTTGTACTGTCTTTTTGTTATAACATTTTGTCTTGGTTTGCATCAAGTATGTGGCCCTTGGTTGCTTCTGTGGTTTTCGTACTTTTTTAGCGCGAATTCTATCGCTCCTCTTCTGTCGCGGTGCTTCATTTGCTTTTTCTACAAATCAGTTTCTGCTCCGTTGTTATGGCTATTGTGCGGTTTCATTGCCCATTTGTGGGTCTTAGTAATTGTCATAATGGTAGTGGAAATGGGCTTACCAAAACTTCCTTGATCACCCACTTGCGGGATCGTCATTTTTGTGGTGAAGCATTAGCTATCACTAAACATTCTTTGGCTACTAGTCTTGTGGTTTTTGAGGCGGCTGAGGTTACGCTTAAACGTATGGGTCTTTGGTTATGCGGTATTTGTTTTCGGACGCATACTCTTCGTGCGAAATGCCGTCACGGTAATGAGTTTGTGCCTCCTCCTGATTGTGGTGATGGTGTGGTTAGGTTCGTGTTGTATGATCTCACCAAACCGCTAGTTCCTTCTTCTGTTGTGTTGAAAACAAGACCTCTTGATAGATCTTAAGCACTCGGAGATCGTTAGTATTGCCAATGTAATCACAAGAAAACTAATAGAAGATCTCTACAACTTGGTATTGTAGCGGAAAATAAATACAAGTTATAATAACTAAGAACTCTATTGATCCTCTATGGATCTTTGATTATAGAAACTCTATGTTTCGAATAGAATACAAGACTTGAGAAACTTGAAAAAACTTATCTATTACAAACTAAGATGGTTTCTTATATAGGCAAGAAACCCTAACGAGCGTTGACAATAGACGCTCCTAAAACTAACATAGACTAAGCATGCAACTAGACAAGCATGCAACTAATCATATTGTTTTGTTAATCATCGTGTTTTATTCTGAGTAAGCTCTACATGAAACGGCGCCAACCTATATTAAATACGGCGCTGACTTTTACTCTATAACTGAGCTTATCTCTCCTACGTGGTTCCCACTTTCAGCAGCAACCCAGTATCTGCTTTATCATTTCTGCTGAAGTATAACTTCGGCAGAATCCTTTCTTCTTCGGCAGAATCACTTCGACAGATGCTTCGGCAGAATCAGTAGTTTACACTTCGACAGGAACGGTAGATTACCTTAATTCCCAACAATCCTCCCCTAAACTGGAATTTGACTAGGTTAAGTTCCAGTTTCCTTGATAGATCGATAATGCTGTTGAGGATTGTACCCTTTTGCTTGAGGATTGTACCCTAATGTTGTCGAACAATGAGTGGCCAGAGTCTTTGAGGATCAGCAGCCAAGGTTCAGAAGATAGAGACAGAGCTTTGCAGCAACATATGACATCATGTACATCAAAACATATAAGTTCAATACTATTCTCATCACTTCCAGGTGTGTTAACTCCTGTGAGAGGTGAATCATTGAATTTAATGGATTTGAAGTCTCTTTACCAATAGCCATTACTACTGGAGTAGCCACATGTTTGAGTTCGAAAACTATGGTACATTGATAACCATCTGATTTATTGGCAAACCAGCAACCATATAAACGGATTTGACTTGTCTTTACCTGTAGCCGTTTGCTCAGGACTAGTCAATTCTTAGAATTGGTGAATTGAAAACCAAATATGGATTCAGTTGTCTTTACCACATACCATATACATGTGGACTAGCCAATTCTTGGATTCCAAAAAGGAATAGACCATGGTGAATTGATGACCATACAAACCTCAGCAGTGAAGCATGGGTGGTTGCATACCCTATGATTTTGAGCAAACCATTACAGCTATCAACAGATTTGATGTGTCTTTACCAAAGCTGTACCCTTTGGACTAGCCAACTCTTTGACATACACAAGGTACATCTGGTGAGCTAATAACCATCAGTGCAAGAAAAGTTTTTTTTTTTTTTTTTTTTTTTTTTTTTTTTTTTTTAATAACTAAGAAAAGTTGATAATACTGAAAAAGCTTAATTTAGAAGATGAAAATTAAAAACTTAATTCTTATTAAATAAATGCTATCACTATTTTTAAAAGATGTTTTTGTGATTTTCTTTTTATGAAAGTCTTTTACTAAAAAAAAATTAGACAAAAATAGACAAATAACATAAATAATGCAAATTAAAATGAACAAAACAAAGTAGTGCAGAGAGTACCAAGTGTCCTGATATGGATGAGGCCTATTGCAGTTGTTGAAGTTGAGTTTTGATCAATCCCACCAATGTTAAAGCCGACTGTCTCTCATTTCCCACAGGATCTGGAGGAATTTCCAGTTTCTGACTCAGCATCTTTTCCAGAAGTCTTTTAGGCAGAGGATACTTCCTTTCAGACAATAGGCACACAGTGATTCCACTCTTGGTTTCAAGCACATGCACACGAGGGAGAGGATAGAATCTCCAGGATGTAAGCTTCCATCGATGTGAGTTTTCCCAAATTGTAGATGCTTTGCTCCTGGGAATGTGGGAGTTTAACAGGACTTGAAGATCTCCTGGTAGAAACATCCCAGAACCTTGTGGTTCCTTGTTGCAATAATGAGTGGAAACTTGAGTGAACAGAGAAATTAAGTCGGCCCTGTCAATCAAGTGCAGAATTTCCTTTAGAAAGGTAAATTCCATTAAAATGGAGTCCCCTCGATGAAGAACATTCATCTCATCATTCTTTAAATTCCACCCTATCAACCCTTCTGAGTATGCATCAGGAAAATCAGCAGCAGACCCTTCTACAATGAAAGTGGAGTCATCATCTTCAAGATCAAAAGAAGATCTTTTGGCCTTTCTCTTCTGCCTCCTCCCAGGCTGATAGATATTTCTAGTGGGATCATTTTCGTCTTCTGCATTGGTAGTAGGACTTGTCTTGGTAGATGGAGACTTGGTTGGAGCACGTAGTGCTTTCATCCTGTGGAATATCCTTATCGCCCTTTCTGTTTTAGTTTCTGTGAGATCAGCTTCTTTTGTTTCAGAATCTTCCAGTATGACAACAGGTGCCACTGAGGGAGAGGGAGCTGATGCTTCAGGTGCTTCAGAAGGAATGGAGAATGATTCAGCAGATTGGCCCTTGGTAGTAGAGGAAGCAACTTCAGAGGTTGCTTCAGCAGGAATGACTGGAGAGGATTCCTTGGTTGGAGCATCATCAGCCTTGAGTCTTTTGGCTTCTGGAGCAGCTTCATTCTCTGAAATCCTCTTTAAGTTGGAGGAACGTGCTAAAGATGATCTTCTTTCCTCCATGATTTGGTTATACTTGCGATACAGGACATGATCAGGAAAAGCCTTGACCTGTTTCATTGTTAGGCCCGAGTTGGACAGTGAGTACTGGTTTTTCACTACCCTTCTTATTTCATCTTTAGTGGGAGGTTTGTTTTTGGCCTTCTGAGCTTGGATGGCCCTCTTTTGTGCAATTGCTTCTTGCCTCCTTTGTCTTCCCTGAGCCATCATTCGCTCAACATAATTGTCACTGAGGAAATCTTCACCTAATATACTTTGAGCTAGAGAGGGTCTTGAAATGACTTGCTGAGTGAGAATATCCCATTGTTCAGCAGGCATCTTAACCCTCAATTCATCGAGTTCTTTTCTTCTTTCAGGAGTTAAGGATGAGAATTCCTCTGTTTCAAGTTGCTTAGCCAATGTTAAACTTTCCTTTGACCTCTCAAACTCTGCCAATCTACTAGCTTGACCTAGTCTTTCCTCCTCACTGACCAGTTCAGGACCAAGCTCATCTTCAATGATAACATTTTTCCCTTTGTCATCAGGCTTCTTGGCATGCTCCTCTTCAGTTAAGTCAATGATAGGAACCTCTGTAGTAGTGCCTTGGTCAACATGTTGATGCTGATCATCAACTGGAGTTGTCACAGTAGCAAAGTCAGACAGATCTGCTGAGGGGGAGAGGTCAGTTGGTTCTTGGACTGATGCAGATTGATTTGGATCCGAAGATACATCATCCATAACCACATTGACAGATGCGTCCTTATCAACCTCAGGTTCCTTTGAAGCTTCAGAAGAATCCTTATGAAGATAAGATCTCTTCCTTCTTTTGTACAGGACAGGCTCCTTCTTCCTTGATGAAGTGGCGGCTAATGATAAAGGATCATTGAGAGAGACATCCGCCAACATGTCCAGAGACTCAAAATGAGGACCTTCTTGTTCTTCATCAGAGGAAACCACAAGTTTCCTTTTGGAGCCCCCTTTCAGTTTGTGCTCTAAGACCTTAACCTGATTTTGCAGTCTTTCAATTTCAACCCCAAGAGATGACTTAGTCTCTGCTAGCTCCTTTTTAAGACATGTAACCTCAGCAGCATACCTGTTGACAAGATCATACACAGATGAGAGTGTAATGGGGTCCTCAGCTCCACCAGCAGATTGCTCTGTGGTAAGGGGAGCCTCATTGGACCTTTCAGTAGTAACATGGTCATGCTCAATGTGAGGAAGATCTTCATTGAGAGGATCCCTCACAGGACTTGGTGTGGGTGGTCTATGCTGATCTGACTCATCATGAGTAGCAAGTGTGGGTGGAGGACTGGGACAAAGTGGTTGTTCAGGAGCAACATGAGTTGCTTTAGCAGTTGAAGATGGGCCCTCATCAAGATTAACTGATGGATTACCATCAGTAGCAACAGGTGAGGAAAGGGGATTATGAGCCACAATCTCCTCATCAGCAGCCTCATTACCTTGGGGCAACATGGCTGCTAGCAAGGGATGATGTTCCCCCTGAAAGTTGGTTCTCATTGTGGCAAACAATTTAGCAGTTAAAGAACCTATGGGATAGAAAGATTGGGTTTGGGTAGAGATGTCTAAAACAATTTGAAGAAACCTTGGGTACATAAAAAAATTTCCCTTTGTCTTTTGAATATTTTCAACCATGTTTTCAAAAATATACTTAGAAAAATTGAATGTAACCCCTTGTGAAAGACATACAATACCATAGCCCAGTCGTGTAGAGAACTGGTCCCATCCTCCGGTCTTGTTACTCATGCATTGGAGCAGTGTGTGAACCAGAAACCTCCATTTTGGGCAGAGTTCCTTCTTTAGCCACATATCTGTTCTTGTTCCTCGATACCCAATAGCTCTCAGCCCATTAAGCACATCTTCCTGATTGGAGTGAAATACTCCTTCAGCATCTTCCAGGTGAAGCTTCCTCCTGATTAGGTCCTCGGTCACAATGTACTCTGTTTCATCAACCACAGCCCTAATCTCTGTCTCGCTCCTCTTCTCAGCAGTTTCCCAAAATTGAGTGATCAGAGATTCATAAATCTCATTTGGTGAATGAGTTAGAGCATAATAAATTTTGGACCTTTTCAGAAATTCCACCATTGGTTCATACAATTCATATCCTTTGCCATTTCCCAGAAATGCGACTTTGTTGTGATCATGTTTAAATTCAAGAGCCATGAGTGATATGAGTGTTTAGGATTAGGATTCTTGAAATGGAGAGTGTTTGTGAAAGTCGAATGAGTGGGAATTGGTTTGTTCTGAAGCGAGTGATGGTGGGTGGAGTGTTTTTGCCCAAATTATAGTCAACGAAAAATGGACCGTTTGTTTGACCTTTGCTGACGTGTATTGTATCTTTGACCTAACCCAAACTAACACTTCAGCAGGAACGCGTGATCAATCTGCTGAAGTTATAGCTTCAGCAGAATGCATCAAAGATAAGAATATCTTCGGTAAGTTTCTAGAATTACTGTGCCACCCACTTGCATTAAACTCATTGAACCTCAATCCGTCTATAAAATGATCCCAATGTAACTCATCTTTTCACCAAGATCCCCAAATATTTACCACAAACCCTAGAAGCAAAATAACCCCAATTAACAAAATTGCACCATGACCACTAAGCCTGAGATCATAGATCTCACTTCCTCATCTTCATCATCCTCTTCATCATCATCAAGTGGTGAATCAAACCCATGGTTCCATTACTTTCCTCAACCCTATCCACGACCAAATAAAAAGCCCTTTGTCCCTTCTTCAGTAGATGACAGTGTAGTGACTCCAAGTGAATCTGCTGATGATTCTGATGACTCCTATAAGGAGGGAACGTCTTACTCCCAACCTCCAGCACCTTGGTCTCCACAAAGACCACGTGCCAGGAATCCGCCACTCCCCAAAGATAGAGAGGTGGTTCTTGGTCTCACTGCGCCATCTTTTGGTGCATGAACACACATCGTATAGTAGAAGGGCTTGAGGAGGGTGGATCGATTGCAATTTGGTTGAAATACATAGATGAAGCACACAGGACACGATAGTTCTCTTCGTCATCCTGTGGGGTCATCGTCATCATCAATCGTTTGCATCAATCCATCCTCCCATTTTGGTCCTTAGCATCTTCGTCATACTGGTCATGCATATCCAACCAGCCAGTTAAACGGAATGGGTGGTTACGCAAGACCTACAAAGGCAAAGCCAGCATCTAACGCATATCCAGCATTCTCTTAGATTTCGGAATGAAGGATAGACACTAGAGTAGGCTTAGCTTAAGCGTACAGCTCGTATGTTGAGGATGCAAAATAGAAGTAGGTTGACTTTATGTAAGCTGTAAGCTGTAAACTGTTTCTTGAATGAATGAATGAACAATTTGACTTCAATTTCTTTTCTCCAGTATTATCTTCAGTAGAATCAAATTGTATGCTTCAGTATTTGATATCAGTAGAAACAAGCAACACCTTTTTAGCTATCTGACCATGTACAAATGAGCCACTCTTGATGAATTTGATGAGATACACAAACTGCAATCTTGATGAGGAATAGACAAAAAGCAGTACAGACTACAGACAACTGCAAAATAGACACAAAAATATACAAAAACAAACAAACCAAACTAGAGAAATATTAGAAGTTAGTGTAAATAAACAAAATATTATACAAAAATTATGCAGAGTTTGCATAAATCCTCCCCTGAGGCATATGCCTCCCCTGAGGCCTATGCCTCCCCTCAAACTTTGCAGTCAAGGGTTTAACATGCCAATATTGACCACGAGGTGTTGAAACCTTGGTCCATCAAATGCTTTTGTCAACAGGTCTGCCACATTATCATCAGTATGGATTTTGGCCACTTTTATCAAATGTTTTTCATAAGCATCTCTTATAAAGTGGTGCCTGATTTCAATGTGTTTTGTTCGACTATGAAAAACTGGATTTTTGACTATGCAAATGGTACTTTGATTATCTATATGAATTGTAGTGTTCATAAAGTTGTACCCATAGTCCAGCAATTGGTTCTGAATCCAAAGGACTTGTCCACAGCAATTTGCAGCAGCAACGTATTCTGCTTCAGTAGTGGAGGTGGCCACAATGGTTTGTTTCTTGCATTGCCAAGAAATCAATCTTTTGCCTAGAAATTGGCAGCCTCCAGTTGTGGATCTTCTATCCAGATTTGCACCAGCATAATCACTGTCACTATATGCTTCCAACTTGAAAGGAGATTCTTTTGGGTACCAAAGGCCTAAAAGAGGTTGGCCTTTGAGGTACTTAAAGATCTTCTTGACAGCATTGAGGTGGGAAGCAAGTGGAGTGACTTGATGTCGAGAACAAACACTTACAGCAAATGTAATATCAGGTCGTGAAGCTGTCAAATACATCAATGAACCAATCATGGACCTGTACAGATGAACATTCACAGGTAGATCTGGTTCATTATTTGCTTTAGCTTTTGGAGCTTCATAAGGTGTTGTGGCAGTCCTAACACCTTCCATACCAAACTTCTTCAAAATATCCTTCACATATTTATCTTGACTGATAAATATGCCATCCTGTTTCTGCTGAACCTGGAGACCCAAAAAGAAAGTAAGTTCTCCCATAGCACTCATTTGAAATTCACCCTTCATTAGTTCCTCAAATTCCCTGCACCAAGCTTCATTTGTGGAACCAAAGATAATGTCGTCCACATAAACTTGCACCAGAATGATATCTGAGTAATTCTTCTTGAGGAACAAAGTTTTATCAATAGCACCTCTCCTATAGCCATGCTTCAGCAGGAATGATGAGAGCCGAGCATACCAAGCTCGAGGGGCTTGATGTAAGCCATAGAGAGCTTTAACAACCTTGTAAACATGATTTGGGTGATCAGGATCTTCAAATCCCTTGGGTTGAGAGACATAGACTTCTTCTTCAATCTCACCATACAGAAAAGCACCCTTGACATCCATCTGATACACCATGAAGCCCATGTAAGAAGCATAAGCCAAGAAAATGCGAATTGCTTCAACTCTGGCAACAGGTGCAAACACTTCATCATAGTCAATTCCTTCCTCTTATCTGAAGCCTTGAGCTACTAATCTTGCTTTGTTTTTGATCACAACACCCCGAGCATCTCTCTTATTCTTCAAAACCCACTTTGTTCCAATGGCATATTTGCTATCAGGGAGTGGAACCAAAATCCAAACCTGCTGATTGTGGAATTGTTGCATCTCTTCTTGCATTGCTTCAAGCCAGCTTGAATCATTAAGGGCTTGAGACACACTGGTTGGTTCCACTTGAGAAAGAAAGCAAGCAAACAGACAATGCTTGAAGTCTGTGTGGTTGTCTCTTTGCTGGTTGGAGACATAGGAGAGAAAGGCAATCTGTCCAAACTGAGGACTGGTGATAGCCCTGCGAGTTCTAACAGGCGCCAGAAGATCACCTATAATGTTGGATTGAGGATGAGCTATGTTGATCCTCTGAGTAGTAGTGGGGTTGACTTCAATGGATGAATCAAGATTAGTGATAGTTGGCTCAAATTCAGCATCATAAGAGGGTGAGGTGAAGATGCCTGCTTTTGGTTGATGATTTCCAAGATCTGAAGGTTTTGGAAAGCGTGTATAGGGTTCACCAAAGTCTGAAGATACTTGAGAAGGAACAGCATAGCCTTCAGCAGATTTGGGGAAGTTAGGTGTGACAGAGTCAACTTCAGCAGAAACATGGTTTCCACCGACTCCTTCATTAGCAACCTCTCCATTCAGTTTCTCTGCATCAAGCTTTGCTGCAAATTCTTGAGTCTGAAGCCTGGCAAGGTCCTCAGCATAATGAGAGTCATCTTCATCACTCGAATCAGCATCATCCTTGGAGGTGGTACCTGCAATATTGTTAGGAGAGAAGGAAGGCACAAGTATGGGTTGCTCATCATCTTCAAACTCATTTTCAGAGTCATCATCTAAGGGACCTGCATTGTTAGATGGAGAGTCTTGAGGACCTGCATTTTGGTTAGCCAAATGTCTGTGGTAACCCAGATAATCAGTTAAGTAGTCAAGATCAAAAGACCATGAATGACCTTGTCCTTGAACATTAGGCTTATCTTCCAAAAATCTCAGGTTCAATGTCTCCTCTATCTTCTTGGCTTGCAAGTTGTACACCCTGTATGCCTTACTATGAGCTGAATAACCCACAATATAACCATCATCAGCCTTTTCATCAAACTTTCCCAATGGATCACTGGTGTTCAGAATGGTCACTTGACAACCAAAAGGTTTTAGGTAGTGAATGACAGGAACCTTCCCAAAGAGAAGTTCATATGGGGTTTTGAGTTGTGGTCTGGTAATGGACACCCTGTTTAGCACATAACAGGCAGTGCCAACAGCTTCAGTCCAGAACATAGTGGGCAGTTTAGAGTCTGCAAGCATGGATCTAGCAGCCTCTATTAAGGTCCTATTCTTTCTTTCAGCCACCCCATTTTGTTGCGGGGTTCTTGGATTACTATAGTCCCTTTTTATGCCTTTTGACCCACAGAGTTCTATAAGAACAGCATTTTTAAACTCTGTCCCATTATCACACCTAATTCCCTTAACCTTTTTGTTCAACTGATTTTCAACAAGAGTGATGAATTCAGTCAACACTTGAGATGTTTCATCTTTGGTTCTGAGAAAGAAAACCCAACAAAATCTGCTATAGCCATCAGTGATCACCAAACAGAAGTACTTATGATCAATGCTTCGGACTGAAGTTGGACCAAATAGATCCATGTGAAGCAACTGAAGAGGTTCAGTGATGATGTTCATAGCATTGACAGCTTTGTAAGAAGCTCTGTGTTGTTTTCCTTTGTTGCAAGCGACACAATTGTGATCATTTGTGAATACTTTGGTGGGAAGACCTTCAACAAGACCCATTTTGGAGAGTTTGTTAATGGTTTTGAAATTCACATGCGCCATCCTTCTATGCCATTTGGTGGACTCATCAAGAGATGCTTTAGCCACCAAACAAGTGAGGTCACCACCTGGTTGAACTTCATTAAGGTTGAATGTGTATAAGTTGTGAGTTCGAGGAACTTTCAGAAGAATTGAAGTTTCTTCTGGGAGTTTGAAGTCTTTAGACAGCACAAGACATTCATTCTCAGTGAAGAGAACTTTGTTCTTAGTATCACAGATTTGTGAAACAGAGAATAAGTTGAAATGCTGAAGTTCCTTAACAAAGTACACATTTTCAAAATCCAGGTGAGGTGTCTTTATGGTGCCTTTTCCTGTAATACTGCCATCACTTCCTCCAAAAGTCACATTGCCTCCTCCTTCTATAGGAACAAAATTGTGCATCATATCCCTGTTCCCAGACATGCTTCTAGAACAACCACTATCAACAATACCAATATTCTTATGCTTAAGGGGATGATCCTACAAACAACAACAACAAAAATATATACAAACAGTTAGTATTCAGATGAGGCTCAAGTTATTACTGACTTGAACCTGCCTTGTGGATCACAGGTTTAGGGCATGAAGATTTAGAGGATCCACCATTGTTCTTGGTCCTCCATTGGTAATTGGGTCCCTTGCTAGTCCAAGAACAACCTGCTGAGGGCTTCACAGCAGTGCTCCCATATCCCTTCCCAGCATACATAGAGTCAACATATGTAGGCCAATAACCATGTTTAAAGAATGGGCTAGTTGGTTGGACATTAGGTCTGGGAACTGAACTTCTCCAATGAGAGTCAGTATGAGCTGCTTGTGGGACATAACGTGGAATATTAGCAACATTGGTCCACTTAGATTTGTGTTTCTGGTCAGTAGCACATGCACCCAATCTTTGTTCATAAAAATCACAATCTTAATCAAATGAAATTTACTTCCACATACAAAACAGGTCTTCTTCTTAGAAGATTTATTAAAACAGGAAGATGTTTGATTACATGAAGAAGTACTGAAATTAGAAACATTCAAGGAATTGTTTTTAACACACTGATTATTCAAAGATTTAAAAGACAAGTCTTCAGGAGAAACTGTCTTGGAAGTTGATTCCTCAGCAGCTTCCCTAGAAGGCTCATAAGTAGACTGGGGTGCAGGCTTTGGTGTTGGTTCAGGCTTGGGAAGGTCAGACTTCTCATTTGAATCACAGCTTTCATAGGAAGTAGACCCTTGATCCGATGAATTGTCACTGTCAGGGCAAGAGACAAAGTCATTAGATGAGGTATCAGGGTCTGGCAAGTCTTTTGACTTTTTGCCATATAGGTGATGTGATCCATCAAAGTCAACAGTGATGGATAGGTCTATGGGCATGAATTCACCTCTTATAGGTCCAGGGACAGCATGCAAATCA
Source organism: Chrysanthemum seticuspe (assembly GCA_019973895.1). Classification (NCBI taxonomy): domain Eukaryota; kingdom Viridiplantae; phylum Streptophyta; class Magnoliopsida; order Asterales; family Asteraceae; genus Chrysanthemum; species Chrysanthemum seticuspe. The sequence continues at coordinate 11,048,285 of BPTQ01000003.1, read as the reverse complement.
CCTTCCTTTACATAATTAGCTAGGCCAGCTGGGGTAGATTTACGCTCATCATACTTAGCTTCTGGACCTACATATTTTTGAAAACCTAAACCTATAGGATATCTCTGAGATTGACTAGTATAGATAATTCTATTTAAGCTTTTACCAGACATTTGCCATTCATTATTCCTAGCAATTTCCTCATCTAGTTTCTCTTTTAGCTCTAGGTTCTCAGAAACAGCTTCCTCTTTCGCTTTCTCAGACAGTTTTAAGTAATTATTTGCAACTTCTAAATCAAACTGTAACACCTTAATCTTCTCTTCATAAGCTATTTGATTCTTTTGAAACCAAACTTTTTGTCTTTCTACAGTTTTTAATGCAAGTTTATGGGCTTCATTTTCAATAAAGCATTCATCAAACTTAGGTTTCATAGCATCAAATTCTTCTTTAAGTTCATTGTATCTTAGACTACAACCAAATATGCAGTTGTGTACCTGAGATAGTCCCATCAAGGCAAACTGATCATGCCTCTCATCCGAGGTGCACCTTGCCAACAATCCAAGCTTATCAGTGTCATGAGCTTCCTCATTCACAGGTTCATGGGTAGTCCAGTTGACTTGTTCGTCCATGGTGAGGAGAGCTGCTGAAGCTCCAATTTCCTGCTGTTTCTGCTGATACGAGAGGTAGTTTGCTCCATCTCCACTCTTTCTATCCTTGCATTCTCTTGAGAAATGCCCCATCTGATGACAAGTGAAGCACTTGACTTTCCTCCTGTCAAAGCGTGCTGGTTCCTTTCCCTTGAAAACAAACTTTCTTCCAGCCTTCTCTTCAAATCTTTTGATGTCCACTGACAGCAATGCCACCTGCATTTTCAGCTTCATTTCCTCCATTTCGAGTGGGTCCAACTGATCAAAGTCTTCATATGCCAGATACTGCTGAGTATCATAATCAGCAACGAAAGAATGAAGGACATCCTCCATCACACTACTAGACCTAGCTTGAGAACTAGGTGGAGTGGGACGAGGGTTATGTGGTGGAGGGGGGACTGAGGATGATGATGGAAAGTAGTTGGAGTTCGGAGATGATGGAAAATAGTTGGAACTAGGAGCTTGCACCATCATGTTGGAATGAGATGTCCCAACAAAAGCTGTATGGCCAGAAGAAGATGTACGGTAGGGAGTCCTGACATCAGGTTCAAGGGTTCTGAGTCTGTTATAAAGCTCATCAAAAGTGAGCATGTCCAACCCTCCTTTAGCCTTGAGTGCAATACTAACATGCAACCATGATGGCGGCAAGGACCGCAAGAACTTTGAGTTGCAATCTTCATTATCTGGTTTAGCATTCAGCTGATTCAGCTGGCTCAAGATCCTATGGAACCTGTCGTATCCCTTGTGGATACCTTCTTCTTCTGATATGTTGAAGTCCTGAAACTGTTGTCTTAGCATGGACTTCCTCATTCTCTTTGATTCTTCATTTCCACCGAACCTTGCTTTGAGAGCCATCCATATGTCTTTAGCATCATCCATATGGTGAAAATCACATAGATGATCTTCAGGTATGGCTTGAAGCAGAATAGTCTTCACTTTATGCTCTCTCTGCATGGCCAGCACTTCTTCAGCAGTTTTTGGTGGAGCCAGGATAAACTTCCCATCCCTGTCAGGAATCATTTTCTTTAAACTGTTCCCTTTCTTTACCACCTCCCACAGATTCCAATCAATATTGGAAATCCAGTTTTCCATCTTCATAGTCCAAAGATCATATTCTTCCCTTTTCAAATAAGGAAATTTACCATTACTGTTTGAGAGACTGAGTTGTTGCATGGAAGTGGTGTTGGTGTTGTTTGTGTTGGTGGTTTCGGTTTCATTATCGGATCCAGGCATGGTGAATAAATGTTTGATTGTATGGGGGTGAGAATGGTTCTTAGTATCGTAGAGACTTCCCGAGGCTCTGATACCACTTGTTGAAAACAAGACCTCTTGATAGATCTTAAGCACTCGGAGATCGTTAGTATTGCCAATGTAATCACAAGCAAACTAATAGAAGATCTCTACAACTTGGTATTGTAGCGGAAAATAAATACAAGTTATAATAACTAAGAACTCTATTGATCCTCTATGGATCTTTGATTATAGAAACTCTATGTTTCGAATAGAATACAAGACTTGAGAAACTTGAAAAAACTTATCTATTACAAACTAAGATGGTTTCTTATATAGGCAAGAAACCCTAACGAGCGTTGACAATAGACGCTCCTAAAACTAACATAGACTAAGCATGCAACTAGACAAGCATGCAACTAATCATATTGTTTTGTTAATCATCGTGTTTTATTCTGAGTAAGCTCTACATGAAACGGCGCCAACCTATATTAAATACGGCGCTGACTTTTACTCTATAACTGAGCTTATCTCTCCTACGTGGTTCCCACTTTCAGCAGCAACCTAGTATCTGCTTTATCATTTCTGCTGAAGTATAACTTCGGCAGAATCCTTTCTTCTTCGACAGAATCACTTCGACAGATGCTTCGGCAGAATCAGTAGTTTACACTTCGGCAGGAACAGTAGATTACCTTAATTCCCAACATGTTGCACTAGTTGAGGACTTGGTTCTGCATGAGAATGGTGGTTTTGATTTACCTCTTCTTGATACTTTATTCTCTAAGGGGTTGCGGACTGTCAAATCCATCCCTCCTAAATGTCGTTTGGAGTTCTCACGTGTTTTGAAAAGAGCTCTTGATAAGGTGATCTGCACGCCTGATGACATTTCTTGTTGGGTTGGTTTGTTAGTCTTGCCTCTTTGTCTACTTAAAACCTTTTGCCCCAGGAGTAGTCAAGAGGGTAGGTCGGTCACTAAGCGTCAACGCCAGGAAGAGTATATTGTTAATGCTATTCATGCATGGGGCACCCCTGGTGGCAGTTTACAGGTTGTGCGTGAGGTTTTGGCCGAACCTTCTCCTTTATGGTCTAATATTGATGATGATAGCTTGGATTTGGGCGATCGAAATGTCAAGCAATGTAAGAGGAAGATTTGTGATGGTCATTATACTGCTGTGGTCAGAGTTCTTTCGTCTTCTGGTATTGCACCTTATGATGTTTCTACTCTTGAGGACTTAAAAGCTAAGCACCCTTTCCAGTCTGCTCCCCTTTTGCCTGATATACCTATTGATCATCATCACCTTACCGCATCTCCTGCTATGGTTCTTGACATGATCAAGAGTTTCCCCCGTGGTACCTCTTGTGGGCGGGATGGGTTGCGTGCCCAACACCTTTTGGATTGTTTGAGTGGAGCAGCTGTGGCTATTTCTGATGAGTTGGTCGCTTCTATCACCCTAGTGGTAAATCTTTTTCTTGCTGGTAAATGTCCAAGGGCGTTGGGTGAGTACATTGCTAGTGCTCCTCTCACACCCTTAGTCAAACCAGGAGGGGGTATTCGTCCTATTGCTGTTGGGACTGTTTGGAGGCGTTTAGTTTCCAAGGTTTGCGCATCCATGATTGGCCACTCTTCAAACGGGTATTTAGATGATTTACAATTTGGTGTTGGAATATCTGGGGGAGGGGAGGCTATTTTGCACGCTGTGAATCGGTTGGTTGAGGACCGTGGGGGTGATGTTGGTCTATCTATGTTGTTGGTTGATTTTAAAAACGCTTTCAACATGGTGGATCGGGCTATTATGTTGCATGAGGTTCGGCTTCATTTTCCGGCTATTTCACGGTGGGTGGAATTCTGTTACTCCAGTCCTGCCAGATTATATTATGGTGAGTACACTCTTTGGTCTCATCAAGGTGTGCAACAAGGTAATCCGCTTTGGCCCCTTCTTTTTGCTTTAGTGTTACATCCCCTGGCATGTAAGATTAGAGATTCTTTTGACCTTTCCTTTCAAGCATGGTATCTGGATGATGGCACTATTATTGGTGATACTTTGGTTGTGGGGAAGGTTTTAGAGTTGATTATGATGGATGGACCTTGTCGTGGCTTACACCTCAATGTTGATAAAACTGAAGTCTTTTGGCCACAAGAGGACCCCAGAAGCAGGTATGATGGTGTTTTCCCCCTAATATTTCTCGCCCCTCACATGGTGTTAAATTATTGGGTGGACCTGTTAGTGTGGATTTTGAGTTTGGTAGTAAGTTGGTCCTGAAAAGGGTTGCTAAAACTATTGAACTTATGGATGCGGTTGCCAAACTTAATGACCCTCAATGCGAGTTGTTGTTACTCCGTGCATGTGCTGGTATTTCTAAGCTCTATTTTTCTATGCGCACATGTTCTCCTCGGGTCTTTGAGTGTGCTCAGGTTTCTTTTGATGCGGCACTTCGTTCTTCCTTGGAGCGTATTGTCACTGCTTCTGGACCCGGTTTTAGTGATTGGCAATGGAGACTCGCCACCTTACCCTTCGCTTTTGGGGGGCTTGGTTTATATTCTGCGGGTGATGTTTTGAACTATGCTTTTCTTGCTTCGAGACTTCAATCTGCTAGTCTGCAGACTAAGCTGCTCCATAGTGCTGGTATTGTGACTACTGGCCCCTCCTTTGATGATGCTCTTTGTACTTTTAATGCGAACATGGATTTTGACCTTTTGAGTAACCTTAACGAGGTCGCTGCCCCCAAACTTATGAAGAAATTGGCAGATATATACTTCGATCGGGTTACCCAAACTGTTGAATCTACGTTCCATCTATCCCCTCGACAGGTGGCGCTATGGAGCTCAATAAAGGAGGATCATACTTCAGATTGGCTTAGGGTGGCTCCTATATCTGGATTGGGACAAACTATGAACGCCAGGACTTATCGCTGTGTGTTGTGTTATCGACTGGGTGTTCCCCTTTTCACTGTTCAGGTACCGTGTTCTGCCTGCTCTAAGGTTTTTCCTGGAGATATTTACGGGGATCACGCTGTTTCGTGTGCGGGTATTGTTGGCATTAAACATCGTCACAATCTTGTGCGCGATGTTCTTGTTGATATATGCTCTCGGTCAGGGATTTCTGCTCGCAAGGAGGTGGATATTGGGCTTTTTGGAGATGGGGGCAGATCCTTGCGACCGGCTGACATATTACTCTACTCTTGGGATAGTGGACGCGACGTATGTGTTGATCTTACGGGTTCGTCGCCTTTGACGCAATCCGAGTTGATTGATTTTATACCAGGGCGAGCGATCAGTGATGCTGCACAGCGTAAACGGGTCAAGTACGATGCCAAATGCGCGGATATTGGATATGGGTTTCTCCCATTCTCCTTTTCTTCTTTTGGAGAACTTGAGAAAGATGCAGTCACCTTACTTAAGCGTATTCGAAGATTCTCTATGACCCAGGACTTTGGAGCGCGTGCAGCAGTTCATATGTTTAATAGGATTGGTTTTACCATTGCTAGAGGTGTGGGGGCTCAGTTAGTTTCGAGGCTCCCCACTAATCTTTTGTAATCTTATGAGTTTTTAATAAAAGTGTGATTAAAAAAAAAAAAAAAAATAAAAAAAATAATAATAATAATAATAATAATAATAATAATAATAATAAAGTGCAAAATACATCCCTCTAATAAGTAAAATGACCAAAACAACCCTCCATTAGACTCCTGTTAGCAGTTAACGAAAAAATATTTGCACCGTTCGTCCTTAAAGATGTATGATGGTAAATGTTTGACTAATAAAAAAATATTTGTGTCAATAATTCTTAACAGGATTGTAAGGTCTCGAAAATTGCAAACCACAAAAATATATTTTACAAGTATAAATATACTTAAGAGATTCGAATTTTTTTTTTTATGTATAAATATCTCGTGTATTTATACAGTATATGAAGTTAAAGAATAATGCTTGACATTTGCTCTTCAAAGACATGTGTGAGATGTATATTGTAGGTTGTGAAAATAATTTATGGTGTGAGATGTATATTCTAGTTTATACTTTTTTTTCTTATATATATATATATATATATAAGAAAAAAAAAATATAAAAGTAAACTGCAAAATACATCTCCTTTATAAGTAAAATGACCAAAACAACCCTCCATTAGACTCCTGTTAGCAGTTAACGAAAAAATATTTGCGCCGTTCGTCCTTAGAAATGTATGATAGTAAATGTTTGACTAATGAAAGATCTAAGGTGTCAATAGTTTCTAACAGGGTTGTAAGGTTTCGAAAATTGCAAACCTATTTTGCAAGTTACTCTTTTATAAATATACTTAAGAGATTCGAATTTTTTTTATGCATGATTGATCTGTATAAATATCTCGTGTATACAGTATATGACGTTAAAGAATAATGCTTGACATTTGCTCTTCAATTCTTGTCAAAGACATATGTGAAAATAATTTATCGTTTGAAAAGAAATAATGAAAAACCAAACACATATGATATCCGAGTTGAGATCAATATAGATCTCAAATTTGCCATATATTCGATAAATCAATCTTAACTATTATTTTTTTATCAAAATTAATAAAAATACTATTTTCACCCTTTTTTTAAAAACAATATATCTTGCAAACGATAAATTTTCAAACTACAAAAAATATACTATCGCGACGAGAATTAAATTATCTTTCTATAGATATGTACTTCTTTATATTTTCGACAAAGTTTTTTTTTCAAAAATTCCGCCTAGAGAAATCATATGTGATTTGTAAAAATCATATATGATTTGTGAAAATTATATGTGATTCGATTTTCACAAATCATATATGATTTTTTCAAATCATATATGATTTGTGACAATCGAATCACATATAATTTTCACAAATCATATGATTTTTTTGGCCGAAATTTAAAAAAAAATCGTTAAAAATATATAAAAGTGTATATCTATAGAAAGATAATTTAATTCTCGTCGCGATGGTATGTTTTTTTTTCGCGTAACGATTAACGGTTTGCGAGATAATTAATTTTTAAAAACATGGTGAAAGTTTATTTTTTTATTTTTTATTAAAAAAATGAATGTCTATGATTGATTCATTAGATATATGGTAAATTTGAAATATATATTTAACTTTTGCCTATGATACCCAAACCCAAGAGTGGGTACCAAATAGAGGTGACAAAACGGGCGGGTCAGACGGACACGGGCACGGGCTAATTGGACACATGTTATACAAATCGTTTAATAAAAAACCTAAAACAACGAAATAAATTCCTTAAACATAATATTTATTTATATTAAAAACTTAAATATATTATATAAAAAAATAATTTTTTAAAACAATCGTAATGTTTTACAATTGAGAGAAAAAAATGTGCCCATTAATACTCATTTAAGTTTTTTAATGGCTATATGTGCTCATTTTAAAAAAAGAATACGCTAAATATGATCAAATATTTTAAAATTTTGCTCATTTAACCCATGTTTTTGCTTTTGGGCGCATTATGACACGTCTGCTACCAACCAAACACACCTTTACATATTAATTCCTGATATAAACCCAGCAGATCAAATCTGAGAGAGAGAGAGAGAAAGATTGTGTATTTGTGCATCTACTCACCGACGGCTTCTTGTTGTTTATGTAAGTCATATCTGATTTGATTTGCAATGCACTTTTTCTATTTCCTACTTTATAACTACACTAGTTACTTATCTCAGTGAAGCTAGCTTTAATTAAGTTTTATGTGTCATACTCTTAAACATTGATTGATTGATATTTGAGCTCATTTGTGGGCTTTGCAGCTCATGTGATTTCCGCTTATTTTTCATAAGCTCAAATTTTCTAGCTTATTTTAACATTTATGGACTCAGATAAGCCTATAGGTCTCAAAATAAGCTGGAAAATTGCAACTTATGAAAAATAAGCCGAAATCACACAAGCTTGTAAGCCCACAAATGAGCTCAAACAAACAACCCCCTTTAATGCTTTACTCAGTTTGCTGGGATGATGTTAATTACACTTCCATAGTTCCATTACAATATAGTAGAACCATATTAATGTTAACTTTTTATATTATGCTAGTTTCAGCGCGCATTCCTTAATAACGCGGTTTGACTGCAACATGACACTCACTGATGCCGCTTCTGCTGCTGCGGGTAGTGGTAATTAACATCTCTATTTTTTTTATATCTGTTACTTGATGCCGTATAATTTACTATTTCATTCATGCCGTTTTTAGTTGCTGCCGACAAATCTGCCAAGATCTTTGTTGCCGGACACCGCGGCCTTGTTGGATCGGCTGTGGTACGTCGCCTGCAGAACGTCGGATACACCAACCTCATCCTTCGTTCTCACACTGAATTAGACCTCACCAATCAAGCTGCTGTCAAAACCTTCTTTTCTATTGAGAAGCCGCAATACGTCATCCTTGCTGCAGCTAAAGTTGGCGGCATTCACGCCAATAGCACTTACCCTGCCGATTTTATTACTGTTAATCTGCAGATACAAACCAATGTTATTGATTATGCGTATCGTTATGGTGTCAAGAAGCTCTTATTTTTAGGGTCGTCTTGTATATATCCGAAACATGCGCCACAGCCCATACCTGAATCGGCTTTGTTAACAGGTCCTTTAGAGCCTACCAATGAGTGGTACGCTGTTGCCAAAATCGCTGGCATTAAGATGTGTCAAGCGTATAGGATTCAATACAAGTGGGACGCGATATCAGCAATGCCCACAAACTTGTATGGTCCTAATGACAATTTCCACCCTGAGAATTCTCATGTTTTGCCAGCGTTGATGAGGCGGTTTCACGAGGCGAAAGTTACAGGAGCTAAGGAAGTGGTTGTGTGGGGTACAGGGTCACCGTTGCGTGAGTTCTTGCATGTTGATGATTTGGCTGATTCGGTTGTGTTTTTGTTGGAGAATTATTCGGGTTTGGAACATGTGAATGTGGGAAGTGGGAAGGAGGTGTCTATCAAGGAACTTGCAGAGTTGGTGAAAGAGGTTGTCGGGTTTGAGGGAGAACTTGTTTGGGACTCTTCAAAGCCCGATGGAACTCCGAGGAAGCTTATGGATAGCTCAACGCTTGCTAAATTGGGTTGGGAACCCAAGATCTCACTTAGGGATGGTCTCGTAGGTACATACCAATGGTATCTCAACAATGTCAAGCAATAAGACAGGTTCGTTTAAACCACATCTGCGGCGATATACAGGATACTACGTAATAAACTTGAGAGAATACACTATTTATATCTGCGTGCATTGTGCACATGTTTCTGTTGTATCATTGTTATTTATTCATACTCATAATGAAATACTCATCTCATTCTTAGTGTCTGTTTGTTTTTTATTTTTTTCCTCACAAAGTGTTATTTAGGTAGATGAGGAATAAATATGTGAAATGTGAAACTTGTTTTCAAATGGATGTTTTTACAAGTAATTTTCCCGGTATTCTCTTGCTTTTGTGGTTGTTATTGATCTGTGATCTACTCATGTATGTGGGTTGTGTAGTGTTCTCCGTATGCTGTTTGCACTATACTTATCTGGTGTTTGTTTGTTCAGTTGGATGGCTTTATAGTAGTACGCTGCCTTTTTCCTGAAAAGAAATATACCCGCATTCCCTATTAGCGCGTCTATTAGAGGTTCAATGCACAACCTCGTTATTGGTGGGATTAAATGGTATCTGGCAAAGGGCTAATGTAGCTTTAATCTAACTTCAGCTAGCTACAATGATCCCCAAATAACTACCGGTTGCGCACTAGTATTGGGACAATTATCTCCCATAACAATAAATGGAGATTAGCGGGCTTGAGATGGGATTTGTCCGGCGTTTGATATATTATGGACCAAGTTTATAAAGCCATCCCAAATAAGAAGCATTATCAGAAGTTGAATGAGAGGTATATGTTTCACTTGTCACCAGACATAAAAGATAAGAAAGCATATACACATCTATCTATCGTTCCTCATGAGTTGATGGACAATTTGGCGAGTGTTAGTGCCAGCACCTTAACTCCGTTTGCTATATCTTCAGGTGATGCATACTCTTCAGGTTTATGACTGTACCCTGCAAATAATAACAAATTTTATGAGTATAATTTAATTAAAAAGAAAAAAAGAAAAAAAGAAAAAGCTTCACTGTGTTAACATCAGAAAGAATAACCCATTTTCAAATCTTAACAATGTTCTAAACTGACGCTGTAATGAAATACGGAATTGACCAACAAATAGGGAAGAGAGGCTGCTGTGCCTTTATAACATGGAATAAATATCATGCCCATAGGTGCTTTCCTGCAAATCAATTTTAACTCCAGGTTAATCGATGATGCTTTTTAGAGCTTGAAATGGAAACTAAACAAGAGAATGTGTAACCTTGTTACTTTGCTCAAATAAAAATTTTGAGGAAAAAGGATTGGAAACAACTAAAGGTAGGCATAGGTTTTAGTAGCACCTGGCCATGAAGAGTGAATCATGATAAGCTCTACTGATCATTTTCTTGTGACTCAGATTCAATACTTGAGTCGCTGATTCCATTGCTTTTATTACTGATTCATCTGAGAGGGCCGGCGGATCCTGGTTTACTATTTTGAACTCCAACAGCTCCACACCTCGTCTTTTGGATATGCTCACAGCAGATTCGTGGATCTTTTCGATCACTTTATTTCTTCGATTTTCATCAATGTCCCGTGTATCTGCAACCGAGACATTTGAACTCAGTCAAAAGAATGCATATTCTCTAAAGTAGAAGCAAATATTGCTACCATGTAGAAGAATCTTTGCAACATGCTTATTATCGAACAAAATTTCAACAACTAAGTTCAGAGAGTGGTTGTTAAAGTTTTCTGTAACCATCTTAGTAAATATACCAATTTCCAGGTGCGATTTGCTAGGAATGCTGTTGATTGCTCCGGGATGCAGCTCCAGTATACCTTCAAACGGAATAAAAGGACATCACAAAATATACCATGTTCGGTATGTGCTGCATTAAGTACTAAACAAGCGTCTTGCTGTTCCATATGACCGAACTAGATTTTCAAGATATTCACACCCACAAGAGAAACAAAGTAGTAACGGAAAGAAAAGACACCGATGTTTCAAAAATGTTTGGGCAAATGTAATTTGGAAAAAGAAAGGGGTTACCTACTGTCCCAACAGTGTCTACGGATCCAGATTCCAGAACATGTTTCTCCACAGCTAACGCCAACTCTGCTGCAGCTAGTCCTGCATCATTTCTGTTCCAAGTCTCTTCTTTATAAGGCTACTAAAGTATACACAATAATACGGTATACAATATAGCAAGGGACATGAGTGAACAAGCGACCTCGGCCAAAATAGCATACTAAAGTGTGTTATTCTTTGAAATTTAGATAGCAACTCTACAGGACAAAGGTGATATGACATGGGAGATAAAGTGCGCAGAAGCTCAATTTACTATAATATTGCAGGATAACTGAATATGACCCATGGGGCAAGAACCAGAATGCCCGCCCCTCTCTCAAACAAATCTAAATGAGCTAGAATCTACTGCATTAACAAACGGCCGCTATGCACTATATAAGAGATTTAAGGGTAAAACAGAAGGTGCATAGCTATCATCTTTATTTAACCAGAAGGTGATAAAAATTCGGTATCTTGTCACTATTGAAGTGACCTTTAAGGCATTTGGTTAATATCAAAGTACTTTTCTGCCTAGTCAAAACTTTGACGGCACATAACTTGTAGCATATAAGTTTCTTCATACATGAACTGAATTGAGCAGTTTATATACCGTCAAGAACCATGGTGTACTGAAATCGACAGAATGATTATTTCCTTCATTTAAGGCATTGCCATAATCTAGAATTCTTCTAAAGGAACTTTTTAGCAACGGGTTCTTTAAGTAGATTAAAGAGAGTTTTAAAGAGATATCATATTTACTATTACCTTTGGGGCATTAAGGTAGCACCAGCATGGCCTCCATTTCCTCCAAAATCAATTTTAATGCTTGCTGGTGCAGCAATAGCAGTCACAATACCAATAGATATACCTTTGTAAAAACAAACTGAGTTTAACACTTCTATGTATGAACTGCAAACAAAAGGGTAAAATAAAGCTATAGAAAGCATGCAACCTTCGTTTTCCAAAATAGGACCTTGCTCTATATGTAGCTCTACAAAAGCAGAATAGCTTCTGTCATCTAAAAAGACGTCTGAAAAGTCCTCGTTTTTTGCATAACCAGCAGCTTTTGCAGCATCCAGAAACGAAATATTTTGATTATCTACCGTCTGCTTAAGAGCTGTAGCCAGTGACACACTCCCAGCCAATAATCGGCTGAAATCCACATGATTATAAGAAATAATTAGTATATTCAACGAGTTCCAATAAACGAGACATTATCCAACTTTTTCATTGAAACATTTTATCAACTGTTACAAATTGTGAGTAGATATAACATAATTAGTCCATCCATGCTGCCTTTCCTATTTGACATTCAAAGTCAAAGAGTACATCTTTTGCAGAACACTACATTCACATTGTTTGTTTCATTGATTATCTTGTATAGTTTGACTGAAGAAAAACGTAAAACAAAGAAGTAGTCTGCTACCCAAACGGGATAGAGAAAGGTTAAAGTTGTGATCTTAATCCGCTGCACAATCAAATGAAGGTACAAACCTTCCCAAACAGCTGATTCCATATCGTGTAGGTTCTTCTGAGGTAAACATTATTACGTCCAATGACCTTTTTGGCTTAAATCCGGATCTGTAAAATTCCAAATGTCAACATACATGCAAAAGTTAGATGGTAAAGATACTAAAGCTGCATTACGCTGAGTAAAAAAAAAAACACAAAGATATTTGATAGTAAAATTATATTTATGCTTCCAAACGGTGCATTATTTCCCAATTAAAGGCTCTACAAATGAGATTTCAATACATCGGTCAAACAACTGTGACCCGTTTTGTAATGGATACATCTCTTCAGGATGGAATTTTGGTCTCTATGTTTGCAACAAAAGGTAAAACAAATATAGCTATAACAATGGCCGGAAATGTGAATTTGGCTTATCTAAGGAACTATATAAAAAATAAACCATATCAATCACTATAAATACGAACGTCAAGAACCCATATTATGTATCTCGATCAGCTTAGTTGGATTTGCTATGTTTACTTTTGTACGTTGTATTTCAGAATGTGTGGCACTTGAATCATTAGATTGATGATTCATGGTGAAAAACTTTTTCGTATTAATTATGAATGAGTTTTCCGTTTAAAGTGTTTATGTCAATGCTATAGGTTTACATGGCTATGTATGTCACTAAGACAATGATATACCTCTTTAGTACATTTATAGCTTCAATTGCACCCAATACACCAACTACCCCGTCATATTTTCCTGAGTATGGAATAGCATCAATGTGGGACCCTGTGGAAACGGCTGGTAGATCTGGTTCACTACCTTCCCTGTATAGGAGGACCAAACACGATCAAAATTCAACTTAAGAAGATACTACTTTATTACATTTTCGTAACAAAAGTAGAGTCTCACGACATATGAACCGCGTACAAAAAACAAAAACAAAAACTCACCACCGCCCAAATATGTTGCCAACATCATCCTCCCTGATAGATAGGCCAGAAAGTCCCATCAAGTTTTTGATGAACCTGCATATAAATTGACAAAAAGAGTTAAAAAAATTCAGAATATATAAAACAAGATTTGCAGAAACAATATAAATACTTGGAAAAAGCAACTGCGACTGCAACAAGTATTTTAAAATAATGTATAAACTGAAATATGTATTCTTAATCTGCAAATTAAATATCTCATACAAGACGCAACTCTCCTGATCTTAATATAATCAATAAAGTAACGTTAAGTCACAAGTGTTTGATAATTTTGATCAATTTCATCAAAGTTTCATATGTATAACACTACATCCACTCTGCTCAGACGGTTTATTGCTTGCTAAATGTAAACACTTTTCTCCAAATTGTACAACTCCAATTACAGAAATAGTTGTAAATATTAAACTTAAATGGCTTGCAAACTTGTCTGTTAAAAACTATCACAAAGGCAGTCGGTACGTTAGTGGGTGTACCACCAATTGGTCCGGCCCGAAAGTCAATCATGAATCCACTTGTACTAAAAAAAAATCATTATACCTAAAAGCCAATCTGTTGAGAGCAGAGTGTAGCGCTAACATTTACACGGGCACATCATTTTATGACAAAGCGGATGCCTAACAGCTAAAAGTACGTTTCCTGATCAATATACACTGGATCAAGCTTATGAAGTCTACTAATAGCAGAAGCATGATTTTGGGACACTTTTAGGTAAAAGTCTTTTTTTCTTCGTTTTTCACTAATGCAATCTTGTACGCAAATAAAGATGGTATATAGAAGTTAGTGAAGCTCACTCAGTTTTCAACAGCGGGTTGGTTGAGATATGAAAAATGGACGCATACTGATAGACCAAATCAAAACGAGAAATACTTATGATCAAGGGGGTACATATGTATACCTTCTAGCGCGAACATCGTTGTCGCTGTACAAGATCCTTGTAACGGAAGGGAGCGTTGAATCCGAAAAACTTGATAATTCATCAATCTACCTTGCCAAATATGGAAATCATATAATGTTGAGCAACTATTATGTACTACTAGCTACTAGGAATTTATTTATTTATTTTAAAAACCATGTGTTTATTATGATGATATGATGAAAAAAGCACCTGTTTTTGAAGATTGAGAGAATCGACAGTGAATGAGGAGGAGGAGGAATATTCATCTTGAAGTGGGAATTTATATCCTGAAAAATCCTCCATTCTTGTTTTTATTATCATTTCATTTTCATCATCATCTTGTATAATATCACCCATTACCATCATCATGAAACTAATCATTATCATCAGATGAAGAAGCAGCAATATTCTTCTCAAAGCAGCAGTCGCCATTATTTTGCTTTTCTTTTCAGTTTTTGTTGTTTGCAGGTTTACTTAAATAACTAGTAGTCAAGTACATAGTCACTCACGGACTTGATTGAGTGGAGATATGAACCCAGCTCCACTAAAATTAATTTTTTATTCACGTCACATGTGGAAAATAATACTCCGTAAACAAACTTCCTTCATTATCTAAACTTCTTCTTTTTTTTTAATTACTCAGTATAAACAATCGGGATATTCAGTGTATGCAGTTGGCAGTTGTACTTTAATTATAACATGCTTTAATTATTTGTCATTATGTGTCTCAATAATTTTTTAAATAAAGCGTTAAGTACAGTTGATGGCGTGTGATGGTGCTGTAGACAAAAGTGATGCCATCTCAGCATTTTTTGCTTATGGCTATGATACCAAAACACCCATCTATGACATAACACCGGTTTTTTGATGCCATAATGCATAATTTTTTTCTTTTTACATTTTTTTAAATAAAACAATATATTTAATTAAAGTTAAATTCCATTAATAAACAAGTACGTAAAATGAAAAAACGAACTAAAATAATGATACCGGAAAAAAATTACAATTTAGTAATCAAGGTTCCATAAGTGATTGTCCATGTCTTGTTTAAGTTTGTTGTGAACTTATCTATCTCAAATAAAATTTGTTCTTGATATACGGTCTTTAGTACTGATGACGTATAGTATGTATAACGGGGCCCAACACATACTATACGCATACTGGGCCCATGCCCAACAAGGATAAAATAACTATGAAATCCGGACCTACAGTAAGCCCAATGACGAAACTGGCTATAGTCCAGACCAAAAGACGCACGCAAGATACATAGCAGGTTGAGCCATCGACCGCTGAAGGTATCCTGTGTCCGCATCCGCGATTAGAACGGAACCTTGTCCGACAAGGGTCCGGCTCCGGCAGTTAACCACTATATGCGAATAACTAGGAAACCCTAGCGGTAAGTCTCGCCTATAAAAGGGGCTCTGATCCCCATACCTGGTACAACAACTTTCTCTCTCATAATTACACAGACATATTCTTACTTTCTCTGACAAGGATGTGTACTTACTCTCACGCCGGAGTCTAATCATGGGGTCCGTCCCCACGGTAAGGCTAACGGTTCACTCTTCTTGTGCAAGGAAACAAATCAAACTACTTGGATTAGTACAAGATCAGCCCATTAGTAGCTTGTTAGCCCAGCCCGGCAAGCTACATTCACACCCATCACAACCCGTCACACTTTTTGTACTAACAAGTTGGCGCCATCCGTGGGACCCAGTATACAACTGCATTCCAGAAAATACTCACCATGAGCACTCGGTCCGAGCCAACTCCCGCCTTTGTGTCCACATTGCGGAGTACAGCGGAAAAAGAAAACCACACAACTTCGACGGATCTAGAGGGGTCTGCGTCCGACGCAGCCCTCCAGAAGTATTGTGATAAGTACTTTAACAAGATCCTACCTATTGTGACGGAGAGAGTTCAGAAACGGAAGGAAAGAGCCAAAGCGGTAAAAATCCGGGCGGACTACCGTGAAGCACCGCATCGTCATGAATCGGAAGTACCAACAGGACGGAGAGACTTGCGGAAACAACTCGAGCCAATGAAGCGGCGGAACACGCAAAGTGATAGCGGCCGAAGACGCACCCAGTCTGCGTCACCCAAAAGGAAAGAAGACGGATGGGAAACGGTGTTCAAAAGGCTACGCAAGAGTGTGTTCCACCGGCTGGGAGACAAAGAAGAAAGTATTTCCGTGTGCACCAAAGATCCCAGGCAGCCAGTCCGCCATGTCACCGAAAGAAAAGAGGAGAGCAGCCACAGAAGCTCACAATCACAACAAGTAAGACCAGGATTCAGAAGGCACGGAACTGAAGAAGTTCGATAACTGAAAGTGGGCAACTGCTCAGGAGATGGGTCGAACGGAAGTGGATATCGAATGTCAGAAGTTAAAAAGCGAAAACAACGTGATAACAACGACGATGACCTGGCTAGACCTTGGGTCTGCAAAGAGACTGATCCGTTCACTCCACGCATCCGTTACTTTGAGATGCCAATGAAGACACGAATGCCAACCAACGTGAAAACATACGATGGGAGTGGAGACCCAGAGGATCGTCTTAAAATCTTCCAGGCAGCTGCAAAGGTAGAGCGATGGGCCATGCCAACTTGGTGCCACATGTTCAACTCTACACTAACTAGATCCGCTAGGGTCTGGTTTGACGATCTCCCGCCAGAATCAATAGATAGCTATGATGAACTGAAGGAGGCTTTCTTGGCTAACTTCCTCCAGCAAAAGAAGTGCACCAAAGATCCCGTAGAACTTCATCACATCAAGCAAAGGGATGGAGAGCTGACGAAAGACTTTGTAAGAAGGTTTAAAGAAGAAACCAGGGACATAAAAGGAGCTCCGGAAATTATGAAGGTCTCCGGATTCATGCATGCAATTACCGATCCGGAGCTGATTAAGCGGTTACATGACAGAATCCCGAAGTCTATGAGCGAAGTAATGAATATAACCACCTCCTTCCTAAGAGGGGAAACAGCCGCAGGAAGTCGTGAAAGAAGAAGGCCCTGGATACAAAGACCAATGGAACGAGAAGCAGTCAGATATCGACAAAGTTTCAAAAAAGAATTCAGAAACAAACCAAGAACCAAAGAAAGGCAACAGGGTTTCCGCAACCCGCGAAAGCCTTTCAGGAAGATATTGGCACAAAGAAGGGTCAGATCTCCAAATCCGTTCCCGACCACCGAAGTCGAAGAAAAGACTGACGGAAAGTTCTGTGAATTTCACGGAAAGGCAAGACATACCATGGAAGAATGTCTACATTTGAAAAAGCAAAGAAAAGAAAGAAAGAAAGGACCGATGATAGAGGCTGAAGAGCAGCGGGAAAAAGCCAACAGTTGAACAAAAAAAAAAAAACCACTTAAAGTAGAATTAGTGGAACCGCACACACATCTGGGAAAAGATGAAACGGGAACTTCAATAAGAGAAGGAAAGCAAGAACGCCAATAAAATAAACACGGATCTGGACATCCCTAACAGAGCGAATGAAGATCCTGGTCCTATAAACTTCAATAGATAAAGACTCAAAAGGCTCAAAACAAACACAAAGTAAGGAGGCGAATAATTAAAAGCATCAAGAAGAGTCAACTATCGAGAAGGCTCAGGAAGAAAGTACAAACGTTGCAAAATTGCCCTGTTACTGCAAAATAATCGGACCCCGGAAGATCACGAGAGAAGAAACCAGAATAAAGGTCGAAAAACACAGAAACACTCTACGGGAGTATGCGGAAAAACCTTACGGAAATAATCCCCAGAGAATAAAAGGACCAAAGATCTGCGACTCAAAAAGAATTAACTTCGGAAGAAGCAATCCCCTGAAGGAAGGACGCAAAAAGTCGCGGCGGACATGACATAAAGGATACAATGTGGGAAATAACAAAACTATAGGAAGGAAAGTCCTCAACAATAACCAAGCAAGGGCGGAAGCAAAGATAAACCTTATCCGGATGACCAAAAAGGAGAGAAAATATGCAAGTACAGGTTTACGTTCCTTCCCAAGAAATATCATGTCAAATCCAGCAGGAAAAACAGACGCCCAGGCTATGAGCCTAGACACGTGCTAAACTACAAAACTAGTAGAAAAAGGCAAATGCTAGCACATGCAAAAACAGTAAAATCTTCGCTATAGATACGTGAAGTAAAAAAGGGGGAAAGCAGAAAAAGCAAAAAATAAACGTTGTCCTCTAGAATCAAACATCCTGAAGAAACCCATAAAAATCATTCTGAAAGGAGCTGAAGATGTTATTCAGAAAAAGAGTACGATGGCACATAGGAAAGAATAAATACTACAAGTCTTCCATGGCAACATGTCGTCCACATACCGGTAGAAAGTCCCACATAGCTTAAACCTTTACCACCCCCAAAGGAAAAGCGCAAAAGCAAACATTGCGAAAACCAAAAAATGTTCTTAAATGACTACTAATAACACTTAGTCGTTCTAAAATAACGACTAATAACCCACCACCACAACACCTCATAACACCCCTTCACTCAAACCTACTCCTATGACATCTCCAAGTACCTTTCCAATTAACACGGCGATACCCGCGACCGATCCATACTGTCGATTAGACTCCCAGTAGCCATTGGGAAATAAGACCGTACGGGTGCTCACGGGTCAACTGCGGAGGTGGCCAGGGCAAGGAGCCACGTAGGAAGTGAAATGGTAAGGAAGGGAGTGATAGAGCGTGGAATAGGATGGGTCCTCAGAAAAGAATACAAAAGAATGTTAGGGGCAATGAGTTATATCAGACAGTCCCTAGCTAACAAGAAGCTTCCCTTACAACGACAAACAACAAAGGATGCAAATTACACCTTCATCCTATTGTTGTTGCATCCCGGCCCCCAAACAAGCACACGTCTACTAGTCCGAGTAAATCAGGTAGGATAGACTGAATTTAAGGTAAAGATGACCAACTTGAGGGTGTCGGGATACATGTGTAAAAGTTACCCCAATAGGCTACACTTTCAAAAAGACAGAACTATCCCGAAAAAATCCTTGAAAGGTCTACCGCACTTGCCGTATGACCTACAACAGTGCAAACTTGTCACTAAAAAAGTATAAGCATGCTTGGCGAGCATTCCAGCCCTTCAAGGAAAAATAACAAGCCTGGTAGCTCCTCGGGAATCACCGTCAGAAGAAAGTGACAGGAGATTCCCCCAGAGAAAAGGGTAGTAGGCAATGAAAGGATTCTAGCCCATAAGGGGAGAAAGAATACTTGCAAAGATTACCCACACCAGGAAAGCTGGCAAAAGATAACAAAGGCAGCAACAACACATCCAACTAGAACAATTCTTCAAGAAAGAAAAATTACAGCTATCAACCAAGCAAAGCAACCTATTGCGGACAACCGCTAAAACATATTTTCTCAAGAACAAAATAAACAAGGAAACCTTCCAAGAAGCAAAGCCACAAAGAAAAATGACGCCCGCCATCAACAAAGTTTCGAACGAAGCAAGGCTCCAGTGGCCATAAGACAAAGTGAAAAGGGTAAGAGAAATTGGTAATAGGAAAAATGTACAATGTATTTACTAAATTTTGTAATGTATTTCGAAATATGTCAAATTAATAAAAAGTGAAGATTAGCTACCTTCATTATTTTATTTTTTTCCAAAAATTTTCATTTTCATTAAGTGCATAATGTCACGACCCGCCTACTCGACTAGATCATTTTCAAGTATGATCGAGATTCCGGATTATTCTACACTTCTCTTGGGAGATCTTGAATAAGCATGGAAGAGTTTAGAAGCCCATGGAAGATTATGGATAATCTTGGAAGCTTTTGGAATATGTTAGAATAAGTTGGAAGCTCTAGAAAGTTACTAGAAGCTTATGGAAATCCTAGAAGCTAGAAGCTTCCAAAGAACCTTGTAGAACCTTGTATAGAGTAGTATAAATAGGAGTAGCCTCATTTGTAGATGGCATCCATAGAAGTTCACTTGTAAAGCTCTCTTGTAAAAGTTCTCTAAGTAATAATACAAAGTGTTCCTTTACATTCCACTTGTTCTATTCTTTGAAGTTTACTCTCGTTGCATACATCGTTAAGTGTTCGAGCAAGGCTAAGCATAGTCGAGACTAAGTGCCGCACGGAAGACCTTGTAGAGACAAGTCCGTGACAAGTGGTATCAGAGACAGGTTGATTCAAGGCGATGGCAAGCGAGACCGATAAGATTGGTGCTAGTGGAAGTGCGGTCGTTGACGAGAGGCAAGGTCGCGATGACAAGCGTCAAGACCCGAAGAAGAGAGGTGCATCTAAGGACGTTATGTCGAGCTTTGATAAGAGATTGACGGGTGTTGAGACATCCGTGTCGGAGTTGAAGACCCAAGTTGAGGGCTTGGATGGTCTAGACACCGAGTTCATGACCATGAAGGATGACTTTCGGGAGGTCATCAATACGCTTAGCGGTGAATTTAAGCGTGAAATCAATGGTATAAAAGAGTTGTTCGTAGGCAAAATCTCCAACATTGAAAAGACCATTGAAGACTTGCAAGCCGATGTAGTGTTATGCAAGCGATCCATGGCGAATGGAGGTGGAAACGTTGGTAATAATGCTCCAAAGATCGATGTTCCAAAACAATCACCGTTCGTGGGAAAGCGAGAAGCTAGGGCGGTTGATGATTACTTGTAGGAGATGGAGCAATACTTGGAGGGCGTCAACATTACGGATGACGAATCAAAGATCAAGATGGCGACCCCATACTTGAACGATACCGCGGCGTTATGGTGGAGACGTCGGTATGGAGATATTGAGCGAGGTACGTGTACTATCAATACTTGGGCTGATTTTGTTGCGGAACTTAAGAAGCAATTTTATCCCGAGAATGCTAAGAATGAAGCAAAGAGTCGGCTTCATAAACTTAAGCATTCCGGAATGATCCGGGATTATGTTAAGGAATTTACTACACTAACCTTGGAGATTCCGGATCTTTCCGAACAAGACTCTCTATTTTATTTCCTCGATGGTTTGCAAGGATGGGCTAAGATGAAGTTAGAGAGATGAGGAGTTCAAGACCTTGCTACGGCTATCGCCCATGCCGAGGGATTGATTTAATTTAGTACGAGAAGGGGAACGTCTAAGCCGAAGGATCGAAAGGTGAGCCATGAGAAAGGCAGGGGAGAGAAAGTCGCTCAAGCAATGCCCGATAATACACGTAAACCACCCACCGGAAAGAACAAGGAAGTGAAGACGGCCTTCAAGAGTGGTGGATGCTTCATATGTGACGGACCTCATAGAGCTTGAGATTTCCCCAAGAAAGCAAGCCTTAATGGAATGATGGCTTGTGAAGACGAAGGCCCAAGTGATGGTGGATGCATGAGCTCGATGAGGATTTTGAATGCAATCAAGGCCAAGACGGAGGTGCCAAAAGTTGTTGGTAAAGGATTGCAATTTGTGGAAGCAACCATCAATGGGATCAAGGTACGTGCTCTAGTAGATTTCGGTGCCACTCATAATTTTGTATCGGTTGATGAAGCCAAGCGTCTAAGGATTAGCGCTACAAAAGGAAGTAGAACGTTCAAGCGGCCAAGCCAATGGAAGGAGTAGCCAAGGATGTTCGAGCTAAGATTGGAGAATGGGAAGGGACGATCGATTTGTCGGTGGTCCCGATGGATGATTTCGATGTGGTTCTTGGGTTGGAGTTCCTCGATAAGGTACGAGCTTTCCCTATGCCATTTGCTAATTCTTTATGTATCCTAGATGGTGGAAAGACTTGCATGGTTAGCACGGAGCGGGATTCTAAGTATGGAGTGAAGACCCTTTCGGCCATGCAATTCAAGAAAGGGTACAACAAGAGCGAGCCTTGCTATTTGGATGTAACAAGGCTAGAGATGGATGGTGAGTCGGGCAAAGTGGAGGTACCGAAGGAGATCGAGCGGGTACTTGATGAGTTCAAGGACGTGATGCCCAAGGAGTTACCCAAAAAGCTACAACCTAGGAGGGAGGTGGATCATACCATCGAGTTGGAACCGGGTTCCAAGCCACCCGCCAAAGCCCCTTACCGAATGCCACCACCTGAGTTGGATGAGTTGCGTAAACAACTCAAGGATCTATTGGATGCGGGCTATGTTCGACCCTCGAAAGCCCCATATGGTGCGCCGGTGCTTTTTCAAAGGAAGAAGGACGGATCCTTGCGGATGTGCATAGACTACCGGGCACTTAACAGGGTAACGATTAAGAACAAGTACCCTATTCTTCTTATTGCGGATTTGTTTGATCAACTTGGAAAGGCGAGATACTTCTCCAAGTTAGACTTGAGATCGGGGTACTACCAAGTACGGATAGTGGAGGGAGACGAAGCTAAGACGACGTGAGTCACAAGGTATGGATCTTACGAGTTCTTAGTCATGCCCTTTGGCTTAAAAAATGCTCCCGCTACATTTTGCACCCTCATGAATAAGCTATTTCACCCGTTTCTTGACAAATTTGTAGTGGTATACTTAGACGATATCGTTGTTTATAGTCATACCTTGGAGGAGCATGTCTTACATTTGAAACAGGTGTTCCAAGTGTTACGAGACAATGAACTTTATGTGAAGTTGGAGAAATGCTCTTTCGCCCAAGATGAAGTCGAGTTCTTGGGACACATTTACAACTTGCGCTAGACACTAAAAGGTGGAGACAAGTTAATTTCAAAGCTCAGTATGAAAAAGGAAAGCTATGGCATTGATATTATCATAATAAAACAACAACAAACGTGGATATTCAGGGGCAATCTCAGTCTCTTAACAATAACACAACTACTGATGAATCTGAAGACAGCTATTGTAAACACTGCACGGAACAAGAGTAGCTGATAACTCAACTTTAGATGTTTAAGTTTTTTAAACTTATTCCATTCTAAACTATAAAAGTTACTTATTTCTAACAAGATAAACATTTGTGTCTTATTTACTACGACAAAGGCTATTTAAGGTCGGCATCGCATACATGAAACCAAAAACATACCCAAACGCGTTGCACGTACTCTTTCAGTTAATAAACAAAGAGTGTTTTGAGCTTAATAATTGAAACACCCCTACCTAAAGGTCACCACATATTTCGTTTGTAAATATTGACATACGTTGTTGAACGTATCTAGACATTCTGATTTCCCCCTTTAATCTCTTTTGATATCTTAACGGCCTAGCAAAATATATGGTGCATAACTTTACACGAAGCCTATTTAGATAGCAAAAGGTATTTGAGATGGATATCAGAAGTCCCATCTACGTTAACATTAGCCTCTTACACCTGTCTGAATAAACTAAACTATAAGTGTTTAACTTAAAATTTTCCATTATAAGCTGATAATGGAGATGCAAGATATGATGAGAAATATCATAAAATAATTGCAACTTTGTGCCACTCTCATTCAAAGTATTACTATTCGATGTCAAGTTTCAGCCCATTCTACTACGACTATATACAAAGATGTTTAACATCTTTGAGCCAATCATGGTTCATTGGGACGGCCGTCTGCTAGGGACCAATGATTATATCTTCTTACAGAAAATATATATTCATGTGTCGCCAACGGATGATAGCCACAATGAAACATGATTGAACTGAAGAGATTTACCAACTTTTTATATAATTGTGTTGCCATTCATTCGCTATAAACATGCAGTAATGCTTTGATCATTAATATTATCTGTTTGGAAAAATGTATCACAGTTCAGACGTAAAAATAGCGACTATAGGCATACAACCAAAAAATGCTTTTTAATTGTCACTTATGCATACTACAATTCATAGATTCTTAAACAAACAACGGCATATTCCGGTTGCAAGCTAATGACCAGCTAACCTACTCTATCGGAAAAATGAAGACTTATTCATTATTATGAAAATACGCCGTAAATAAAACCAATTATCATCACATCAATTGCCCCTATCTTACTATCATGAATAATTTTCGAATATCGTATATATCATATTCAATCACACCAAAACATATATAAAATTAAAAACATCTTCATTTCACTATTATCAAAGCAATACATCTGTATCTTCCACTCATGAATCAGTTTTAATTATCATTTCACTAACAATTACGACTGAAAAATTAGGAGTATAATCAAACCATACTACAAACCATAACCAAGTAAGGTATTTAAAAAAAAATAGATCTAATCAATCACAAATTTGAGAATGAGTTTTATAAAAAAATGAACATATAATTGATGAAATAATACCTGATACAATCAATCCCTTAATGATAACGTTTATTTTGATTCCTTATTGTTTGATTTCATTTATATTACTTCAAACTGAAACCCCTAAATACGCTCTAAAAACTTATTTCACCGGCATACGTTTTTTATGTGTGTTTTATTCCTGTGTGTGAGAGATAAAGACAGTCAAATACTTATAAATACGTTATATAAATAAAAAAGAACATTAAAAAAATTTATTAATTATTTAACAACCTAATTACATATTAGGTTTCCATCATATCATCAACCAAGACCAAGGAAAACACAGCTAAACCCAACAACCTACCTACACCATTGACCAACACAAGATACCCTAAAGACCCAAACCCACCCAAACGTAATCATACTTCTCCATGATGGTGATATGCTCATGCTTTTTGGTGATAATAGCACGCACCTCTACCAACATGACCGCAAGCGACTCCAACAAACGACGCTCCATCACTTGAACTTCATGAAGGCACTCATAGGTCTCATCAACAACTTCTTCTTCATCAAAGTTCAGAGACAAAACCTCATTCATTCTCTCCGTGCGCTTATTAACCCCTCTAACCAGATCATTTCTTCGTTCCCCTAGCCACATAACCATCCCCTCATCTTTTGCAATCTCTTGATTGAATAAAAACTTGAAGCATTTGTGTAGCTGATCTAATCCGCAGACATCTTTGAGCTCATTGATTAATGGGGTTTCAGACATTTTTCAGATGATTTGATGGTGGTTAGGTCACAAATGATGTTATGTTGAAAAAAGATAATAAGACTAATGAAAAGAAATGAATCACTAATATAATATATTGTAACTGAGGAAACTTAATCATTTCAAATATTAACTCGAGTATTAATTCATACAGTTCGTTCATCTTCCCATGCAGAAACATCAATCCGTAATTAACATAAATTTGACAAATACAACATAAAACCCTCCAACTTGAGAATGCCTTAAAATTACAACTAAACTTTGCAATATAACAAAAGTAGCCCTCAAAGTTTGTCTATTATAATCATACATAATATTTCCTAGAACCTACTTCATTAACAAATGTATGTATCTCTATCTATGTATCATTATCATGGTTTTTATCAATCTAATACGCTCAAATAACCAAATACGTATTGCTATCATGATAAACCTAAATATCATCCACATTATTTAAATGAAACTCAATTAAAGTTAATTAAATAACGTCAACAACATCCTTCATCCGGTGATCACAAATACAAATTGCAAACTTTTCCAACAAAATAAAACATTAAAATTATTAACTTACTATATAACATATAAATGATTCTATATGACGTAGAAATAACAAAATTATTTCAACAAGAAAAAAAATTGGCACGAGAAAGCATGAGTTGTAGATTGATCTATATGGGCGTCGAAATCATACTAAGAACCCGACAAATTACACAAACAATACACTATGAACCCTTAAATACACCATGTATGCATCACACATATATTTCAATTAAAGGTTTATTTAAGTTTATTTTAAAAAAATGATAGTAAACAAACATCTAATTATATTCATTCATCTTCATAGCATTTCCTTCTTCGACACGAGCACCGGCCTTTGCTGCAAAAACCAGGTTTGCTAACTTATGAAGTAATTCCTGATGTCTCTCCTGAGTTTTCCTTAGCGCTTCAACCACATCCAAAGCAACCACATCATTACCTAGGGCTTCCATGTTTGCAATCATACATCGGTTTCTTGCCATTACCCTCCTCAAATGCTCACAATTAGCAACAAGCAATTTAGACAACGCATCATCTTCGCCAGCCTGGTGAATAAACCACATACGCATGGCATCATTCAATTTAGAAGAACCAGAAAGAGTAATCAAGTTCTCTAGCATTTGAAATTGTGCCATTATATCAAAATACATATGTTTTCACATCTAAGCATGATAACAATGTCAAATAAATAGGCAAATATTCGCTTATGTAACCTATGCAAATT
Organism: Chrysanthemum seticuspe; assembly: GCA_019973895.1. Taxonomy (NCBI): domain Eukaryota; kingdom Viridiplantae; phylum Streptophyta; class Magnoliopsida; order Asterales; family Asteraceae; genus Chrysanthemum; species Chrysanthemum seticuspe. Next base: position 11,021,801 of record BPTQ01000003.1, on the reverse strand, counting down.
TAAAAAGTGCAATTGAAAAGACTATTTTAAATAGTCATTATTTAGTACATAATTGCAAAGTCCAATCAAATACCCAAAACAAAAACGAAAATTATACTAACATAAGCATTACGTATTTCACATTTAGATAAACCCGTGTCAACGCACGGGTGATGACTCGTTCCATATAAATATCCAGTCACAATTATCTTGTAGCTTTACATTATTCCTGTTGGCGGATGGCATTTGTGTGACCTCACCTAAAGTGCTAGGTACTCAATTATACATGATCAACCAATTGTTGTCTATATAATTCATCCATGTTGGTTAATTATTTCATTGATACAACCAGGGGCGGAGCTACCTTACTAGTAGTGGGGGGCAAGGTCTTGCGGATACACAAAATGTATAGTCAAAAAAGTAATATTGTGGCGAAAAAAGTCTAGTGCCCTCCCCCAACAAATCAAAGTGCCCTCGTCGCTCTCAGCTTGCCTATAATTAGAGCGCACTCTAATGCGAAAAACCTGTTTATCAGGTAGGTTTTTTTCAGTCGGAAAATATGGAGAAGAGGAGGCAATGGGGAAATGTGAAAGTGGGTGGGATGGTGGGGACTGTTTGACTGGGCCAATGGGTGAAAATATGATAGTATATGACTATATGTTACCTTTTTTTTTACAAATTGTACGAATAGTTAATTTAAATTTAATGTGTTACTAGTAGCAGTTTGTCAAATGGTTTTTCACCATAGTGGTTTTTCATATATTATTACATGTCGTTTGGTTAAACTATTGTTGAGCACAGTAATACAACATAAAAGAAAATAGTTGCAACATTAAGTCGGAGGGTTTTTTCTCTCTTTCGTAAAACTGAAAACATCATCTCTATCTTAGATATGGGTAAGATAGTCTACATCTCAACCTCCATAATACACCGTAAAAGACGTTATTTAGACTAATAACCCGTGAAAGATGGTTTTGAAAGTTACTATATATTATTTTAATTTTTTACCAACCGAATTCTTTTGTCGACACCTATACTTATTATAATTAGTGTTAAATGCAACATATTAGAGCACTTTTGCTGCCTTTATTTTAAACCCGGTCCGGTTTGTTTAAAATTGCGTTAGAAAAATGACACCTCCCCTTATCTAAAGTTTCGCTTGACGCCCCCTGTGATCACATTTTCTGGCTCCGCCACTGGATACAACCCATCAAATAAGCCAACAATCACACCTGAGCTTTATTCTCAGTAACAGTTATGAATTTATGATAGTTACACAACATTGTCTTCCAATTTATTCAGAATCTGAGGAATACAGTACATGCATCTATGAAATACTAAATCACCCACATGCAACTTACAACCGTTTTACAAGCACAACCCAAAACAAAACCATTACAAATTACAATACTTAGACCGTGGGGTTTTTATAGTAAAGTACATGTTTCTTGGGCTTAAAGAGGTTCCTAGAACCATATGTCGACCGAATCACATCACGAAACAAAACATACTGGGCGTGAGCATATATGGCGAATGGAATCAGAGCAAATCCGCTAATAAGGACAGGGATCCATAACAAACCCTTCTTGTAAAGTAAAAAAAAGCTGACACTAAGAGCAACTATCATGGATGTAATAGATAGAAAAAGAAATGATAGACCGACTATCAACTTTTGGGGTAATGATTGCAAGAAATCACCTTCGGCATAACGAGCCGTGAAGACGGATAAGAACATGTAGAGTATTGATGCTGAAGATGAGAACAGAGAAATGGCATCCGCCACAATGAAAACTTTGAAGGTTGTCATTGAATAAAAGATAGGGATACCATTGTTTTGGTCATACCCTCCTGGAACCGTAAAAGCAGCAGCGAATACCATAGTCGCGATAAGTGCAGCTACGACCATGCATTGACTAGCTATATCTTTCATCCATTGTTCCCCTTGTGTGACCATATCTTTGTGCTCCTTTGTAAACAACTCATGTGGTGTTAGACCATCACTGTTCCTCTCTTCTCTTAAAGATGGAAGGACTATTTGCTCTACCTCCTGCAACACAACAAATTAAAAGAGTTATAGACCAATTGGGGTTATATATATGGTATGCTATGAAGCTCATAGTGGAATCTATATATGTACCTGGAACCATAAAAGTTCTCTTTGCATCTCAAAAGCTCCTGAAACATTCTTGAGCTGCTTTCGATTCACAGTCTTTCCAACTAAATGTAACATATTGTTATCATTTATATCTTTGAGAGGGGTTATCATATCCTTCATCGCGCCTATCTCGTACAATAGACTATAGATACCCGCGTGGCGATGTCTGACAGCTATGTGAAAGATACTAAAGCCGTCATCATTATGCTGCCATATCAAATCAGGATATCTACGAATTAGCTCAACTATAAACTCGGTGTTGCCCATTTCTGCAGCAATAAATAATACCCGAGAAGAGTATCTATCCTGAGAAGGGTTGAAATCTTTTTCCTTACGCATTGTTTCGATATGTTCTGAAATGAGAGCATGTAGGGTTTCTGGCTTCCTTTTCTTTTGAGCATCATTGAAAAATTCCACAATATTTTTGGAAATTTTCTTTTGTAGTTCATGCGCTTTTTTTCCTTTAAAAGAACGCGTCTTGTTTTCATCCTTGATTATATTCTGGGTTTCGGTATGCATTTTCAACATATACCGAGAAACAAGTTCTTTTAGCTCTGGGAGACTATGTTCGTTTTGACAAGTGTTTTCCAGCTCCTTAAGTTGCTCAGAAACGAGTTTTTGGAGCTGTATAGCTTGAAGGACCAACGATCCTTTATCTAGTTCAATCTTATCCCGTGGCCCTTTAAGTATATCATCAATATCCTTCTTAGGTAGTTTCACAATGTCTTCCCAAAGGGTTCTTAGTAATTTTAATGCTTGACTTTCCTTTTCAAAAACTCCCGCCTCTAAATCAATGAACATGGCCGGTCCTGAGTTATCTGCTGTCTTGGGCGAGATAGTTTTTTGATGCCCTAATCAAAACGATAAAAAATGACTACAAAGTACTTTTAACAAACATACTCCTTTTTTTAAGGAGACGGATTTTAAACAAAACTTGCATATCAACTTAATAATACATGAACAGTTTTTTAATTAATTTGAATTTGTCTAATGGTTTTTAGCTTTTTTTCAGTTCATATTGTTCTATAATATAAGAAATCGATAGTGCTTAACTCATACGAGTTAGCACCTAATTACATATTTTTATGACCAAAGTTACGATTAAATTACATGTCAAACATTTTTATGAAGGTAAAACAAAAATCAAGTATTTCACATCTACGAATTAAAATTGAAAGAAACAAGAAAAATAAACTAAAAAGGAAAAAATGTAAAAACTAAATGTTATGTGTGTGTGTCTCTCTCTCTCTCTCTCTCTCTCTCTCTATATATATATATATATATATATATATATATATATATATATATATATATATATATATAGTTATGATCAAATAAGAAGATTAATTAAATTAAAAATGATAAAAAGAAATCACAACCACTCATTTCAGATGCACCTACAAAAATAGATGCATCTCCCCTAAAATTTCTCCCTTCTATCTGAAATGTGTGGCTAGAAATTCTTCTTATTCTTCTTATTTTAATTTTTCTTCTTACCGGATCCCTTCCCTATATATATATATATATATATATATATATATATATATATATATATATATATATATATATATATATATATATATATATATATATATATATATATATATATATATATATATATATATATATAGTGAGGATCACGTGCGGACGTACGTACAGATCTGGACCGCCCATTCCAGATCTGATCTTGACTTTTTCTAAAAAAGTCAAGATCTACGCTAACTTCACGGTACCAATTGACCATGTAAACGATTTTTTATTTATTTTTTATTTTTTTCCTTTTGAGCGATCCTTACTATTGTTATCTTCTTTCATTTTTTTTATTTTTTCCGATTTTTTTGAGCAATTTTTTTGATTTTTTGATAATGAGTCCTACCGTGATATTAATGATATTATGAGTCCTACTGTGATATTATAAAATGGTGATATTATAAAACCAACTGTGATATTAAGTCTTTTTACATGTAAAAATGAATCGAGATATTAAGAAACATATGATAGTTACTATGATATTAACAATTTTATTAAAAAAATATATGATAGTAAAAAGGAGCCGTGATATTAACATTTTTTTATTAAAAAAAAAAGGTGATATTAATAATATTAGGGAAAAAAAAACAAAAAAATAGTGTGATATAAAAAAAAACAGTGTGATATTAACAATTTGTATTTAAAAAAAAAAGTTTATGTGATATTAAGATCAGATCTTGAATACCTTTAATCGTGAGAACGTTTTTTTTTTTTTTTTTTTTTTTTTTTTTTTTTTTTTTGAAAATGTTTTCAGCGATTCTTAATAAATTATCATCCTCTTTATTTTTTTAATTTTTTCAGATTTTCTTATTTTTTTTAAAAGCTACTGTGTTTTTTCCGCACCATCCCTACTTAAAAGCTTAATCCCACCCGTTCCCTTCCCTATATATATATATATATATATATATATATATATATATATATATATATATATATATATATATATATATATATATATATATATATATATATATATATATAGTGTAACTTTTTTTCAGAACTCATATAAATGTGAGAACTTTCAGAACTCCCCTAAACCAATCAAATTTTAGTAAATTATTTTATGTTTAATTTATTATATGTAATTTTCATAAAATGATCTCTTATACAAACATAATCTACAACGAATTCATTGAAAGTCTTCGTATTTCAATCAAGAAAATAAGACCATGAACAATACTTGAGAGAATTTTACTATGTTTATAAAATCCACTTACACACAAATCTGCAATGAATTCAATGAAATTCTTTGTATTTCGATCTATTAAAATAGACCACGAACAATATTTTGAGAAAATTTTACTATTATTGAATTGTGTATAAGAGTTCTGTCGGTGCTCACACTTATATGAGTTCTGAAAAGAAAGTATATATATATATATATATATATATATATATATATACACTAGCGCGGCGGGTACCCGTATCATTATATTTTCCGGTGAGAATTTTGTTTCAAAGTTTTTTTTTTTCTTTTTTTTTCCAGCAGTATAGTTTTTAGTTGCATAATCACTTAATATTAAATTTGTGATAGGTTCAAGTATCTAGAAAGAGAATGTACAAGGAATGTAGCGTTAATATGAATAAATTAAATTAATTTTAACTTGATCGAGTTATAACACAACAAGATGCTCACGATTTCACATATTAAAATCTAAAAAGCAACAAACCTTTAAACAAGATGAAGATCATAATTTTATTTATATTTCGCAGAATTAAAAGTAAATGTAAACTAACACAACACAATATGTATTTTTACAACCAAATATGTGTGTGCAAACTTGTATTAATATAAAGTTAGTTGTGCCTCAAGGACAACACTTTACAATAAACCAATTAGGCCAGAAAATAAAAATCTTTCGGCATTAAACACACACTTATAACAATACAACCCTAATTTTACACTCACACCTACACGTAACCACTGAACCCACTAAAACAACAATGAAACCACCCAAGCTCGAAGCACCACCAGTTAAAACAAGATTTGGTGGTGTCGGCGGCGTAATCAGTTAATGTTGGCCGCGGTGCTGGTGGTTGTGGCAATGGAAGAATCTGATGTGAGCCTACTTGTTCGCGTGAGTGAGTTTTGTGGTGGTGGCGGAAATAGGCGGCAGTCGATGGTGGTATACAGAGAGAGATTGAGAGATGCTAATTTATGTTTTAGGTTGTAAAGAATGTATTTTTTGTGGGTTTTTGTTTCTTTGTTTGGTATGTTTTTTTTAGATGTGTAAATGTTTGGCTTTTACATGGTGCAAACATACGTGTGTAATGTTCTAATATTAGGTTCGGAGTTAAGATTTCTTTTTGCAAAACGTTTAAATTAATAATGATATAGGAAATAGATAACAGTTTTGTTTTTCAAATTCTAGCATTTATATAAACGTTCAATGTTTAATTTTTGGTCATAAAGCCTTTCTTTATTACAGGGCTTTTAATGTATTGACCATTTGTTAATTCATTTATTGTTATTATCTAATGGCTTTTTATTTCTTAATAAGAAAATTTTTTTGGTCTTACATTTTTAAGACTACTTCTTTTAGTAAGTCTCAAATCTATCATAAGGTAGTGTGTGTGTGTGTATATATATATATATATATATATATATATATATATATATATATATATATATATATATATATATTTATATATATATATATATATATATATATAGAGTGAGGATCAGGTGCGGATTTTTTTAATTCGTGCGGATGTGCGGATGAATCTGGACCGCCCATTCCATATCTGATCTTGACTTTTTGTAAAAAAGTCAAGATCTACGCTAATTTCACGGTAGCAATTGACCATGTAAACGATTTTTTTAATTTTTTTCCTTTTGAGGGATCGTTACTATTGTTATCTTCTTTCATTTTTTAATTTTTTCAGATTTTTCTGAGCAATTTATGTTTTTTTTATTATGAGTTCTATCGTGATATTAACGATATTATGAGTTCTACTGTGATATTAACAATTTTACTTAATATCACTGCCTTTTTTATTACGATATTAAGAAAACTTACGGTGATATTAAAAAAATTAACTTTGATATTAAGAAAACATGTAAAAAGTAACTGGGATATTAACAATTTTACTTAAAAAGTTACTTTGATATTAGAAAAAAACTTAATATCACTGCTAGTTTAGAAACTACTGCTAGCCTTAGTGAAACTACTGCTAGCCTTAGTTAGTAGTGATATTAAGAAAGCTTGATAATTACGGTGATATTAACAAAATTCATAATATCATTGTACCTTTTAACCATTAAAATGATTTTTTTTCTGATTTTTTTTTTCAGCGATTCTTAATAAATTGTTGTCCTCTTTCTTTTTTTAATTTTTTCAGATTTTTTTGAATTAATTTTTTTTTGAATGTTACTGTGATATTATCCGCACCATCCCTACTTAAAATGTAATCCGCACCCGATCCCTTCCCTATATATATATATATATATATATATATATATATATATATATATATATATATATATATATATAAGGATTAGATCATTTGAAAAGTTGATCTCAAGAGAAAAAAGTAAAAAAGTAATCTCAACCATTAGATCACCCCCTCTTCCCCTCTCTTTTTTTACACCAAACTATAGAGACCTTATTGTATTTTCCTTCATTCTCTAATGGAGGTTTTGTATATTCGCACCCTACCCCCCCCCCCCCTATATATATATATATATATATTAGGGCAAAAAAAAAATTTTTGAGCCAAATTTATAACCGAGATGCACCCAACGATGTTACTTAATATGCTCCTATAACATTGCAATAACTTAGTGTGCTATGCTCTTTAAGGGATATTAGTTGTACAACCAGGAACGGAGCCATGGTAATGCCGCATCTCTTTGTTATAGCGGGCTTTGTCATTGGGATAACGCCAGTACATATTAACCATCGTGAATTGATGAAAAGTAAAACAAAATGACTCTGAAACATGTTAGGATAAATTATTTCATTGTATATTAACCATGTGATTAATTAAATAAGCGTGTTGAATCTATTGAAAAATCTCTCTTTCAGACACAAAGGTTGAAGGTTTTAATTCAAAACTTTTCTGGAATAAGTTAATAACATATGTGATTTGATGCACCTTTTTATTTTGGTGCATCACAGTTAAAAAAAATAATTACAACTATTATGCACCAATTTTTATAACTGAGATGCACAAAAAAAAGTGCATCACAATTATAATTTTTTTGCGGGAAAAAAAATTAGCCATATATATATATATATATATATATATATATATATATATATTTGCGGGGTGAAGTTTGAGATGTTTCAATCGACCTTATAATTTGTTTTTTCACTTTTCTATCTAATTACACTTTTCCCTAAAATCGGACTATATATATATATACACACACACACACACACACACACACACACACACACACACACACACACACACATATATATATATATATATATATATATATATATATATATATATAGAGTGAGGATCATGTGCGGATTTTTTTAATTCGTGCGGATGTGCGGATAGATCTGGACCACTCATTCTAGATCTGATCTTGACTTTTTGTAAAAAAGTCGATATCTGCGCTAACTTCACGGTACCAATTGACCATGTAAACGATTTTTTATTTTTTTTCCTTTTGAGGGATCCTTACTATTGTTATCTTCTTTCATTTTCTTATTTTTCTAGATTTTTAAAGAAAAAATAAAGGCAGAGTAGTTGTCATGTCGGTACATGATTATAACGGTGACTATCTGGCGGTGGCGAATGCAAATTTTGTGGCAGAGCTAAGAGCATCCATTATGATAAACCTTTTACAAAGGTTTATACATTAACACATCAATAAATTTTAGACCTTTTGATTTTAGAAACGTACATTCACTATAGTATAAACCTTTTCAAGTTCATAAAATGTTTTTTTTAACAAATGCATTAAATGTATTGAATTCATAAAGAGGTTCAAGAATTAGGACCTCTTCATGCCACATGGACATGAAATGAGTGTCCACTATGGTTGAAATAAACATAAATCTTTTTATCTTTCTTAGACCTTTTCATAAACCCACAATAGTGGATGCCCTAATGGTATTGGTGTATTGGGAGAAGTGGTGGTGATGATGAAGGATTATTGTGGCTGGTTAAATCGTGGATGTTGTGTATTTGGCAAAATTAGCGGTAAGCTGTATGTTGTAAGCTGTAAGCTGTAAACTACAAAGCTGTTAACATGAGCTACAATATGTATTCTTTTTTCAATAAAAGTGTTTGGTAAATTAGCTGTTAAATAATTATAAGAAGTAAAATGACATAAAAGGACAAATCTATAATTCTAAATAAATGTCTGGAGGGTATATCATTAATTTAAAGTTTAAATAGCTCTAAGACATTTAAAAAGCTTCATGAATCAGCTTTTCATTTTGGAGCTATTTGTTTGAAATAAAAGCTTGTAATTAATGCATCCAAACGAAGCTACTTAGTTTATAGGAGATTATTTTGTAACAAAAAGCTAACAGCTCCTCTATAAAGCCCCTGCCAAACAGGCCCTAAATGAATTAGCTTAGTTGGTCACTTGAGTTTTTTTTAAGTTTGGGGAGTGGTTTTATCCGGGTTCGAGCCTCGCAAGTAATAAAAAAGATATGGATTTTCTTTTTAGTGCGAAGCCGTGAGTTCTAGGGGTTTTACGGGTCTTTCTTAGTGGTTCGGGTCCCGGAGTCTGCCTGTTTGGATGGTTTAACTCGAGGGATCGGATTTCAAGTGTGTTGTCGTTCTAAAAAGAAAAAAAAATATAATAATAAGGAAAAAAAAATCGTGGATGTGTTGGTTAGAGAGCTAGGTACCATAACAAGGGTTCACTTCATCGTCGCGCCACCTCAGCGCCACATCAGCATCTCATTTTCCCACAACTAACCACAACAAACCCCCTCCTCACTCATAACAAACCTCAACCTCTTCATTTGGGCCCCACCACTACCACTTTATTTTTTTTATTCAATTTTTCAAATAACTGAAATTCATTTATTAAAATAAAAAATACAAAACACTATATTTAAAAAAAAGTTGATAAATTAAAAAAAAAATAAAATTCCAAAAAAAAATGTGAAAAAAAATTCGAAAATGTGTAAACAAGATGCTGTGTTTTAACTGTCCTTCTTCAACCTTAAAAAAAAGAGAATGCATCTTCTTCAACCCACCACTATTATCCACTAAAAAAAAAAAAAAAAAAAAAAAAAAAAAAAAACATCTTCTTCAACCTTTCTTCACACACACTACAAACACTTCTTCTCAAATCCATCACAAACCCACTTCTTCTAAAATCCAACACAAACCACTTGTTCTTCATTTACACAATTACACACACTTGATAAATCAAAAAAAGAAAAAAGAAGAGAAAATCAAACCTGTCAGAATGTTTAGCTCGTCGTGCAGACGATTACCAAAATGACGGCGACGGACAACGAGACACGGCGGTGTCAAAACGAAGGACGACGAAGCTCCAGCTCAGACGGCGAGCTTGCACAACGAGCCCACACCGTCCACTCTTAGAGGGTGGAAAATTTCTTAAAAGTAATGAAAATAACGTAATCGAAATAAAAGCAAAATGTAGAATACTACAAGTTAATAGTAACAGACACCACGAGGATACATACGAGCCCAATTTATTTTTATTTTATTTTATTATAATAATTATTATTTTTTTTAAGTAAAAAACTTGTTACGGTTGACCAACTTATTGTTAACGTATGATATGGATAGACTCTAGTAGTCAATTAGTAGATAATTACAAAGCTCTAGTTGTACATATTTATTAGTGATTACCCTTGATTGGTGGGGTTTACCTAATATAGTTTTCATATCTCCTATATGTAGCCATCGATTGATCTGTAATGGGCAAGCAAAAATCAAATAACATTTATTCAATATTCATTCTCATTGTGTATATTCTTCATGGTGTCAAAGCCTCAATAAACACATCGATCCAAAATTCTCACCAGCCTAATTTTTTTTCTTTTGTTCGTGTTTGTTCTTAGGTAACAAATAAAGGATCTTGTTCTTTGGTAACAAGAGGTTTAATATATAGTAGTACTTGGTTCTCGGTGGCAAGTATTTCGTCTGCTCGTGTGTGCTTTGGGTCACATATTATTTGTTGATTTTCATACAGTAACATTCACTATACAGTAACATATACACATCATTCACTCCAACAAAAACCCTACTGCCCACGTTTTTTTTCTTTTCCTAATACAGTACCATGACCGGATACGATGCTATTCCCGTTATCCTTCTCTCAGACTCTGTAGGTACAACTTCTAAGGGTGTTATTGGTCCTACGATTTGTCCTACTACAACACCTAGTGCACTATATCAAAATATACAACCTACTGTTGGACCAGTGGTGTATCATGCAAGCCCAACTCTACAACATGTCCAACTTATCTATCCAGCATGTCACGCAGTTAGCCCATTAAATCAACCCCCTAGCTACTACACCATAGCAGGCCCACCTGATTTTGTCTCGGCCCAACATGCTCACCCCCTTAGCGCACCAACTAGGCTCATGTATTCTACCCATCCGATAATACACCAACCCCAGCCCGTGTACCCCACAGCTCCGCCAGCCCCGCAACTCGGGTCAACGGGACACCAGGTTCTCCCGGGACAGGAGACCACTTTACCCCATGCCTTCACTGCCGAGACGCCTCAAGATCCCACTACTGGAGCCTGGAACATGGACACAGGTGCGAGCTCACATCTTAATGATTCAGTTAATAGTTTTGGTAATGTTTTTAATACGTGCATGTATCCGTCCGTCTCGGTTGGTGATGGGCATTCTATTACTGTCACCAATACGGGTCATAGTATTCTGCCAACTCCCTTTCGACCTCTTCACCTAAACAACGTACTTATTACTCCCCATATTGTCAAAAATTTAATATCTGTTCGTCAATTTGTTCGAGATAATCATTGCACTGTTGAATTTGATGCATTTGGTTTTTCTGTAAAAGATTTCATGATGCGTCGGGTTCTTCTCCAATGTGATAGCATGGGCGACCTTTATCCTGTCACGGCCCCATCTCCCATTCCTCAAGCTCTCCTTGTCAGTCAACATACGTAGCATCAGCGTCTTGGGCATCCAGGAGGCGAAGTGTTACGTCGTCTTGTGTCAAATAACTCTATTTCGTGTAATAAGGAGAAGCCTCCTATGCTTTGTCATGCTTGTCAACTTGGCAAACACGTTAGACTTCCATTTGTTAGTTCAGATACTTTCGTCAATGCTTGCTTTGACATCATTCACTCGGATGTATGGACTTCACCAATTTCGAGTCTTTCTGGTTTTAAATATTATGTCTTGTTCTTGGATCATTATTCGCAGTTTGTTTGGGTTTATCCACTGCTTAATAAATCTGATGTCTTGTCTAAATTTGTGTTGTTTCGTAATTATGTCCATACTCAGTTTAAGTGTGAAATAAAGTCTTATCAGTGTGATCATGGTGGTGAATTTGACAACCGCAACTTACATAAACTTTTTGCTGAAAATGGTATTCAGTTTCGATTTTCATGCCCAAAAACCTCCCAACAAAATGGTAAATCCGAACGGATGGTTCGTACAATCAATAATAAAATTCGGACCTTACTTTTTCAAGCGAACCTTCCGCCAACATTCTGGGTGGAAGCTCTCAATATGGCCGTTCATTTACTAAATATTTTGCCTTCCACAACCATTCACAATGAAATACCTTATACCCGTTTGTTTGGCAAAAACCCGAACTATAGCCTTTTACGTGCATTTGGGTGCCTTTGTTACCCTCACTTATATCCAACTCACAAACTTGAACCACGCGCCACACCCTCAATACTTTTGGGACATGCTTCAAATCATCGTGGGTATCGTTGCCTTGAATTAGACACAAATAACAGAATTATCTCCCGCCATGTTACGTTTGATGAAACTGTTTTTCCATGTGGTTCTATTAAACCGACATCGGCACCCACCTACAACTTTTTGGATGACTCACCCGATATAAATCCTCAATTCATTCTATCCGCTCCTGTTGTGCGACCCATTGTGCCTCAACCTACAAATGAGCCAACAACACCAATTCCCACCAGTCCTAATACGGCCCAACATGAGGCAGCCCATAACCCATCACCATTCCCATCACCACCAGCCACCCAACAACATACTCCAAATTTATCACCACCCGCAAACCAGCACCAACAAATTATTCCAGGCCCTCCTCAAATTATTCTGAACCCTCCTTACAACCCAAACCCTGTCTCGATTCATCCCATGGTCACACGATTTCGTGTCGGGACTAATCGTCCTACTGAGCGTCTCAATATGCATGTGTCTTCGGTTTCACCATTACCAAAGTCCTATCGTCATGCGTTTAATGATCCAAATTGGCAAAATGCTATGCGTGATGAATACACTGCACTCATTAAGAACAAAACTTGGACTATAGTGCCTCGACCCACGAACACCAACATTATTCGTTGTATGTGGCTTTTTCGCCATAAGTATTTGGCTGATGGCACTCTTAGTCGCTACAAAGCTCGTCTTGTGGCAAATGGTAGTACTCAATTAGAGGGGGTTGATGTAGATGAGACCTTTAGTCCGGTAGTTAAGCAGGGTACTATTCGGACTGTTCTGAGTTTGGCTACCTCTCGACATTGGCCGATTCATCAACTTGATGTCAAGAATGCTTTCTTGCATGGTGACTTATCTGAGACAGTTTATATGCATCAGCCTCCCGGGTTTCGCGATTATGAGCATCCTGATTATGTGTGTTTATTACAATGGTTTTTATATGAATTGAAGCAGGCCCCTAGAGCTTGGTTTCAACGATTTGCATCTTATATCACTCGGGTTGGGTTTTCTCATAGTCGCTGTGACTCATCATTATTTATTTACAGACAGGGGACGGATACTGCTTACTTGTTATTGTATGTTGATGATATTGTTCTCACAGCTTCTTCTGAGAGTTTGTTGCAGCGGATTATTGGATCCTTACATCAGGAGTTTGCTATGACAAATTTGGGTTCACTTAATTATTTTCTGGGCATCTCTGTTACACGTGATTCTTCAGGGTTGTTTTTATCTCAGAAGAAATATGCTATTGAGGTTTTGGAGAGAGCACATATGGTTAATTGTAATACCAGTCAGACTCCTGTTGACACAGAGTCTAAACTGGGGGATGATGGTGATCCGGTATCTGATCCTACTTTATATCGGAGTCTTGCGGGTTCTCTTCAGTATCTCACCTTTACTCGCCCAGATATATCTTATGCAGTTCAGCAGGTTTGCCTTCATATGCATGACCCTCGAGAGCCCCATTTGTCGGCTCTCAAACGGATTTTGCGGTATGTTCGGGGTACCTTACACTATGGGCTACAGTTATTTCCATTTTCTACTACATCCTTGGTTGCTTATTTGGATGCAGATTGGGCTGGTTGTCCTACCACTAGGAGATCGACTTCTGGGTATTGTGTATTTCTTGGCAACAACTTACTCTCGTGGTCCTCTAAGCGTCAACCGACGCTTTCTCGTTCTAGTGCAGAAGCAGAGTACCGTGGGGTTGCCAATGCTGTTGCTGAGACTTGTTGGTTACGGAATTTACTGCGTGAGCTACACACACCTTTATCTTCCGCTACGCTTGTCTACTGTGATAATGTAAGTGCTGTGTACTTATCCTGTAATCCGGTTCAGCATCAGCGTACGAAGCACATTGAGATCGATATTCACTTTGTTCGAGACTTAGTTGCTACTGGTCAGGTTCGGGTTCTCCATGTTCCTTCACGTTATCAGTATGCAGACATCTTCACGAAAGGATTGCCATCTGCTTTGTTTGAAGAATTTCGCTCCAGTCTAAGCGTCAGGTGTCCTCACGCTCCGACTGCGGGGGAGTGTTAACGTATGATATGGATAGACTCTAGTAGTCAATTAGTAGATAATTACAAAGCTCTAGTTGTACACATTTATTAGTGATTACCCTTGATTGGTGGGGTTTACCTAATATAGTTTTCATGTCTTCTATATGTAGCCATCGATTGATCTGTAATGGGCAAGCAAAAATCAAATAACATTTATTCAATATTCATTCTCATTGTGTATATTCTTCACTTATAGCGATTTATATCTACATATTAAAAAAAGGCGATATACCTTTAACAAAGGAGTAACCAACTGTGTTTTTCTATAGATTGTAACCATATATATATATATATATAAATATCTTTGGGGGAATGTTTTTAATGAAAATAAAAATTTAAATAAAAATATTGAGAATAATTTATAGTTATATAGAAAAATTTAAAGTGAAATGCATTAATTTTTGTAAATGTATAAATATACGGTTGTGTTTTCTTCTTACATCTCCATTTTAACTTTGTACCTTATTCGATGTTTAACTCGTACCATGGGATCATGGCCGGATTTGGGCCTGTGTAAAGTGACCAACTGCACAGGGCCCAAAATCCAAGAGGGGCTCCAAAATTTTCCAGCTTGTGTATAGTGGATATCAAGCCCAATAGCAATGAAGGTCCAATACACTGTTTTTTGTTTGGCGGGAGCAAACATCTATGTATTAAGAACATTTAACACCCGAATTTTGCATTCTAATCATCTAAAGGGTTAACACATTCGAGACTCAACAATCGTCTTAATCATTCACACGATTTACACGATTTCAATAGGTACAAATCTCTATTTTTATTAGTCCTTGTTTCTTTAGTTTAATTCCCTTATTAGTTTTTACTTTAATAGCCTTTAATAGTTGTGATTGGAAACCTAATGTTGATAGAGATTTGTACATCTTTAGTTTAATTCTCCTTCAATATCAGGTACAACATCTTTAGTTTTATTCTATATTTATTGTGATTGGGAACCACTTAACCAAGCCAATTTTAATTCTTGTTTAAGTTATTGTGCGTGTATTACCTATAGGCCTCTAAAGTTTAAATAAATTAGAATCAGTGGAAGGATTTTAAGCTTGATACAATGATATATAAAGAGGTGATTGACAACTTTGCTTCAAAGAATGCTAGGAGAATTGCATTATTTAAGAAATAGATACTCTAATTTGTACCCATAATTAAAAGTATTTATAGTTTTTTTTAAGAATATTATGAATTTATTTTGCATTAGCTTATAATTTTGGGTTTAAGGAGGGCCTCTTTTGCGACAATGGTACATGGCCTCCAAAATCCACAGGACAGCCCTGCATGGGATACATACTTTTCTACATGGAGGGATTGAAAATTATTAAAATTTTTGTTATCTTTATTTTTTTATTGATTATCTCTAAAAACAGAAATTCACCCACTTATATACCAATTAATAATACTTCATAAATGTCTCAGTTGTTGAAAATTAAATCTATTACCACTTGGCTAAGCTAAAGACTATTTGGTTTTTAATTCTAGATAATGATATTATGTTTAAGAGAACATGCATGTGACACATATTTAAGTGTGTTTAATTGTGCATAGACGACACATGATATAACAATGAAACAAACTAATTGAAATGCTAATGATTTGTACACTCTAATTTCTTATTTGTACACTCAAATCTGTGCATTAATCAGTTGTACATTTATCATATGCTGCTTTACCGGTTTGTACATTTGAGTGTACAAATAACAAATAAGAGTGTGCCAATCAATTCCCTAATTGAAATATCTATTGTAGATGACATGGCACATGCATTAGCATGAAAGGACGATGAAAAGAGCATACCTGAATTCACGGTTCCCTTTATGAAACTAGATTTTGATTTCGAAAATGCTTCAGGCTTTCGTGCCAAAACTCCGAGTAGTTTGTTGGTCCTACCAATGCTTGGATGCTTTTCCACTATGTCGAGTGCAATATCTAAAAGATATGATAGTTAGTTTCAAAGAAATGTTACAACAAAAACGAACTAAAACAAAAGCAAAACCCTATAAAGATTTTTCATTTATATAAATAGTTAATATGGAAAGTTATTTATTATTATTATTATTATTATTATTATTATTATTATTATTATTATTATTATTATTATTATTATTTTTCTAAATAGTTTATTTATGAGTTAGTTTAGTACTGAAGTCTCTATAAGATGGAGAGTCTACATATATGAAAAAGTGAATATGAGGTTGTCTCACATCTACGCTTACATGCGAAACAATTAAAAATCACTAAAAAATACGTCATTTTGATTATTATTTTTTCAAAATTTTGTAGTGGAACTAATATATGCATAGTGAAATGCATTTTTATAGTGAATTAAATCAAACCATTCTCTTTCTCTCTCTAGGCGAATTTGGCGACTCGCCCCTTTTTCACAACGAACCATTTCCTGCTTGATTTGTGGGTGGTTTTTTGTGATTCTTATCTGTAATCCATCTTGTATTTCATCTAAACTTTCAACCTTGTCATGCCAATCGATTCAAATAAACCCCCAGATCCCCCATTCGATCATAGTGAAGATAGAAGTTTTACACCCACTTTGGTGACGTCAGCAAATAATCCCCATATCCAAGAAATGAAGATTGAAGACGATTTGAAGGTTTCTAGAGGTAGGGGTAGGCCGAGGAAACATCATAATCATTCTATTGGGTCTACCCCCAAGAATGTATCTCCTAATTCAGCTTCAGCTGGAGCTGGTTCGGTTCTAAAACGGCTTCGTGCTTCTAAAGTGATGGGTAAGGCTAGGAATAGAGTTGATTCTTCTCCTGCTGATTCTAGGGGTGGTAAGCGTGTTGATCCCACTCCTTTAACTGATACTATGCATAGCATTCTTAATAGCATTAAGTCTTGTGAAAATCCCAGTCTTAAGAAGTTTTCTGCTGGTACTTGTGATAGTATTAAGCGAATGATTGAGGTCAATAATGGTTTGAATCCGGTTAATGATGAGTCGTTTATTAAGGAACCACTGATTCCTTCTAATGATTTCGTCATTGATAGTGATTCTAGGAGTCCTGTGGCTAATGGCAGTGGTTCTAAGGATAGTGTTGAGCAGACTAGTATAGGAGATGTAGGTAATGCTAGTTCTGTCCACTCTACTCCTTTGGATTCCACTACCTCTGCTAAGACAGGAATGCATTTTGAGTTTGGTAAGGTCGATAGTGCTAAAGGTATTCTGAAAAAGCCATCCGCCCCTTTACTAAAAGTTCAGTTTGTTAGTAATGTGGGTAGTAATCAATTTAGTAAGAAGCCCAATGATAATACTGTAAAGGGTAGTTGGAACTCTGATGAAGGAAATGTTTTTGGTTCAAAGATCATGTCAAATCAGTATTCTTCTTTTGCGGATAGATTTGCTGAGAAGCTTAAGAAGGGTTCAGAAGAGTTAGCTTTGAAAATGGAGTATATGCCTAGTTCAGTGTCTAAGCTTGATAATGGTGGGAGGAGAATTTCTTTTACCGCTGAGGAAGTGATCAAAGGTGGCGCTGAATGTTCTCTTCAGTTATATGGTTATTTTGTGGGAACCTCAATGGATTATAGAGTCATTAGAGCTAATTTAATGAGAATGTGGAGGGTTCATGGCATTGAGGAAATCACTAAGACCAATTCTGGAATTTTTTTATTTCAAGTTCAAAAGCGAAGATGGTATGAAGAATGTTTTAGAAAGTGGGCCCTGGATGGTGCAAAACATTCCTTTGGTTCTTAATGTGTGGGAACAGGGGATTTGGTTGGAAAAAGTTGAACCATCTACAATTCCTATTTGGGTGTGTGTATATAACATTCCAATGGAATTATGTAATGGAAACGGGATTGGTAAGATCATGAGTGGTATTGGTAGGACTTTGCTAATGGATAAGATGACAAAAGAGCGGTGTTTAAAGAAAGCGGGAAAACTTGATTTTGCTAGAATTCTTGTGGAGGTCTCAGTTGTTGATGAGCTTCCTAATTTTTTGGAAATTGCTTACCCTCCTATAGGAAATAGACCAGCTAAGCTTGGGAATCTTGAAGTAAAGTACCAGTGGAAACCCCCGTTATGTACCTATTGTAAAACATTTGGTCACACTACTATGTCTTGTAAATTGAGGCCTAGGACTGTGGAAGAGAGTGCAACTGCAATCTTGAAAGAAGCTCTAAAAGTAAGTTCTAGTCCAAATGATACAATGGTGTCTGAAATATATGATGATGGTTTTGTTACAGTGGGTAAGAAGAATAGGCCAGTTGAAAAGAATTCTTTACCCCCTCAAGTGAAACTAGGCAATAGAGTTCAAAATAAAAATGGTTTTAATGCTGGAAGACAGTATGGAAGCGATTTTAATCAAGTTAGAGGCAAACAGGGTAATCAACATGATGGTTATGAAAAGGAAAGGTTTCGGCAAACTGGAAAAGGAGTTAGAAAACAGGGAAATTCTGGTGGAAATGAGAAGAGTAAGCAACAAGGAGGATCTTTGAAGAAGAATGTGGTGGAAAAGAATAATTCAAAAAATGATAATCCAAGTTCAGTGGAAAACCAAAAGAAGACTCTCAGGAAATTAAGTCATGATCCGAATTTTAAACCAAGAGTTCTTGTTAGGGGTTCTGGTTCAGATTGTAACTTAATGGAAATCCAGGAAGAAGCTGTTCCGGTTTCAAACTCGTTTCATGTTTTATTTGATGAAGTGATGAATGAGGAATATGAAAGTAGTGTTTGGCCTAAGCTTAAAGGTGAAGTAGATGATCTTATGGAAGCAGGTATTTACCCGTCTAGAGAAATAAGAGCTGATTGGTCATTACGACAAATAGAGTATTTTTATAATAATTGTCACAAATTTCATCTCGATCCTGCTTGTGAAGATGAAGAGGAAGATGTAAATTCTGAAGTTGACGGTATTGCTACAGATATGAAACCTGAATTTGATGTCAATTCTGCTGAGGTTTTAGAGAATGTTTCAGCAAAAAGGTTTGTTGTTTCCAATGGTATTTAAAGCTTTTGCCTGGAATGTTAGGGGTCTAAACAATACCCCTAATCAAGATCAAGTTATTCAACTTCTGAGAGAGGAAAAATATAGTCTATGCGGTCTATTGGAAACTCATGTCAAGAAGAAAAACTTGGCTAGAATTTGCAGGCGTATTTTGGGTAATTGGGAGTGGGTCTCCAATAGTTCTTCTTGTATCAGTTGTACAAGAATTATTATTGGATGGGACCCAAATTGTATTAATGTTATGGTATTGGAGCAGACTTCGCAAGTGTTGCATTGTTTTGTAGAACCTATTAATGGGGATCCTAGTTTCTTTTGCTCCTTCGTTTATGCCATGGTTCATACAATGGACAGAAGAAGCTTGTGGAAAGCGTTAAAGAAACACAAATTATTTGTTAAAGAAAGACCATGGGTTGTCCTTGGAGATTTTAATGCCTGTCTTGACCCATCTGAAAGTTCATCTGGTGGTTCGAAAGTCACTACTGCCATGAACGACTTCAGAGATTGTGTTTCTTACATTGAAGTGGATGACATTGCAATGAATGGCTTAAGTTTCACTTGGAATAAAAATCATGGTAAGATTGGGGGTCTTCTTAAGAAGTTGGACAGAGTCTTAGGTAATGTGCCTTTTATGACTTATTTTCCTACGTCTTGTTCCCGGTTTTTACCTTTTATGCTATCTGATCACACCCCAGCTGTCTTAGTTATTCATGATGTTGAAAAAGCTAAGCCAAAACCGTTTAAATTCCATAATTATTTAGCTTCAAAGTAGAATTTTCTCCCCATTGTCAATAAAGTTTGGAGTAATAAGGTTGATGGTGTTTTTATGTTTTCTTTGGTTTCTAAGCTTAAAATGTTGAAGAAGCCATTGAGGAAGTTGAATTTTGATCAAGGTAATTTGTTTGAAAATGTTAAGCGTTTGAGGAAAGAGTTGTCCATTGTACAATCTACTATGGCTGCTGATCCTCATAATGCTTCCTTAAGAGAAAACGAGTTGAAGATTTTAATAGCATATAAGTCTGCTCTTAAGGATGAAGAGTCTTTTTTGAAACAAAAAGCGAAAGTAGAATGGTTGAATGAAGGCGATAGAAATTCCAAATATTTTCACAATGTGGTTAAGGGAAGAATTAATAGAAACAGGATTTCTTATGTTGAGGATTTGAATGGTAATGCTTTTCATGGTAAAAATGTTGGTGAACAATTTGTTCTTCATTTCAAGAATGTTCTTGGCTCTCGCTCTGTGGTTACGCCTATAGTTGATCCTATTGGTCTTTTTTCTAAGAAGCTCTCTGAGCCAGAAGCTTTGAATATGGTTAGGGATGTTTCGGATGAGGAAATCAGAAATGCCCTTTTTGAAATTGACGGAAACAAGGCTCCGGGGCCTGATGGTTTTTCGTCACAGTTTTTTAAATCCTCTTGGAATGTGGTTGGTAATGAAGTATGTAAAGCTGTGAAAGATTTTTTTAAGAATGGAAAGCTTCTTAAAGAAACCAATGCTATTGTCATCTCCCTTGTCCCAAAACTTGCTATTCCGTTAAAGGTTTCAGATTATAGACCGATTGCATGTTGCAACGTTATCTATAAGGTAATCAGTAAAATTATTTCTAACAGATTGAAGGGAGTATTGGGTTCTTTAGTTGATGAAAATCAGTGTGCTTTTATTCCTACAAGACAAATTAGCGATAATATTCTTCTTTCCCAAGAATTGATGAGGGGTTATCACATAGATAGGGGATTTGCTAAATGCGCTTTTAAAGTCGATATCCAGAAAGCTTATGACAGTGTGGAGTGGGAATTTCTTTCAGCTTGTTTGAAGTTTTTTGGCTTTCACGAGAATATGAAATGGATTATGAGTTGTGTTACTTCCACTTCTTTTTCTATTAATGTGAATGGTGATCACCTTGGTTTCTTTAAAGGTATGAGAGGTTTAAGACAAGGTGATCCTTTGTCGCCTTATCTGTTTACCCTTGTAATGGAGGTTTTCAATTTGGTGCTGAAAAGACAGATTCGGATGAACCCTGCTTTTAAGTATCATTGGCAATGTAAAGAAATCAAGCTTACCCACCTTTGCTTCGCTGACGATCTTCTGTTGTTCTGTCACGGTGACAGCAAATCCGCTTCCGTTTTGAAAACAGCCTTGGATGAGTTTGGAGGTATTTCTGGACTCTTACCTAGTAAAATTAAAAGTGTTGTATTTTTTGGTAATGTTAAGGAAGCAAGTAAAAGAAATATCCTACGGGTTATGCCTTTCCAAGTAGGTAAACTTCCTGTGAGATATTTAGGGGTCCCTTTAATTTCTAAAAGACTTTACGTTAAGGACTGTCAATTGTTAATTGATAAGGTTAAAAAGAGGATTAGTGATTGGAAAAACAGGGCATTGTCTTTTGCGGGTAGACTCCAACTAGCTTTATCTGTTTTAAGCTCTATGCATGTTTTTTGGGCTTCAGTTTTTATTTTGCCTATTTCGATCTCCTCTGATATTGAAAGATTAATGAGGGATTTTATTTGGAACTATGGTGAATTTAAGCGTGGAAAGGCCAAAGTCAACTGGAATACGGTTTGTAAGCCAAAAGTTGAGGGTGGATTAGGCATTAAGTCTTTAGAATCGTGGAATAGTGCCCTTATGTCTAAACATATTTGGAACATTATTACCCAAAAGGATTCCTTATGGGTGAAATGGATCAATGTGTATAGATTAAAAGGTAGGAATTTTTGGGATGTCCCTGAAAAAGAAGGTTCGTGTTGGGCTTGGAAGAAACTGTTAAGGTATAAAGGAATTTTTAGAGATCATATTATTCATAAGATTGGTGACGGGAAGTATTTCTCTTTGGTTTGATAATTGGCACGCTATTTTCCCTTTAAGCAATTTTGTTTCAAAAAGGGATATTGCGTATGCTGGTCTATCCTTAAACTGCAAGGTTGCTAGTGATATCAAAGATGGGATATGGGAATGGCCTAATGATCTTTCTAGAAAATTTGATGGCCTCTCTGTTATTTCTCCTCCTCTAATTATTGACGGTAAAGCTGATAAGGTTGTTTGGAGAAACAATATGGGTAGAAATAAGGACTTTTCTGTTTCTGCTGTTTGGAATGATATTAGAAGCTGTAGTGCTCTAGTACCATGGTCAAAACTGGTTTGGTTTAGCCAATGTATTCCTAGACACTCTTTTATGCTTTGGCTTGTTATCCTTGGGAGACTGAAAACTCATGATACTATGGGACATTGGGAAAGAAAGGTTGATATGTGTTGTGTGTTCTGTAAGAAGGTGCCAGACAGCCATAAGCACCTATTTTTTGAATGTGAGTTCCCAAAGGAGGTATGGTGTCGGTTAAAAGATATGGTCAGGCTTGATGATGCTCCTAACAGTTGGTATGATATCCTTGAATATCTCATGAAGAGACCTATTAACAAATCTATATGGAGCATTTTTCAAAGATTGTTATTGGGTGCTTCTGTTTATATTCTATGGCACGAAAGAAACTTGAGAACATTCCAAAACATAAGGAGATCTTTGGAAGAGGTTTGTAATTTGATTAAAGATGTTGTTAGGCATAGAGTGATGAGTTTAAGTCTTAACACCTCTACTCAAGTGTTTGATGTTGCTAATATATGGGGTTTCCATGTTAGTCCTGATATGGGGGCTAGAAGAGTGAAATTTACTTCAAAAAAGAAAACGTTATGTTAGTTCTTGGGCTATTTTTGAATCCCTGTTGGTGTAAATGGTTATCGGAATGGTTTGATAGTTAGATGTTTTGCTGGTTCATATGGAGAAATAAGGTTGGTGATGATTCTTATTAACCTGCTAATGTAATGAAGATTCTTGAAGGCTTGACTCATAGGAAGATTGATGGGCCTACGAAGCGGAGCATGAATATTTCTACTATGTTGATGCATTTTATTGATTTTTTGGTCACGTATTTTTGTAGTCTAGGGAATTTTATGTTGATTTCTCTCCTTTGTTTGTTCCCGAAGCATGTTTTGGGATGGTCATTTGTCCATGCTTATATGGGTATGTCCATATAGAGCTTTTTTGTATTTTTTCGTTGGTTTATAATATTTGCCGGGGTATCGTCCCTTTTACCCAAAAAAATAAATAAATAAATAAATAAATAAAATAAAATAAATCTAACCATTGTTGAATCTATAACTAATTTGTTAGTAAATGAAAACACCTAACAATATGATGTAGATTACGCATGTATCAACGTGAACCCAACATAAGTGATGTTGTGATGAAATCAAAAATACTAATATAGTGAAAGATATGATACAAATGGAGAAGATTTGATGTTTTTCTTGTTAATACTAAAACTTTGAAAAAATAATAATCAAAAAGACATATTTTTTAGTGATTTTTGATGATTTCGCATGTAAGCTTAGATGTGAGACAGCCCCATATTGCTAAAATTGTTATTTATAAATGTTTTAATGGTTTTTTAGACTAGATCTTATTTTTACAACTTTATATTTGATCTCACATTAACTCTCTCTCTCTCTCTCTCTCTCTCTCTCTATATATATATATATATATATATATATATATATATATATATATATATATGTATGTATAGGGAAGGGATTGGGTGCGGATTGGATTTTAAGTAAGGATGGTGCGGATAATATCACAGTAGTTAAAAAAAAAAAAAACAAATTCAAGAAAATCTGAAAAAATTAAAAACATAAAGAGGATGGTAAATTATTAAGAATCGCTGAAAAAAATTTCAAAAAAAAAAAATCGTTTTAATGATTAAAGGTATTGTGATATTAAGGTCGATTTTGACTTTTTTACAAAAGTCAAGATCTGATCTTAATATCACATAAACTTTTTTTTTTAATACAAATTGTTAATATCATACTTACTTTTTTTTATATCACACTACTTTTTTGTTTCTTTACTAATATTATTAAAATCACCGTTCCTTTTTTAATATCATGATTATTTTTTAATATCACAGGAACTTTTTTTCTTTTTTTAATATAAATGTTAATATCACCGTAACTATCATATGTTTTTTTAACAAAATTGTTAATATCATAGTAAATATCATATGTTTCTTAATATCCTGGTTCATTTTTACATGTAAAAAAGCTTAATATCACAGTTGGTTTATAATATCACCATTTTATAATATCATAGTTTCATAATATCACAATAAAACTCATAATTTCGCTAATATCACGGTAGGACTCATAAAAAAAAAAAAAAAAAAAAAAAAAAGTGCTCAGAAAAATCTGAAAAAATGAAAAAATGAAAGAAGATAACAATAGTTAGGATCCATCAAAAGAAAAAAAATTTAAAAAAATTGTTTACCTGGTCAATTAGTACCGCGAAGTTAGCGCAGATATTGACTTTTTAAAAAAAAAGTCAAGATCAGATCTAGAATGGGCGGTCCAGATCTATCCGCACATCCGCACGAATTAAAAAAATCCGAACCTGATCCTCACTCTCTCTCTCTCTCTCTCTCTCTATATATATATATATATATATATATATATATATATATATATATATATATATATATATATATATATATATATATATATATATATATATATATATATATATATATATATATATGGTCGGGATCCGGTAGGGATTGTATTTTACGTAAGGATGTGCGGATAATATCACAGTAGCTTTTTTTTAAACAATTCAAAAAAAATATGGACAAATTAGAAAAAGAATAGTACAATAAATTATTAAAGAATCGCCAAAAAAAAAAAAAAAAATGTTTTCATGATTAAAGGTATTGTGATATTAGCGTCTGAATAAGCCTTTAATACAAAAGTCAAGATCAGGTCGATATCACAATATCAAAGTAATTTTTTTTTTTAAGTATTACTGTAATTTTTTTAATATCACGATAAACAAAAATGATATTAAGTCTTTTACTAATATCAAAATAATTTTTTTTAATAAAATTTTTAATATCACAGTTCCTTTTCAGATGTATAACAACTTTTTTTTAATTTTGTTTTAATATCACAATAATTATCATTAGTTTTTTTGAGATTTTTTAATATCACCGTAAATATCATGGTTTTTTAATATCACGTTTCATTTTTACATATAAAAATGTTTAATGTCACCGTAGGTTTTACAATATCGCCGCTTCATAATATCGTCAATATCACGGTAGGTCTCATAAATAAAGTGCTCAGAAAAATATGAAAAATAAAAAAATGAAAGAAAACAACAATAGTAAGGATCGCCGAAAAGGAAAAAAAAAATAAAAATCATTTTCATATTCATAGTCGGGCGGTCGACCTCCCTGTAGCTTGTAATCGGTCTATGCGGGATTAATCGGTGATTAATCGGATTGACATTTCCGACAATTTTTTAGTATTTTTGGAAAATTTTAGGTATTTTCAACAAGTTTATGTATTTTCGGCAATATTTTTCTTGAGAAACATCTTGTAATAGATATAAACAATGACCATAAGTTATTCAAACAGTTTTATGGGTAGTTTTAAGTATTTTCGGCAAGATATGAAGGTTTTCGACAAGTTTAACCACCATTAACCGTCATTGACAACCATTGACCATGGTTGACAGATTTGTTTGACCGATTTACATAAATCGGAAAGGTTGGTGGCCTTGCAGCACCTAATCGGCGATTAATCGGCCTTGTAGGCCTTGTTTTGCAACACTTATATATATATATATATATATATATATATATATATATATATATATATATATATATATATATATATATGTATATATATTTTTATATATGGGAATATATTAGCTACAATTTATTGTAGCTAATTGGCTACAATTTTGTGCTATAAATGTGGATCCTTGATTCTTTTTGTGGGTCCAGATTCTTTTCTGTTGGTCCCTGATTCATTGCTAGTGTATTTTTTATGAATGATTGTAGCTAATTGGTTACAAAAATTGTAGACAAGCTATCCCTTTTATATATATATATATATATATATATATATATATATATATATATATATATATATATATATAGAGAGAGAGAGAGAGAGAGAGAGAGAGAGAAAAAAGAAAGAGAGAGAGAGACACACTTTGAGTTTAATTATAGGCTCATCCTACCCTAACACCCTATTCACCTGGGCCAATGATTGGATTCTTTTTTTTTGTTTTTTTTGTTTTGTTTTATTTTTTTTGTTTTATGTATTGTTTTATTATTTATTTGTGTAGTGTATATATATAGTGTGTATTTATTTGTGTAATGTTTTATATGTAAGAGTGTATTTATTTGTGTTTTATAAACTTTTTATAAACTTTTTTTATAAATTTTTTATAAACTTTCTTTATAAATTTTTTATAATTTTTTTTTTATAAATTTTTTATAAATTTCTTATAAATTTTTTATTTTTATAAACTTTTTTTATAAACTTTTTATAAACTTTTTTTTTTAAACTTTTTATAAACTTTTTTTATAAATTTTTTATAAACTTTTTTTATAAATTTTTTATAAACTTTTTTTATAAATTTTTTATAAACCTTTTTTATAAATTTTTTATAAATTTCTTATAAATTTTTTATAAACTTTTTATAAACTTTTTTTATAAACCTTTTTTATAAATTTTTTTATAAACTTTTGAATAGAATATTTATGAAATTTATATTAAAAAAATAAAAAAATATTTATAAATTTATATTTGAAAAAAATACTTATAAATTTATACAAAAAAAAAATGTTTATAAATTTTACAAAAAACTTAGCTGCGGAACACGTACCAAACACCATTAGACAAAAGACAAAATCTATCAATTCTTTATTAAAATAAAATGGTTAATGTATTAAATGGATATGAGTCCACACAAACAACAATAGTGCAGCACTTCTTTTATCACCACATAGGACGAAATTTGTTATGACCACAAGGACGAAGTGATTTGATGTGGGAGAGATAAAACCCAAACACCCCCTATATTAAAAACTATGGGGTGTTTGAGTAGTAGGACCACTGTTCTAAAAGGCTCGCAAAGACCTCGCAAAGGCGTGAGGCTTGGTCATGCCGCCACGACATGCCGCCACGCCGCCTTATGCAACATGTTTTTGTAAACTCGATATATATGAATTATGATACGAATATATAAATATTTTAGTAGTTTGTGCCGCCTTATGCCACGCCTTATAAACGCAAAAGCTTCGCTTTAGCCGCTAAGACGTGAGGCTTTGTCATGCCGCCACGCCACGCCTGGCGCTATTTATCCCTAATTATATTGTGGCTTCTAGAAATTTGGTAGCAAGATGTACATGGTTTGTTGGTTTTCTTTGTTTGTACTTTGTAGTTTTGTAGAAATAAGACTTATTCATAGTTATATGATTAAGCTTTTATTAGTTTAGGAAGATTATTGTCAATTGTTTCAGTGTAATCAGATAGCATGTATGCTTGTAAACAGTGAAGCTCCGCCACTGACTTATCGTAACCAACAAAAAGCTAATTAAATGTGTATGTGGAATTAACAAGATGCTTGAATGCTTACCGAACATGTCACACTCCACACATCTCTCAAGAAGGTAATTACGACTATAATCATTCCAACCACCATCATCACTTAAGTCTGAAATGAAATAAAGATGCTTCACGACAACCTCACTTCCATATAAGGCAGCCGCATACAGTGGCGGCCTTGTTCCTTTTTCACCAGGGATTGTGTGCAAGGTGTCGTTCTTTTCCAACATAATCTGAACCGTTTCAAGGTTTCCTGATGCAGCTGCCAAATAGAGAGCGGTGTTGTGATTTTTGTTTTGAAGTGTCAACTCATCCTTTTCCATCAAACCGACAAGATTTTCGACGAACTTTACCACCTGTTTGCTTCTATTTGCGGACGCCGCAACATGAAGTGCTGTTTCACCATTTTCAGTGAGGCTATACGTTACCAGCTCTGGTTTCTCATCAAGAATGGCTTTAGCAGATTTCCAGTCACCTCGCATGGATGCTTCATACAGAGG
Organism: Chrysanthemum seticuspe; assembly: GCA_019973895.1. Lineage (NCBI taxonomy): Eukaryota > Viridiplantae > Streptophyta > Magnoliopsida > Asterales > Asteraceae > Chrysanthemum > Chrysanthemum seticuspe. The sequence continues at coordinate 10,993,316 of BPTQ01000003.1, read as the reverse complement.
GGCACCATATTTAAAGTAATTTTCTTTTCCAGCTTCTGTTTAGTAGTTCCAACAAAAAGTTACGCAATATTCTTTTCTCTAGAGAGTAATTAAAGAGTAACAATTAATTATAATTAACAAAAGAGTAGAACAGATATTATTGCATGCATACATGTGCATGTGGAATTATTCCTAAGAGAAATGAAGCGCCTTAAATTCATAAAACAGAAGGTAGTAAAAATTGCAGTGAAGGAACAAAAGAGTAGAACAGATAGCAGAATTTACCTTTAAGCAGATCTTGACATGGTTGAGTAAGATTCGTCTCTGAAGTAGACATGTTGAATGGTGCAACAGTATTTATAGCTTTGCTTCAGATCTAGTAATCAAGCAAATATCGTGCAAGTATGAGTGAATGAAAGAGTTGAAGGGTTAGAGGTATGATTTCCAACATGTATATATCGATTATTTATATACACTCTAGCTCCCTTGATTAAGTCAATGTCAACGTCACATTTATCAAAAAAAATTAATAAAAAGTCTACGTCTCTAACTACCAATGTTTCTAACAACCAATGTTTTTAATACGGAGTAATATATTTTGCATCATAATAGCATATAATAAAAAGTCTACGTCTCTAACTACCAATGAGATGAGATCCTTAAGATCACATGTTATCTAAAGATAAAGTAGAAGATATCAGCCATACAACCTACAACCTGCTTTCATTCACCGGTACTGAAGATGAAAGCAAAAAACAATAAATAAGGACAAAAACGTAATTTCAGCTCAGTTAATATAAAAACCAATTTTTTAACTTTTTTATAAAACAACATATTTTGCAGAAAGTAAATCTTCAAGCTATGAAAAATACACAATATCGACGATAATTAAATTCTATTTTCATAGATATGCACATCTAATACTTTCGACATTTTTTTTTCGCCCAGATAAATCACACGTAATTTGTAAAATCACTTGTGATTTGTTTTTCTAAAAGTCATGTGTGAATTTATAAAATCACATATTAAAAAATCACATGTGATATTTAATATCAAATCAACTAATTCTTCTTTTTTCAAAACAAATTTGTGAAATCAAGTGTGATTATTATTTTATTTATTTATTTAATTTTTGTTATGAAAAAATGTAAATCACGTGTGATGTGATTTACTATATTCTGTTATAGACTGTCATAGACTGAAACACATATGATTCGATTTTAATCTAGAAAGAAGTAAATCACGTGTGATTTACTCTTTTCTTTATAAACTGAAACACGTGCGACTGTGTTTTAATCTAGAAAGGAGTAAATCACACATGATTATGTGCTTTTGTTGTGATTCATGTTTAAACCACATGTGATTCACCTTAAAAAAATTTGAGGTAAACGACATGTGATTTGCACATTCATAACATACCAAAGATAAACCGACGTGTGCTTGGTTCAAAGTCGGGAAAGGAAAGGGAAAGGGAAAGCTAATGATAATAGTGGGAAAAGGGAAAACATTCCTCCCAATTTATTGAGTAATGCCTCATTACCCAATATTGGGTAATGAGTCATTGCATTATACTCCACCAACCACTCTTTTTCATTATCTTTCACATTCCTTACCCCTCATAACCCCCTACCAAGCATGCCCTAAGCTTGATAACTATTGTTTACCTTATTTTGTGTGTTGTAGATACTAAAAGTTTTCGTTTATAGCAAGTCCTTCATGTAGAAACAAAAATATACTAGTAACAAAGAACCATGTCACTTAAATTATCATGACAAATAACAAAGCTCGTCACTACTCTTTCTTTACATCACAAGTCCCATATTGAATATAACAAATTTTCTATGAAGAAATAGATTAAAATTATCTTCTAATTTGTCTCGACTTCAGAATACTAATTACGAGTAAACTGAAGAACACACTGAGACCAACATATTAAAACTAATTAACCAGCATCTAAGCTTACAGCCCCGATACAATTAGATAGAAAGTGTCAAATCTTTACTTTTGGAATAGTCAAACTATTATTAAACATAGAAATAAGTCATGAACAAGAACCAAACAAAAGAAACAATGATAAAAACCCAACTTGTTGACTCGACTAAACAAATGAGTGACCAAACTGCTCGTAAACTTCCCTTGAGTTAATTAGGGAAAGTGTGTAAAGGAGAGTGGGTGAGTAATTAGAGGGGTATAGTTAAGTTACAAAACTTCCCTTGTGTTAATTCAAAATAAATGTTGATGTTTAATCAGGGCCATAGGATGAAAAGGTAAATCAAAGGCTAAGATGGAGCGTTTTGATCCTTAGATATTTTTGGTTCTGCATTAAACTGTTATATTTTGCATCACAATAGCTTTACATGTGACAAACAAATACCTTTAAGCATGACAATATATCTCATATGATATACCCTTACATAATTGCGGTAATATAAAGTCGATAGTAAGTAATATTATGAAGATATAAGGTTAAAATGATTGACAATAGCTTATATTCTCAAGTATTATAAACGGTGTCATAAACGTAATTACATTGTATACTGCAAAAAAAAAGTTACACCCCCCTAATAAAAAAATATGTAATTTAATTTTTTAAACGTTTTCACCATATTAAATTAAATAAAGTGATTGCATCATCTTAATAAATTAATGTACAAATATACATCTTTTAAAGTAACTTTTATGTAACATGCTACTATCGTCAACAACCTTTTGTTTATATTTGTCTCACGTACGTGTGAAATATAAGTAAAAAAAAGTGTTTATAAATGCAAGAAAAATTCCAATGTTAAAAAAATGGGTAAAAGCCATAAAATACCAAGCTACTTTCAAATATATATACTGACTTGAAACACTTAGGGGGTGTTTGGTTCACTAATTTGAATTCATTGGTTTTTAAACTTTGGAGTATTTCAAAGCTTGAGAGGTTTCAACTACTTGTTTTTACCTATACATCACGTTTGGTTGACACAAATATGTATGTATGACCTCACAACATTTAATGTATTTTTGTATCATTATTACCAGCATGACCTCACTACACTACGTTTAATTCACACAAGCATACATGCATGGCCCACGACATTTAATGTTTTGTACCAATATTACTAGCATGGCCTACAACATTTAAATCTACACCCCATCCGACGAGTTAAAAAAAACCCGTATTTGATGTATTTATAATTTAAAATCTTCCTCCTTTTTTGAACTAAACATGTTGAAGGAGTGAATTTAAAATTCAAAACCACCCAAAATCTTCAAATAGTTGCCAACCAAACAACATCTTAATCTTTTATTAACACATAACCCATCAAACTTTCAAATGTGTCACATTATCACTAATTTCTTAATTTGTTACCTATTGAGCCGGTCATTTCTTTTCCAAGTAACTAATACTCCCCCATCCCAAAATTATTGCCATCGGACAAAAAGCACACGGTTTAAGAAACACATAATTACTATTGCTTTCTCTCTCTTACTTTTGCTAGAATGACATTTTTATCTTTAACTAATTAATTAGTGTACTCTTCAAAGTTTGTAATAATAAGTGATAATACAAATAAACCGTAAAAACGTTTATTTATATATCTCGATCTCTTTAAGTTTTGTCGATGACAACCATAAAATTATCACAAGTAAAAATCTAAATATTACATGTTATCATATTTATTTTTAGGGCTAAATGCACTGTAATGTATCATACTTGTCACTTGCACATTTTATATGTATCGAACAATTTTATTTTTCTATTTTTTTTTTATTATTATTTTTTCGTTATTAAACTTGATTTTATTGTATTTTTTTTTACTTTATGAGAACTATGATACATATAATAGCAAAAAAATGAAGGACAAAATGGTAATAAAATACCTAAAAAATACAATAAAATCAAGTTTAGTACATAGAATAGCAAAAAAAATTGTTCGATACATATAAAAGGAGCAAGCGACAAGTATTATATACTATGGTGCCATTAACCCTTATTTATACTACTTACTTACATTTTTTTGTTATGTATTTGTTTGTAATTATATAATTGTAAGTAAATGTCTTGGGTAATTCTCAACCCATAACCCATGACCAAAACCCATGGCCCATGTGCATTATATCATGCATGACATCAAGTTGACTCAAAGTCCATGACCCATGGCCTAAAGTCCATAACCCATAACCCAAAGTATGTATTGCATCATGCATAACATCATGATTGGGTCCCCATGACCCATAGTCCATGACCCATAACCCAAAACCCGGAATTGTAACCCAAAATCCAGACTGGACTGAACCAGTTGTTGGATCCCTGGGTTTACACTAGTCAAATCCCTTTTCCAAGGGATCCGTCAGATCCATGTGATTAGAGGATTTTTTTTGCCTATAAAAAGTGAGTCGTTTCTTCCTTATTTCTCACCCATTCTTATATACATATTCTTTCATTCTTATATCTCTCTAACCTCAGATCTAAGGTTCATTCTAGTAGCCATCTTCTTGAGTTTCTCAAGGTTCTTCTTAAAATACGAGATCACGCTTCTTTGCATATGATTCTTCCAATCTTCAAGAAAAGAGTTTCTAGGCTTCATCATCACTACAAGATCACTGAGTTGTTGTATTTGATACATTAAATTGTATTCGTTAAGTTGGTGTGTTAGTTGTGTTTGTTCTGATAGTTGTGTTGGATTGGTTCTTCAGTGTAAAGAACCCGGTATTTAGCTTTGTACTAGAAAAAGTGTAAGCGACGTTGTGAGGCTTCTCTACCGGTTAAAGAGGCTTGTTGACATAGTGCTTTAGAACTCTCGAGTTGGGTACTCGGGGAGTGGAGTAGGGCAAGGAAGGTGTCCTTGTAGTCGAATGTAAACACCCGAGAAAATGTCGTGTCATTTCAAATGTAACAACGAATTAATGCCAGATTTGGTACTATATTTTTTTTATGAAAGTCAATTTCATAAACCGTCTCGCAAAGGTAACACAAAACATAGTTCAGAAATGGCAATCGCGACTTGAATCATTTTGACCTGATCAAATTTACCACACTTCGTATAATATTAAATTATTTAATTAATTTATTAAATAAAGGTTTGTATTTAAATATTCTCTTGTTGGACTTGCAAATCCAAACGGGTTCCTTACAGTTTTTCCTTGGGCTCGTTTAATTAACACCAAACGCACCCTCGAAGTGATTTGGGCTTGGCCCCTTCCTTTCCCTCTTGTTCAGTCCAACCTAAACACACTTGTTTTTTTTTTGGGCCAAATCCTAATCCACATGCTCAATAAATGTAAATGTTACACATTGTTGTTTTTGTTTTGGTTCATGCTTGCTCACACACAAACGTAACACTTTTCTTTTTTTGAAATTCACTCAAACACACATAACACTCTCAACTTGCACTTTGACTATCCTATTTCTTTGTTTTCTTTACATGAGACATCAACAAAGGGGACAAACACACCTCCTAAGCCACCCTATTTAATTTAATAATGCACTAAGCCTTTCCTTTGACCCATTGAGTTTGCTGACCAAGAGGTATTGTGTCACACTTGATTTGACATAACCTTCATGCTTCCCTAAATGTAGCCGATACTTAGCATGCTCCAAAACTCTCTTCTACTTTCCCTTATGAATCCTAGGTGCATGCTAATAAAATATACAAAGAGCCATAACATGTTTTGGCAATATAAAGCTTAAGCACTTAGCCAATTTCCTCACAAGCTTTCACCCTCAACAAACACACTCAAACACACTCACATTCACTCCCACTCACTTCACTCGCTCACAGTAAAAACAAAAAGAAGAAAAGAAAAGGTTTGAGGGTTTAAATCAAGATTTGGAAGACACATTTGGGTTTAGTCTAAGTTAGCAAAGATACATTGGGGTTTAGTCTAAGTTAGCAAAGGTTACAGGTATAAAGGTTTGAGGGTTTTAATCAAGATTTGGAAGATACATTGCGGTTGGAAGATATTATGTATGGTTATGACTAGGCATAAAATGACTAGGCAAGTTATAAGTGTGTATGATTAATTAGTTTATTATGTATAAACTAGTTGTCAGATGATAAAACTTAAAACACGAAGTTTTAAATACGCGTAAACGTAAAATGTAGAAAGGTTTACGTAAAAATGGAAAAGTAAAAATATAACTCGTAAAATTTTTACCTAAGGAAATTAATATATGAATCATGTAGACTATAAGTAGTTTAGGGTTGGTTACGAGTTAAGTGTACGATTATCTTCGTATGCGATTAAACTACTAAAGTTTCTCGTAAAAGTAAATTTACTTGAAATAAAAATAATAAATGACGTAATAAATCAAATAATGACATTATAAATTGAGAGTGGTTAAACGTAGTAATAATTAGGTTTATTTTATTGTTTATTAGTTTAATTAATCAAATCAATCAAAACCGTTATAAACTTGTAAAACACATTAGATTAGTACATAGGCATACTATTCCTGAGATCGAACTCGTACTTACCCCACTAGTTACATCTGACCGGGTACACTATCTATGAAGGTGTGTGTCTATTAGGTAGAGTCCGGCTAAATATAATTTTAAAACTTGAATCCTAAAAGAGCATCTAACGACACGCTCATCAATTATGATCATGTATTAATGAGAGGTTTTATGGATGCATAACTATTGATCTAAATATGTGTGAAATGATAGAGAGAATGTGTGTTAAAAAGGTTGAGAAAAAAATGAAGAAATGACCTTCTATTTATAGGCAAAAAGTATTTGACCTGGCGGATCAGGCAGATCCTTTACAAAAGGGATCCGGTCAGTATAATCCAAAGGATCCGGCACACTAGGTATTCTTGTCCTGATTTTGGGTTACATTCCGGGTTATTGGTCATGGGTGCACAATGTGATGTCATGCTTGATGTAATGGACATCTAGGGTCATGAGTAATGGACTATGGGCCATAGGTCATGGACTATGTATAATGGGTACCCAAAAAGATGTCATGCATGATGTAATGCATATTGGCAATGAGTTATGGGTCATGGGTATTGGGTCATGGTTCAAGGGTCATGATTACCCAACATGATGAAATGGACATTTTACTTTAATATTTAACTTAAAACAAATGTATAACTAATAAGTATAAAATGTCTAGCTGTATAAAATATATTTTAGCAAGTATGCAACTAAACTTTATTGCTAAAAAAATGAAGTTTGTTTACTTTGTTTAAGTAAAATATATAATTTAGCGTAAAATTTAGTGTAAGAATAAAAGTGATGCATTTGTATAAAATATTATAAATGGTTTGTTAGGGGTTTGATCATAACGCAACATAACAAACATGTACGAACCTGTGTTGTAGCATACAAGGACTTGAGATGTTGAGAGGTGTTGAATGTATGTTGAGACAAAATATGATTATGAATAGCTTGTACATTTTACGTTATGTAATACTAGTTATATGTTTGTCATCAACAAAATAAACGAGACTGTATAGATAAAATATAGTAATATTTGTACTAAGAAAAAGGTAAATAATGACCTGAAAAACGCGTTTCTCACTTTGTATTTAGTCCTTATTTGATGTCATCATTGAGTCTTTGATATACGAAAAGGGTGTAGTTAGGAAAAACCAATATAATAGTGTCCCTTCAAGATAGAAACGATGAGGGGGAAGCCTAACATTGCAATCTTTGGCATAATCAAAATAAAAAGTAGTAACGTTAGGTGACAGTGGTCAATCAACCATTTCATGCTGCGCAGGCACACGAGGAGAATAGGGTCTAATCCACCCATGGTCACATAAAAACTTATTAAACTTGAGAGGTTTTGCCCAAGTAGGATTTTCAGAAGCATGACCATGCTCAACAAACATCACAAACCAAGGAAGAAAGAAATACCACAACAAAAGAATCTTTTTCTAAAAGACGGAGGAATGATAAAGCAAACTAACCTTGTCTCGCCATATTCTTGTCAAAAACTTGGAGAAAAGAGAAACATTCAAAGTAGGAAAAACTGTCGGCGGTTTCAAAGGAAATTGAGTGTTTTTTAGGGCAAAGAGAAAAATGAGAAGTTAAAAATATAACTTCTCACCCCTCACACCGTATTTATAAGGAGGTAAAAAATGCTAATGGGAAACAAATGGCCGCTGCCTATTGGGCTAGAACAACAACCACGCTCGTGACGCTCGCGACCCGATAAGACACGCGTTAAGTCAGTATCAGAATGACCCCAAGCAAAGTCGAATCGACAGGTCTGACCCGCCAAAATATCAAAGAAAGATATTTGAAATCACTTCAAAAGAGATCATTTCTACATTCCCAACACAAGCATTTAAGACAACCTTACCCTGAACACTCCTCTAAGACACACGTGAAGTCGGTATCAGGATGACGTCAAGCACAGTCAAATCGATAGGTTTAACCCTCCAAAATATGGAAGAAAGATATTTGAAATCATTTCAAAATAGATCATTTTTACATTCCTCACACAAGCATTTAATACAACCTTACCCTCAATACCCCACACGTCACTTAGGGAACACAACCTACAACCTAGGTCATCATCACAAGGTAACTCATGAGTCAACATGAAAAGTCAACCTGGACACACGGACCCCAGTTTCCTGGCACAGAGCTAGGGGGACTCAGTCACTTCAAAGTCCATCATCATCTCACTTGTACATGACATAATACTAGACTTGGGGGACTTGATAACGTATCATTATTTGTAGCCCAAACCCATTAATCACATGCTCGAATCAAGCCCAAACAACAACAGTTTACAAGTCAATCTTGACAAGAGATACATAAACCGAGGGCTAGCTAGGACGGGTAGCAATTCTGCGGTTGCATAGTACATGCACAAAGAGACAACTGTTTCAAATATCACTAATGGTTAAGACGTACGAGTCTGACATAGCACAGTGGGGAACACACGAGCAAAAAAATAGGAGAGCAAAGCACTATTCTTTAAAGGACGCATGACACCTGTCCTCCTTGTCTACTTTCGGATGATCAACACCTGGCTCTCTAGCAGCCGTTGATCATCTGCAAAGGGTTTATCTCTAAACCCTACAAGCCTATCTATGAAAGGAGAGTAACACATACAACTTCGCACGTTTCACACACTTGGGAAAATATTGCCTCACAACAGTAAAATATGGTCTTTGTTTAAGTGTTACCCGAGCTTCTTGATCCTTATCAATCTCATCGAGTCCTTACCGTTCAACACGGAAAATCACATAACAAAACCATTCCCATTCCATCTCTAAACTGATTTACATACCATAAGTAAATAACATATTCAACTTTTAACTAGTTAGGTGCAAACATTTATTGTCTTTCAACCCCCAACAACAAATATATTTAACGTGTATCTGTACTTCACACCAATTTCCCTCAACTCATTTTACCCCCAATTTCACTTTACCCTAATTCTCATCACATTGTTCTCAACATGTCAACTGGTAGTAGAGTTAACCGAATAATACTAGATGATGATAGGGATTGGTCAAAAGTGATCATAAAAAATGAAATTATGGTAGAGATTTTTGATAGGATGGGAAGGAATGCGAACATCTCTGATTAATTGATAGGTGATATTCTCGAAGACTTAATAAGAAAAAAATACGGTGAGGAACAAGTAGAGATTGTAAATTCAAATGTTGAAGAACAAGTGGATGTTGCTAGTGGTAGTGCTAAAGTGACATGGTGCATACTAGGACTTAGAGCAAAGTCGAAAGTTGAGGTAGCAAAGTCAAAAGTTGAGGTTGCAAGTAGTAGTAACAGACTTGCAGGGAAGAAACGTAGAATCACTAAGAAAGTGAGAGGTGCATACTAGGACTTTGAGCAACTTCAACAAGATTAAATGCAAGACGCAGGGGTTAAATGGAATGCTATGTTGATAATGGACCATAATTTATGTTGTTTTTTTAATGCTTGTCAAACACTAAGTACTTGTTGCCCATATTTGGGGTTATCTTTTATTTTATGTTTTGTTATTTTGTGTTGTCTTTTAATTAAGGGAAAATGAGGCAAATGGACTAGGCGCCCCGAGGCTTATCACTTTCCGAACCATTTTATTTATTTTTATTTATTTATTATTTTTTTTCAAAATGGACCGAGGGCAACCGCTGTCATTGGGAAACTCATCAACATTGTAACAAGTGTCCCGTATGTGTAAGGTATTGTTTTTTGGGCAACTAAATTTCGCTGGGCAACCGTATATTTTAAAAAGTGTTTGTTAATACAAATAAGCCGTAAAAACGTTTGTTTATATTTTACGATCTTCTAATGTTTTGTCGATAAAAAAAATAAAATTATTTTAACGAAACAGATAAAATACGTAAATGGTTTGAGCCAATAGTTTACTAACACACTTACGTTTTCACATAAAACACTAAACAAGTAAAAGTGGTTTTATATTTAGTAATACATATGTACAACTAGTGTTTACATATTGGGCAAATATATACATAACTAGTATGTATCATAATGGGTAATATAATGGGTAGAAGTTTAAGTATTTGACCCATTGACCAAATACATTGAATGTTGTTGGGTAAAACCCAAAGTCCATGACCCATACCCATGGAGCATAACTCATAACCCATTGCATGACATCATGCATAAGTCATGTATGGATATTATCCATGACCCATGGTTTTAACCCATGACCCATGAACTAGATGCATTGCATCTTGTAAATACATTATATCTACTTGGATACCCATGATCCAAAGTCTAGGACCCATGACCCATGACCCAAAACCCATGGGTAAAGAGGAGCGTCCCACGGATCCCCAGGAATACACTGGACGTATCCCTCTAGTGAGGGATCCTTGGGATCCGTAGAACAGTAGCTAAATTTCTTCTATAAATAGTGAGCCATTTCTTCATTTTGGGTGGCCACTCCCACACATACTTTCTCCAAGTCTGGTAACCTTCTAACCTCATATCCTAAGGATCTCTCTATGTAGTTTGTGTTTTATTTTTGTGTGATTCTCTAGGTTCCTCTTAAAGACGAGATCACCACCTCTTGAAGTCGAGCAAGCTCAAGTCCATGAGTTGCCATACTTCGTCATCATCAAGACTACTGAGGTTCTCTTGTTGATAGTTCTTTCTTCCTCCATAGAAGTGTTGTGTCAAAGGCATTAGTGAAGGATGCCGAAAGAGTCAAGACTAAAGCATTAGTGAAAGGTGCTTAATGTCCGTGTCAAAGGCATTAGTGAAGGATGCCGAAAGAGTCAAGACGAAAGCATTAGTGAAAGGTGCATAACTTCCATGTCAAAGGCATTAGTGAAGAATGCTAAAGGAGTCAAGACAAAGACATTAGTGAAAGGTGTCAAACGTCCATGTCAAGGGCATTCGTGAAGGATGCCTAGAAGTCAAGTCAAGTGGCATTAGTGAAAGATGCCAAGTGTGTTTAATCGATGAGGTGCATCAATGTACAAATAGAGATAGGTTGTATCCAAGGTATTGATATCCTTGATGATGTTTTAATAAGGAGTGGGTCTCCTTTGGGATAGGTGTTGTGTAGTGTTAGGTAGTAGTTCCTCTATTGTAATAGAACTCGGTATCTAGCCTAGTACAGGATAAAGGGTAGGCGACGTTGTGATAGGTGTGGTTCTACCTTGTGGAAGAACTTGGTGTCTAGCCTAGTACCGGAACAAGAGTATGCGACGTTGTGAAGGCTTCTCCGCCATAAGGAGTTGATGTCGTGTAGTGATTACGAACTCTCGAGTAGGTGACTCGGGGAGTGGAGTAGGGCAAGGAAGGTGTCCTTGTAGCCAAATCACTATAAACACTCGTGTCGTGGTTATGTGCTTCTCACTCTTTATTTTTCATTACAAGTTTATATATCTATCTATCAACGTCCAACATACACATCCAAATAGATTGACATAAGTCGATCTAAATATTTTAAAATGAAGTTTTAATTGGTAAAACTATTCAACCCCCCCTTAGTTTTCCACAGGGTTTTTTTTCGTCATTTTACATTACATAAAAAGTACAAAATTGAATAGTGAAAGTACAATACATTTTTATTCAAAATCCAATACTCACTCGTCTTCAGCAGTCGTCTTCTTCACTCTCTGTTCTTGCTTCTCGCGCAAAAACATTCTTAGTTACTATTTTCACAAATCAAACCGTCTTCTTCGTCAGCTCCTCTCTTCCTTGTAACGTCAGTTATGTTCCCATCTACGTAGCTACACTGTTGATTGCAACATAATTTTTCTGTTCACGACATTTTTTTCAAACAAGCAAACCACCTTCGATTTCTTAATTTTTTTTCAATAATGTGGCCAAATATGGTACGTAAATATTTTTATTGTTGTTTATTACATAAGATTTATTTCCAATTGGTTCTATGTTATAATAAATCGTTGTTGTTATTCGATTATTGCCTATGTTAGATAGGTGTTAATTCCATTTTACAATCCATTGCTCTTTTTTATGTTTGTCTGATTCATAATTATGTAGGGTATAATACCTTAGATGTCGTTAGTTAGGTATGTAACATTACTTGGTTCATTAAAATTTTTAGTGACAGTTTTTAGCCTAATAAGGAGTGGTTGAAATGGGTCCAGGTCCAGCCATTGAATCTGGTATATTAGGGTAGCTGGTTTATATGCATCATCTGATATGACTATGCTATTGTTTACGACGTTGGTATAGATTCCTTCTGTTGTCTGAGTTAATTTTTGGTTTTTGTTGACCCTTTTTAGGACTATGAAGCTAAGTTAATCATTACGAGTAAACTGAACTACTTTTCGTTGATAAAGCAAAAGTTAGACGCAAAACGCCGCATCTTGTTTAGGAATACCTGCTTTGGAAGATAGATTGATCTCTTGTTTTTTTAACATGAAACACACATCATAGATTATATGCTAAGGAAACAACATACATTTGATGATGCTCATTATGATATGCCCTTCATTTTTTACATTGAAGGACATGCTTTACATTTTGGTCGTCGTGAGTTTTGTCTAATGACCTGGCTGCGGTTTAGATCTGTAAGCTTTGGGTTGTATACATCTGGTTCTCTCAATTTTCATAACAAGTTATTTCCTGACAAGCAAGGGTATATTCTAACCAACTTAGACGTTATTGGTGTTATCGAGGATGAAGAGCGATTTTGACAGATATCTGATGAAGACGTTGTACGTCTTTGTCTTTTGTTAGTCTTAGAGGTGATCTTTATTAGTTGTTTGTTGACATGCGAAATGGATGATACACTGATGAGGTTAGTTGATAATCTAGATGATTGGAATGCTTTTTCATGGGGTGAGCATATTTGGACTCATTTATAAAACCAACTTCATACTGTATTTGATAAGCACACGGATGACCACATTTAAAGATTAAAGAAAGATCCAAAGCATTGTCCGACATACACACTGTCTCGATTTATGTTTGGTTTTCAGGTATCCATTTTCCAACTTAACATTTTTACTGATTTCTATATTTAAAAGTTTGTGTTTCTTTATCTTTATTTATTTTTATTTGTATAGCTGTGGATCCTTGAGTCCTTTGAAAAATGTCATGTTTGGTGGATTAAACATCCAAACATGATACCAAGAGCACTAGGCTGGGCTAGGAAGTCCATCTTTAAAAGAACTGATCGTTCGAACCTTTTTTCAACGGTAAGCCTGTTAAACTTGTGGTTATTTATTACTTGTTTATAGGTAAAAAGTAAACATACACAGAAAAGTAGATGTTCCATTTCCACCTATCTAAGTCAAGGCATATGTTAGGTTCCCATATTTGTAACACAAGCATCAATAGAAGAAATAGATGAAAGAGAGATCGGTTAAACAAGAACAAACACACACGTATGGATAATAATAAAGGTTACGCGTAGAGTATGCAAGTAAATGAACAACCAACCTTCTAAGGAAGGTTTACAAGATTATTTATAGGGCAAAGAGCTAGGGCAATACTTCTAACCTCCTTCCCTCTATATGGGCTTGGGCCAAGGCTTATGGGCCTTCTACATAAGCCTTAGCATAATAACAAACATAAAGGCCATAATTAAGCTAACTATTACATATTAATTACTAACACTTGATTTCTAGTTTAGGAGTGATTCCAACAATCTCCCCCTAAGTGTTAGTGATTGATGATAAAAAAGTTGTAGGTGCTGATGTAATAGTAGCTTTGACGTCTTCTGACATTCTTCTTTCTTGTGAGAAGAAGTGCCTTGATTCGAACAATCTCCCCAGTGCAGAGAAATTGTTTCCTTTGAAGTATTCTGCTTTGACGTCTTCATTTTCTTTGTTCTATGATCTTTGTTCTTTGTGATGGTAGTGATAGTATGTTGTGGTTATCTGCATCAGGTCCGCTTCGTTGCTCCAGTGTCTCCACGTCTTTCTCCAACATGCTCATACGCTCTTTAACGTTAGATTTCAGTACTGATGTAGTTTTCTTAGTCTTTAAACTTTGTAGATTCTTTGACTTTGACGAAGAATCATTCTGACTTTGTGTTGCCTTTTGAGAGAACTCCCATTAGTGTTGTTGTTGGTCTGAGCATGTGGAGAATTTGCACGATCTTTTCCACCCGCAAGCATCCATAAGAAGAAAACATAAAACATGGGTTAGAAATAATCCAGCGCTTACAAGTTTGAACTTCGAGAGTGTTAACAGCATAGTGTGAAAACACAACTCTAATTCTATCAAAGGCTGTTCCTGAACTGGAGTCCCAGAAGTGAGATAACGCAATGTACCGAAGTACACCTACAGTTCAGATGAGTCGCTGAGGTACACAGAAGTATCACCCCACGAATGTAGACCGTTTGAGACACACTAAGCGTAATCCACGGGGAGTTACTGAAGTGACTTGCTGTCAGGGCTGTTTGATGTTGACTCTGGCAGGAGTTTCTATTCAATCACTAAGGATCACATGTGTGAACCTCTCATAAATGTTCTCGACAGATTGCTAAGATCTGTGAAGGACTCGATAACGTATCACTTGCGTCCTTATTGTTGAACAACAAGTGATGAAATGTCAAGTGTACCTAAGAGATCTTTTGATGAATCTCATGGCTCTAGAATCAATAGTGCGCTTTGGTTTTCCTGAGCGGAGACTAGGAAGAGGTCCTTACTTCAATACCAGCAATCTCTAAGAGAAAGCCGATAGTTTATGTAGGGTTCCCTGTGAGAATGAAACAAGCTTCTGTTGAGAGAAACTTGAGTGGCTAAGAAGGTTTAGTGCATGCGTCACTGGGTCCATGACGACTTTGATCTTCAATACCGGTGTCATCAAGTGACAACCAGTAGCATATGAATTGAACCCGGTGTCTGCCCTAAGTTGAATAATCTGGAGGGCTATTTCTTTTCACCTTTTTCTTTACTTTTCTTTTTAATTCTTCAACTCCTTCTTTCTCCAATTCTCATTTTCTCCTTTTTATAATCATACCTTAGGACTTCTAATTCTAACTATTGGTGTTGTTCTTGGGTAGATCTCTCCGGCTCTGGCGGATCATAGGACGGTTATTCCTAACCTTAGTCACCTTATAACTCCATGACTAACCTATGTTGCCATAAAACCATTTTCTTGAAAATCTCTCAAAGTGGTTATGAGTAAAAGCATTTAATAACACTATTGAGAGTTTAAGATTTTGCAGAAATACTCCCCCTCCACACGTGCTTAAGTATTTTGACAGAAATTTATACGGTGAGAGAAGAGCGCCCACTTTTGAATTGATCAACTCTAGATAGACATTCCCCCGCGAGACACGGTTATGTTGCATAGTTAAAGAGTTACATTGTCAGCTTTTAGGTGACAACTAGCTCTAATAACTACCTTGAAGGTATGGACAATCCTCGAAAGGTTGTCAAACCCGTCAAAGTTCATGTCTACCAAGAGTTTCTCAAATGGTACATTCTACTTGGACAAGTCCTTTGCGAGACACGTTTACATCACTAGCGAACTAGCTTGAAATTATTACCCGTCCCGGATAAGTCTTTTCGAGTTACTAACATTTAAGGTCTCGTCAATTCATTGGTCAAGTCTGTAGCACGACGATTCATTTGCAATTCACAACATATTTCTTATCACATAATTTTTCTCCCCCTCAAAAATGGCATATTAATGTTATTTTTAAAGAAATTTTGATATCAAATATGTCCATTCCGAGTTTTGTGGGAAGATTACCACGAAGAACAATTTTGTGAACAAAGTGTTAAGCAAATACGCCCCCTCAACAAGTGATATTAATTTTGAGGTTTTGAAAATCATAAGGGGAAGTATTTGTCCTTTTGAGCAAAACCTTTTAAAAATGAAAGGTTTGATAAGTTTTACTCAAAAATAAGAAGCTTTCGCTCCTTTTATAAGGATTGTGGCACTGAAGCGTACCACAGGGTCCTTTCATTACAAGTACGGGTTGTACACTGATATGTGTGCACAAGCCATATAGGGAAATGATGTAATAAGTATGAAATAAATTAACCTCTCCCCAATTGACGATGTTTCAAGATCAGCTCCCCCTCAAACTGACAACCGTTTTCAGCAGATTCGAAACTTTGATGTGGAGAACATTTCCTCTAACTTTTGAAATTTTCAGTACGTAGCGGAATTTGTAGATGAGCAGTAAACCACACCAAGAGAATCTGTTTTGTTACGTAATCACAGTTGTGCACAATGCGGAAAATCCGTTCGAGGGAACAAGCAAGATCTTCTCACGTATGTAGATGTTCACACCAAACAAACCACGAGAGATGAAGTGAAACTACTTCCCCTGGTTGTTGAGGTCTATCGGAACAATAATCAACTATGAATATGCAATTACTCGATTAAAATGACCGAGTGTGAGGCATCATAACATCATAATTAGGTAACTTCACACACGATAGCCCTGTGACAGTGAGACGATAACACCAAAGTGAGACGTTTGAGCCACAGATCGTCTCATTTCTTCCCCCTGATTGAAGACATTGAAGAAAAGATAGGGTTTTCGCTCAAAGAGCAAAAGCACATCAAGGAAGAAATGCACACACATCAAGGAAACAAGAACCACCTACACTCTCTCCCCCTCGATGTTTTCAATGACTCAGAATCATACACCACGTATGATGATGATGAATTGAAGACAGCGAAACCATGTATAAGGAGACAGCGAAACAATGTATGTCCAATGAGTCTAACCAGTGTGAAGTACCAAAAATATCTCGTGAGAATCAACAGCGGATAAAACTTCTCAGTTCATTATGTTGAACATTGGCTATGTGAGCCATTGTTCTTCCCAATAGTTTTGTCATAACCGGCTGGCAAGATGTCAGCCATTGTGAGCTCATTAGGGGCATTGATACTTTCTTGATTGACAGCCATTATGTGATCTGAAAGTTACTAGACAAAAGAACAAACATATGGAAACACTATGTGTTAGACTTAGTTTGATTTATTGTCCAATTCCTTGTTTGACGTTATCATGTTTATGATTGTTACAAGTCCTTAGTTACTTTAGTACAATTGTGTGAAGTTGATGTGATAAGCTATGTGAACATGTTAATAATGAAGATTTAAAGACCAATTTTCACTTAAACACACAACATATAAATATTTGTAAGCTTATGCGTAACAATAGACATATTCGTAACAATTAACACGTATGCTTAGGCGTAACATTCCACAGACAAAGAGAACGGTAGGTTATGCGTAAACATGAGGCCATATGCATAAAGAAGGTGCTTAAGCGTAAGCGTGAGCTAAAGCGTAAGAGCAAGTCTTAGGCGTAAGAATTTCTTACGCGTAAAATAAGTTCAAAAGCTTTAAGCTTATGCGTAGGGTTAAGCTGAATGTTACTCGTAAGGTCTACTCATAAGAGTAAAGCTTATGGGTAACAAACCTTGTTTACGCATATCTTTCCAAGATACGTGTAATCCACTGTAGACTTCTTGTGCAAAAGGGCTTATGCGTGAGATTTCTCTTAGGCGTAATCCTTTACACGTAAAAGTATTCCTTATGCGTAGCAATTTTAGAACACCTTTGTCTGAATTTTACGAGTAAGCATACTGAAAATCATGAACATGAAAAACTTGATTACAGGTAATTCCAAGCACTATCAGGATCATAAAACAAGCACATAGACCAAATCGATTAAACTTAGAATAGCATAGGCGTAGTGTTTTTAAGCCCTAAACCCTATTTCTACGCTTAACAGATTCAACCATAATAATCAATCAATAATCGTTTCAGGACTATCTTAGATGACATATGAATGATATAGAACAGTTTTTAACACAAATCAGCCACATAATCAAAAGATTCTGATGGTATGAACCCAAGAACCCTAAGACATGAATTCTAACAATTTTGTTGTTTCTGGGCAAATTAAAGGCTCCTAATGTGTATATAAGCATATTCTAACACATTTATAAACATCTAAGCATAGCAGACCACAAGGATAAGAAAACCCCCAATTATGAAATAGGTTCAAAACATGTTTTAGAAAGGTTTTAACACAACCCATTACAACACAAGCACACTTAGGTGAAATCCCCAATTCATACACATACACGTAACTTTCAAAATTAAATTTTGCAAGATTAACCGTTGGATTGAAAAGATTTTGAAAAACCATAGTTTAAAATCATGATAAAAACATAATTGAGTTTGATGAACGGATTTGCAGAATTAAATAGGATCGTTGGATCTTGATAGGAATTAGGTTGGAGAGGAGTTTTGATTACTTTTCAAAGATTACACATTCAGCCCCTCAACCTCAAACATTTTCAACCAAGACCCATTAACTCCCGTTTTGGTCAGACAAAACATTTATTAGGCAAGAAACATAACGATACTCCCCCTCGACTTTTGAAATGATGAAATTTTTAAACATATGAGTCCGAGGAGAGTATATGACAAGATACATATCCACCGTTTGTAGAAGAAACATCGTAATAATGGTAACATGCAAGTACAAGGTTTTATGAAACTGGAAAATATTCACTTTCTTCCCCTCAACACTTGTTCGGGAAAATGTGAAAAGTTAGAAATGACAAAGTGTTGACTGAAGTTTTGTACTTGCCATGTTTGAAAGAAATTAGATGGGAAAATATTTTTGAATTTTGAAAATTTTATATTTTTGTATTTTGTTTTTGAAAATATTTACAAAAGAGGTTTTGGTGTTTGACTGTTTTTAAGATTGTTTTAAAAGTTCATCCAGTTCCTCTGGAGTCAAACACCGCATACCAATCCGGTGGACCAACTCAATAAACCTAGCAGGAGCTAAGGCTTTGGTGAGAAGATCTGCCAGTTGGTATTCAGTACCCACAAAGTATAATTCAACGGTACCCTTTTCCACGTGCTCATTGATGAAATGATATTGAAGATCGATGTGCTTTGATTTTGAGTGTTGAGTTACACGAGATCGCAATATTACTTCGATTGTCGCAGTACATCGGGATTCTGTCAAATACGTAACCATAGTCTTTGAGTTGTGTTCTCATCCAAATGACTTGAGCACAACACACCAACATGGCTACATATTCTGCTTCTATTGAGGACAACGATGTACAATCCTGCTTCTTCGATTGCCATGACACCAGTTTATCACCAAGAAATTGTAATGCTCATGGGGTACTTTTCCGTGAATCTAAGCATCCTGCGTGATCAGCGTCTAAAAAAGCTATTAGCTCAAAACCAGAATCCTTCGGATACCAGATCCCCAAGTTAATGGTTCCCTTGATGTATCGGAGGATTCTTTTAGCCTCAGAGAGGTGGGTTTCAGTTGGTCTCGACTAATAACGGGAGCAAAGATATACAGCAAAGACAATATCATGTCTGTTGGCTGTTAGATACATGAGAGACCCAATGATACTATAGTATTTGGTAGGGTCAACCAGTTTCCCATGCAAATCAGCGTCCAGCTTCTTGGTATGTGCCATTGGAGTGGCATAGGTGTCACAGTTTTGAATTCCATTTTTGTTTAAAATTTCAAGGGCATATTTGGACTGACTTAGAAAAATACCACGGGGTGATTGATGAACTTGAAGTCCTAGAAAGAACGTAAGTTCACCCATCATGGACATTTCAAAATGTTTCTTCATTAGTTTTGAAAAAGCGTTTGAGTATTTTAAATGTGTTGACCCGAAAATGATGTCATCCACATAAATTTGAACGATTAAAATATGTGCCCCATGATATTGTATGAAAAGTGTAGGGTCGACCGAACCTTTGGTGAAATTATTGGCAATGAGGCAGGATGATAACTTATCGTACCACGCCCGAGGAGCTTGTTTGAGTCCGTAGAGAGCTTTGTTCAGTTTGTAAACGTGGTTCGGGAACTCTGGATCAACGAATCCTTCTGGCTGGTTGACATATACCGTTTCTTTCAGTTTACCATTCAGAAAAGCAGTTTTGACGTCCATCTAAAAGACCGTTATATTCATATGAGCCGCGAACGCCAGAAATATCCGAACAGCCTCAAGACGAGCAACCGGAGCGAATGATTCTTCAAAGTAAATACCCTCTTCCTGTCTATAACCCTTAGCCACCAGACGTGACTTATTTCTGATTACGGTCCCTTCAGCATCCAATTTGTTTTTCCAAATCCATTTGAGACCAATGACGAAGACCCCTGTTGGTCTTTCAACCAATTCCCAAACTTCAAGACGTTTAAACTGATTGAGTTCTTCCTGCATGGATTCAATCCAGTTGTCTTTGGTCATCGCGTCTTTAATGTTTTTAGGTTCAGATTAGCAGACAGTGAGTGCATAAATGCAATGTTCACCATCTGTGTGAAGACGTTGTCTCGTTACGACTGGTTGATAAGAATGTTACAGAGTACCATGGTCATTGAGAGGCAGTTTTGGCAGCAATAATTCTATCATTGATAAGCCTAATCAGCTGCTCTGCATTGGTCATATCACTCCCCACAGTATCAGTAGGAATCACCAACTGATGTTTAAGCATCTGCTCCATAACCTTCATAGAGAGAGGATACTGGACATCTGAAAACATGTACACATAGGTGCCAGAAAGAGTTCCCAACACATGGACATTGGATAGAGGATATAACTCCCAATGACAAACCTTCCAGTTATCCTGACCTTCCCAAACACTGAAACCTTTACCATCTTGATTAACTGAATCAAAAAGCACATGAAGATCACCCAACAATAATAGACCAGCACCAGTTACAGTATGAGTTTCAAAATACTCAGTCACCATTCCATATAACTTGATGAGATCTTGTCTATCCACTAGATGTAAAATTCCACTAAGAAAAGTAAAGTGCTTAAAAGACCCATCATTTCTATAAATAGTATTCACAAGCCCCAGACCAGAAGAAGTCAATTCCCATCTATCAAGAGAAGACCATAGAACAGGTTCCTCATCAGCAGAATCATCACCCTCAACAATCTTGATAAATGCACTATCCTCAGCCTGTAGATCAAGATGCTTAGAGACTCTCTTCTTAGCTTTGATCTTCTGCCTTTTTCTAGAAGTAGAAGAAGGAGAAGAAACACTAGACATAGCCACAGCAGGGAGAGGTACTTCTCTAGTGGCATCAGAAGCAACATCAGAAGTTGGTGCAGAGGATAGAACATCATCAGTGGGAATGGCCTGTGTAGATTCAGTAGGAATGGATGACTCCTTTGGGGTGTCCATAGGTGCAGAGTCCTTAGGGATGGTGTCCTTAGATGTGGGGATCTCCTTATTGAGAACAGATGGCTCCTTAGGTGGACCTTCAGAAGAAACAGAGATATCATTGGAGGAACCAGCAGGATCAACAGACTTTAATCTCTTATACACAGGTTCTTCCAAAGCAGGTTGTGATCTCGTCAATGGTGTAAAGGGATGATTTCCAGATCTTTCCAATGCTTTCTGAATTCTCTCATATTCTTCCCTTAACTGAGCATCTGAGAACTTCTTGACATAAGTCATGGTTCACCCAGTATTATAGATAGCAGAACTTTGACTCTTGACAAATGTTCTCATGAACTCCCTTTGTTGTGCTTGGGTCATGGGTTTATCCCTCTTTGGTTTAGCCCTCCTCTCAGCATCAGCTCTCTTTCTTTGGTTAGCCAATTCAACCATCCTTACAGCATAATCATCTTCATTAAAAGCATCTCCTAAAATTGTCTAAGCAAGAGATGTATTTGATGTAACCTGCTCCAGAATGGAATCCCATTGAGCTTCAGTAAAATTTAGAGAGGCAGCATCTAGCTCTCTTTGTCTCTAAGGAGTTAAGGTTGAGAGAACTGGCTGATTGAGTTTTACAAAATCCTAGATAGATCTTTGAGCCTTTGAAAATGGATAGAATACTTATGTAATCACAAGTAAACTCTATGAGAATCTCTAATAAACTTATGTTTATGCGGAAAGTAAACACAAGAGTTAAAGAAGACGAAATACTAATAAACACTTTGATCCTTTATGGATCTATATTAATCACTGGAAATTGTTTCTAAGGTTGTACAATGTTCATGGTCGTGAGTTTCTTTTATACTACAAGAAACCCTAATCCAGCCCATTACAAGAAAACGTGTGAAGAAGATATGCATTATCTCTTCCTAATATAACTCATGCATATCCATTCGTCTAACAAATTACTAATAATACAGATTCATACTATCCGCAGGAATGAACTATCAGCAGGAACCACTAAACGTACCAGCAGGAACAAGAACTATCCGCAGAAACCAATAGCTATTACATAGTTTAAATAATTCCTAACATAATACTCCCCCCATCCCAAAGTTATTGTCCTCGGACAAAAAGCACACTGTTTAAGAAAATATAATTACTACTGCTTTCTCTCTCTTACTTTTGCTAGAATGACATTTTTATCTTTAACTAATTAATTAGTGTACTCTTCAAAGTGAGGCTTCTCCACCGGTACAAGAAGCTTGTTGACATAGTGCTTAAGAACTCTCGAGTTGGGTACTCGGGGAGTGGAGTAGGGCAAGAAATGTGTCTTTGTAGTCGAATGTAAACACCCGGGAAATTGTCGTGTTTCAAATGTAACAACGAATTAATGCCATATTTGGTACTATAAATTTTTTTATGAAAGTGAAATTCATAAACCGTTTCGCAAAGGTAACACGAACCATAGTTTAGAAATGGCAATCGTGACTTGAATCATTTTGACCTGATCAAATTTACCACACTTCGTATAATATTAAATTATTTAATTAATATATTAAATAAAGGTTTTTATTTAAATATTTCTCTTGTTGGACTTGCAAATCCAAACGGGTTCCTTATAGTTTTTCCTTGGGCCCGTTTAATGAACACCAAACGCACCCTCGAAGTGATTTGGGCTTGGCCCCTTCCTTTCCCTTTCGTTTAGTCCAACCCAAACACACTTGTTTTTATTTTTAGGCCAAATCCTAATCCACATGCTTAACAAATGTAAATGTTACACATTGTTGTTTTGTTTTGGTTCCTGCTCGCTCACACACAAACATAACACGTTTCTTTTTTTTGAAAATTCACTCAAACACACATAACACTCTCAACTTGCACTTTGACTATCCCATTTCTTTGTTTTCTTTGCATGAGACATCAACCAAGGGGACAAACACACCTCCTAAGCCACCCTATTTAATTTAATAATGCACTAAGCATTTCCTTTGACCCATTGACTTTGTTGACCAAGAGGTATTGTGTCACACTTGATTTGACATAAACTTCATGCTTCCCTAAATGTATCCGATCCTTAGCATGCTCCAAAACTCTCTTCTACTTTCCCTTATGAATCCTAGGTGCATGTTAATAAAATATACAAAGATCCATAACATGTTTTGGCAATATAAAGCTTAAGCACTTAGCCAATTTCCTCACAAACTTTCACCCTCAACAAACACACTCACATTCACTCTCACTCACTTCACTCGCTCAGAGTAACAACAAAAAGAAGAAAAAAAAGGTTTAAGGGTTTTAATTAAGATTTGGAAGATACATTGGGGTTTAGTCTAAGTTAGCAAAGGTTACGGGTATAAAAGCTAGGTCACGGGTTGTATTTCGAGATAACACAACATGTCGATGACGGCGTTCAACAAATCCGTTCTGTTCACTTGTGTGTGGACATGATCGACGATGAATGATGCCAAGTGGAGAAAAGAAATTGGGAAGATTTCGGAATTCTCCACCCCAATCTGTTTGAACGGATTTGAGTTTGGTGTTAAATTGTCATTCAACCATAGCAAGAAAGTGTTTGAAATTTGCAAAAAACATCAGATTTATATTTTAAAGGGAAAAACCACATATAACGAGTAAAATGATCAACACAAAGTAGGAAATAGTTGTGTCCATCAGTAGAAGTAACAGGAGCTGGGCCCCAAACATTACAAAAAACCAAATCTAAGACACAAGTACTTTTAAAATTTGATAATGGCAAAGATAGTTTGGATGATTTTCCTACATGACATGCATTACAAGGAGCAACTGAAGTCTTATGCAAAACAGGAAGAGAATATTTTGATAACATAGAATGTAAAAGCTGTGAATGAGGATGACCAAGCCGTTGATGCCACGTATGGACCGGAGCACGAACAGCTATGAAGACACTTCTTGGAACAGGTTGAAACGACGGAAGATTAACGGAGTAGAGCCCGTGTTTACTTGGACCAGTGAGGAGGGTGGTGCCTAAAGTCTCGTCTTTCATCGCGTAAAAGGTATCATGAAATTCAAAGAAAACATTATTATCATGACAAAATTTTACGCATAAGCCTAGTTTTTAACCTTAATTATGAATTGTTACACGTGCAAACTTGTAAATAAATAAATCATAACACCACGAAACCAATAATGTCACTAATAGGCTTAAATGTTTAATAAGTTGTGGAAAATAAGTGAAAACATGGACTTTAAAACTTGAAGTTAAACAACTCACGAAACTTATCACGGCGTCGTTGGACTATTGGACTAACAAGTGACATTGGACTCGAAACAATCATCAACATATCACATTCAATAATTAGACAATAAAATCATCTGTTGACTAACGTAATGTCTTTCGATATGTTGGTTCTTTTGGCTATATATCTTTCAGATGACGACATGGACGCTCAAATGCAAAACGTGGAAGCACCAAACATTCTCACCGTTGAAGATATCTTCCCTAATGGCTATCCAATGAAGATCGGAAAGAATAACCTTCGTGTTCACTTTGATAGTCTCACTTGCTCAGAGTCTTCTTGTTTAATTGTTGTGGACATTCTGAAGAATCACCCTTATCAAAACATGCTCACCAATTCTGCTACAGTGCCGGAGATCTACATTCACCAGTTCTGGCATACAATGCGAAAGATCAAAGGACAAAATGTTGTGACGGTGACGCTCAATGACAAACAAGTCACCATCACACCAGCAGACTTAAGGGCTATTCTCCTCATTCCTGTCATCGAGCCAACTGAATATAATGCCACACCAACTGAAGAGGCCGTTCTACAATTCATGATCAATATTGGTTATGACGAAGCTTCAGGAGTAATCACAAAGCATTCATACGTGGATCTTAAGAATATTCCTCAGCCATGGAGAACCCTCTACATTATCATCACCAAATCCATTTCTGGACGTGATAGTGGTTATGAGCATCCCAAGCTCATGGAACTACAGATCTTTTGGGCTTTGGTCAACATGAAACACATTGAAGTTGAAGCTCTGATATGGGACGACATGATGTCTTTCCTCAAAAAGCTTGGCTCCAAAATCCCATATATCATATATACCAAGCTGTTGATCCAAAGAGCTCTAGGGTATAATCCTGATATTCCATCGAGACTCGATGACCCAAACAATCACTCCATGTTGTATGAGCCTACACTCACAGTCAGATTCAAGGAATCAACAACAAAGAAACAGGGTGCAGTGTTGCTAGATCACCTTCTTCCTGATGCGGTCAAACAACTTTATTCATACAAAAGGTATCTAGTAGCCGTTGATGAAGGCAAAGTAGGTTTTCTCGATGAAAAGTCCGCTGGTACACCTACAAGGAAAACCAGAAGAGGCAGTGCAGGAAGTGTTACAAGCACGGAGAGTCAAAGAAAGTTTCCTAAGAGGAAACCTGGGCATAAAAGGAAAGTTCCTTCAAAGGAGGCAATCCCTATCCCCAAACCTGAACCGCAAAGAAAGCTAACGGATGAGGACTCGGAGGATACTGAAACTGACGAAGAGATCATCTACTCTGAAACTGTTAAAGATGCACTCAAACAGCAACAAAGCCTCCAAGTCCCAAGGGTGATAAAAGGAAGACTCATGTGTTTGAGCATGATAAGGAAAGCTCTGAAGAAGAACCATTTGATGAGGAAAGAGAATATCAAAAGCAGTTGAAGAACCTCAGACGCAAATATCTTGCCGATGAATTCGTACTGGACCAAACTCGTGGCCCCGGAGGGTCAAGTGGTGGAAATCAAGCCACACCAGTTTCCGATGCGGTTAATCAACCCGATAAGGGAACTGGTACCACCATCACCCACGAACAACAACAAAGGCAGATTGAGGATTCCATCAACTTTGACATAGAGGAACCAGACATGGAAAAGACTGAGAAAACTCCTGGTGAAGAAACTAAGGCTGATGAAGTGGCTAAGTCTGGAAATGATGAAGATATTGATTATGATCATTTTCTTCTCGACAGTCCCGCACGCTCCAAGGAGGAAACTTCTGAACCTCCTAAGGACCCTGAATCACCTCACGTCTCCTCATCATCAGACTCGTCTTCTCATTCTTCACCTCCACCATCAAAAGGAACAACCAGATCCACATCTAAATCAGTGAAGAAACCAACTGACTCTTGGATATCCCGGGCTAAAACCAAGATTGTCAAAGCTATCAAGCAGGTCAGGAAGAAAGATGTGACCAACAAAAAGCTGAATCAACTAGCTGACAGCATTAATCTTCTAAATGACAAGATAGACAAGATGTCAAATGAAAGGGAGTATATCCAAAAGTTCATGCAACGTGACATCCAAGGGGAAATGAACAATATGATCAGGGAATACACTCATAAATTCCTTCTCGATATTGTTCCTGGAGTTACAAGGGAAATGTTTACCAGACAGCTCTATCCAAATCTCTTGAAATTGGCCAAGCAAACAATGCAATCCACTCCGGTAACAATGACGATTAATCCAGTGGAGCCGGCAGTTCCCTCTGATGCAGAGTTGATTTCCAAGTTAGTGCTACAAATGGGTAAACGATCTGCAACCTTCACCTCTGACGAAGGTAAACTATTTGAGGCATTACTGGAATATCAACTCAAGACTTCATGCAAGGAGCAAGCTGAAAAGCCTAAGCGTCCAAGAGACGATGAAGATAAGGATAAGGATAAGGATAACGAGCCTAAACGTCCAAATAAGTCTGGTGAAACCTCTTCTATGCCACCACCCCAAAGGACTCCAACTGCACGACGATCTCCTCCACGTTCTTCTGCTGATAAACCTCAGGACTCTGAGTTACCACCCCAGACAGAGAAAACCGGTGATCACTTCGAGTATACTGGTGGTGACGATGAGGAAGTCCCTGATCCCCAACAACAACCCACCTCTCCCAGCACAACAAAGAAACCAGCATCCTCCTCTAGGCAGAAGAAGAAGAAGAAGACGACTAAGGCTGATGTCGTCTCATGGCTAGACGAAGATGACACCGAATATGACTGGTTTTCTACACTGGTTGATGCTACTCCCTCCCTACCTGAAGACCAAGATATGGTAGAAGGTCGCACATTGGAGCATGCTAAGTTACTTCAAGAAAAATTTCGGGTGAAGAAGATGACCAAGTCAGAATTGAAACGCATCAAGAATGAAGCCTTTCAACTGCTCAAAGACAGCTCGGAAAGTGCTATTGAAGTTGAATATCATCTTGAAAACATAGCACGAGCCATGTCTAACAACATCGATTGGTTCAACCCTGAAGCGAACATCGACTACACCAGAAAAGACAAGGCTCCATACTATACAGATTGGACCCGACCTCTACCTACCATTGGTCAACCAGATCAACCTAAGATTCCATTTCGATACTTTTTCAACAATGACCTGGAATTTCTTCTACACGGTAGCGATGTGTCAAAGAAATACGCTACATCACTTACACTTCCGTTCCCGGCAGCCATATACTCCAACTGCATAGCCATCGAGGAAAAGGCTACCCACATGTTCAAAAATAGCGTGGAACAATATGACATTGATGCAATGTATGGGATTCACCATTGGCCGGAATGTCGAAGAATCTACTACAAAAGCTGCCAGGTTCGAAGGTCTCAACATGAAGTGTACAGTGATAAAGGGATCATTGTTGTTAAGCATGTAGCTCTCTCGTCTAAATGGGATTACACTTTCCTCAAGACAATCGTGGTCAAGAGACAAGACGAAGAGGACTATGCTTTCTGTGAAGCGGACTTTCAGAATTTGTCTCTCAACGACATTAAAGATCTGTATCTTGCAAAGGTACAGGGACGAATGAGACAATTCTTAACAGAAATTCAACGTGAATACATCACGTCCTTGCTTATCTTCATCAGAAGCATCGTGATCTAGGAACGTGTAGAAGATTTGCAACTTGCTGTTGAGTCGTATCAGACACGTGTCAACTTCACCAGACCTCAGCTAGAACTCCCTGACATCAACCATCTTCCTCAATACACTCTCATCAGCAAACCCTTTGGAGTAGTCTACTGAAGTGAACTACACCGCAACTGCTTGATGGCGTGTACAGAGCTTCATAAGTTTGGAGATTCAACGTTGAAGAAAGTCAGGGATGGGCTAGCTTATCGGTTAAAGGCGATTCAACAAGGCATTGAGTCACAAAAGAGATGGAATTCTCAGGAGAGACGGGATGTGAAGAGAATCATCACGCGGATTGATGAAAGGTTGTTTAGAAGGGACCAGTTTAGAACATTGGAAAGCTTAGTAGGTGGTCGTCCTCGCATTTATCTCCCAGGCTATCAACGCCCAGTTCGCATTCCTGGAGTTATTGCTTGACTACCTGAAATTCCTGGTAACCCTTAATCTGTTTCATTTTTCATTCTTGATTTGGACGTGTGATTATATTTGACTTTGGCTTGTGCACACATAACAGTGTACAACCCGTACTTGTAATGAAAGGACCCTGTGGTACGCTTCAGTGCCACAATCCTTATAAAAGGAGCGCAAGCTTCTTACTTTTGAGTAAAACCTATCAAACCTTTCTTTTTTAAAAGGTTTTGCTCAAAAGGACAAGTACTTCCCCTTATGATTTTCAAAACCTCAAAAGTTTATATCACTTGTTGAGGGGGAGTATTTGACTAAAATCTTTGTTCACAAAAATGTTCTTCGTGGTAATCTTCCCACAAAACTCGAAATGGACATATTTGATATCAAAATTTCTTCAATAATAACATTTATATGCCATTTTTTAGGGGGAGAAAAATCATGTGATAAGAAATATGTTGTGAATTGCTACTGAATCCTCGTGTGATAAAGACTTAACCCATGAATTGACGGGATCTAAACAGTTATACATTGAAAAGATTTGTCTTCTAAGACTTATCCGAGTAAATCGTCCTATCGAGAAGCTCTTGATAGACATGAACTTTGACGGGTTTGACAACCTTTCGGGGTTGTCCACATCTTCAAGGTAGTTATTAGAGCTAGTTGTCACCTAAAAGCTGACAATGTATCTCTTTAACTATGCAACGTAATCGTGTCTCGTAAGGAATTGTCTATCTTGAGTCGATCAATTCAAAAGTGCGCGCTCCACTCTCACTGTGCAGATTTCTTTCAAAACACTTAAGCACGTGTGGAGGGGGAGTATTTCTGCAAAATCTTAAACTCTCAACAATGGTATTAAATGCTTCTTATTCATAACCACTTTGAGAGATTTTCAAGAAAATTGGTTTTATGGCAACATAGGTTAGTCATGGATTTATAAGGTGACTAAGGTTAGGAATAACCGTCCTATGATCCGCCAGAGCCGGAGGGATCTACCCAAGGACACCACAAATAGTTAGAACTTAGAAGTCCTTAGGTATGATTATAAAAAGGAGAAAATGAGAAATGGAGAAAGAAGGAGTTGAATAATTAAAAAGAAATGTAAAGAAAATGGTGAAAAGAAATAGCCCTCCAAATTATTCAACTTAGGGCAGACACCGGGTTCAATTCATATGCTACTGGTTGTCACTAGATGACACCGGTATTGAAGATTAAAAGTCGTCATGGACCCAGTGACGCATGCACTAAACCTTCTTAGCCACTCAAGTTTCTCCCAAAAGAAGCGTGTTTCATTCTCACAGGGAACCCTACGTAAACTATCGGCATTCTCTTAGAGATCGTTGGTATTGAAGAAGGAGACCCTCTCCCTAGTCTCCGCTCAGGAAAACCAAAGCGCACTATTGAGTCTAGAGCCACGAGATTCATCAAAAGATCTCTTAGGTACACTTGACTTTTCATCACTTGTCGTTCAACAATAAGGACATAAGTGATATTTTATCGAGTCCTTCACAAATCTTAGCAATCTGTCGAGAACATTTATGAGAGGTTCACACATGTGATCCTCATTGATTGAATGGAAACTCCTGCCAGGGTCAACATCAAATAGCCTTGAGACCAGGTCGCTTCGGTAACTCCCCGTGGATTACGCTTAGTGGTCTCAAATGGTCTACAGTCGTGGGGTGATGCTTCGGTGTACCTCAGTGACTCATCTGAACCGTAGGTGTACTTCGGTACATCGCGTTATCTCACTTGTAGGACTCTGGTTCAGGAACAGCCTTAGTGAGAATTAGAGTTGAGTTTTCACACTATGCTGTTAACTCTCTCGAAGTTCAAACTTGTAAGCGCTGGATTCTTTCTAACCCATGTTTTATGTTTTCTTCTTATGGATGCTCGCGGGAGAAAGAGATCGTGCAGATTCTCCACATGCTCATACCAACTACATCACCAAAGAAGTTCTCTCATAATCAAAGGCAACACAAAGTCAGAATGATTCTTCATCAACAAAGAATCTACAAAGTTTAAAGATTAAAAGAACTTCATCATAACTGTAATCCAACGGTAAAGAGCGTGTGGGCATGTTGGAGAAAGACGTGGAGACGTTGGAGCAACGAAGCGGACCTGATGCAGATTACCACACCATACTATCACTTTCACCACAAAGAACAAAGAACTAAAGAACAAAGAAAATGAAGACGTCAAAGCAGAATACTTCAAAGGAAACAATTTCTCTACACTGGGAAGATTGTTCGAATCAAGGCACTTCTTCTCACAAGAAAGAAGAATGTCAGAAGACGTCAAAACTACTATTACATCAGCACCTACAACGTTTATCACTCTTTTATTCATCACCAACACTTAGGGGGAGATTGTTGGAATCACTCCTAAACTATAGTTCAAGTGTTAGTGATTCATATGTAATAGTTAGCTTAATATGGCTTTTATGTTAGTAATCATGTCAAGGCTTATGTAGAAAGCCCATGAGCCTTGTCCCAAGCCCATAAGAAGGGAAGGAGTCTAGAAGTGTTGCCCTAGCTCCTTGCCCTATAAATACTCTTGTATAACCCTCACTTGAGGGTTGGTTGTTCAATTCACATTCACTCTTTACGCATAACCTTTCTTATACTCATACGTGTGTGTGTGTTATTGCTCATCCGATCTCTTCTTCTCTATTTCTTATATTGAGGCTTGTGTTATGAATATGGTGACCTAACAATAGGATATATATAGAACACATATTTACACTTTGATCCTTCTAATACTAAACTATATTATATTTGTCTAATAGATACAAACCATCAAATAACAATCACGCCTGAGCTTTATTCTCAGTAACAGTTATGAATTTATGATAGTTACACAACATTATCTTCCAATTTATTCAGAATTGAGGAATACAGTACATTTATGAAATACTAAATCACCCACATGCAACTTACAACCGTTTTACAAGTACATCCCAAAACAAAACCATTACAAATTACAATACTTAGACCGTGGGGTTTTTATGGTAAAGTACATGTTTCTTGCGCTTAAAAAGGTTCCTAGACCGAATCACATCAAGAAACAAAAGGCATTGCGCCTTAGCGTATATGGCGAATGGAATCAGAGCAAATCCGCTAATAAGGATAGGACTCGAGACTTGGGATGTGTTGAAAGTATGTTGAGACAAAATATAATTACGGGTAACTTATACATTTTACGTTATATGTTACAAGTTACATGTTTGTCATCAATCAAAACAAATGAGACTGTATAGATTAAATATCGTAATATCTGCATTAACATATTTTATATGTTACACAAGGTTATTTGTAAATAATACCATGAAATAACTTTTCAATGATCCTCAAATATGCGGAGAGCACAATTTCTAGACATACAATTTACAACAAGGTAATGTTAAAATTAGCAAATTACACAAAGGTACTAAAAGAATGTGAAAATCATAAAGTTGATGTTGTAATATTATTTATGATTTTCCTTCTAATTTAGTTATTTTCTTTTGCCTCAAATTACTTCACATTCACATCGGTGTTTTTTGGTTATATTTAGATGGGCACCAGCCAATATTACAAGTTCTAAACTGGAATGGATCTACTAAGAAAAAAAAAAAGACAAAATGAGAATGTTTTCAACTATACATTTCAGGGTATGGATCTAGTGAGAAAAAAATTAAAATGAGAAGAATGAAAAACAATATTAGTCACACATTTCAAATGAGGAAGAGAAATATAAGAGGAGATACATCTATATTTTTAAGTGCATCTGAAATATTCGGATGTGGTTTCTTTTCACTTTTCTCATTTTAATTTTATACCTCATCTGATCATTGCTCCATATTTCAAATATAAAAAGAAAATTTCATAAAAGATGCATATAAAATGTGTGGTTGTAAATATTTCTCACCGTTTTTATTTTACTTTTATTTGTTATGTGCTCTTTAGTTCTTTACTCGTTTCTAAACACAGGTAATCTGAGTTAGTCAACAATATAGCAGTTTAGCTCAAAGTCACACGAAATGCGATTCGCTTCGGTACGGGAACGGGAACGGGAAACGCTAGGTCCCTAAAATAGGGTACGACGGGGGGTAGGCTCATTTCGGAACGCTACGGTACGCTCTGGTTCGATATACCAAAAAACTTGGTACGATGTACCCGATTCAGTACAATGTACCATATTAATAATAATATTACATTTCTACATTACGATACGTATAAGCCAAATATCCATATGATATATTAATATTCAAAAGATTGTTAGGGACATATATGATATATCATAAGTGAATGTTTGAAACACATTCCAAAAGATTAGATCATCAGTTGCATACTAAATGACATTACATACTAAATGGATAAAGAGAAATGACAAGCAATTCTATTCTTCAACTAGATCCTCCCATTGCATGTCTTTCATTCTTGAAGCCGAGCCTTCCAAGTATGCACTTTCGGGATTCATGTCCCACTTTTTACTCGGTCCCTCTTGGTAAGATTCCGAAAAGCTTGATATTAGACGAATATTTGAATGAACAAACACCAATTTATCGGCCCTTTTAGTATTCAAGCGGTTTCTTTTCACACTATGAATGAAAGAGTACGTACTCCAATTTCTTTCTGCCGAAGAACTACTTACCGGTTGTGAAAGAACTTTCATAGCTATCTCGGCAAGTTCCGGAGTTTCTGAACCGTAAGTTGACCACCAATCAATTGGGTCCATTGTTACCGCATCAATTTGAGCCTCAGGACGAGAATAAAAACCTTTTTTCATGTGAAATTTTGCGTATTGTGCCCGCAACATTTGTGTTTCTTCTTCGTTTTCTGAAATTCTTTTAAAGGCATCTATAACACCAACCATCACTTCCTTATCGAGATTTGGAGCCTTTCTAGGAATTCCCCCGGGCGCTTTTGTACTAAGATAGGTTTTGTCATAAAACCTCGGTGTTAATGCGAACCCAAGACAATGTAAAGGGATAGTCATTTTCTCCCATCTAGCTAAAACAATATTTTCAACTTGAGGGAAGTATGAATGGTACACATTTTTCATCACATCTTTAATTTCTCCAACCATATTATCCATCCTTTCATATACTTCTCCCATTTTCGCTCCCTCCCCATCACAAAATTTAATCAACAAAAAGATCGGTTTAGTTATTGCTAGGATACGATCAACATCATCCCAAAATTCGTCGCTTCTAATTGTTTCACAAACAATCTGTCCATTCGTTCGAGTGTTCTCATCCCCTTTTCTAACCCAATCCCTCCACGAGTTAAGGACAATAGTAGTCGCAAGAGCTTCCCTACAATCCTTTAGTCTTTTCAACAAAATGTAGTGGGAGGCGAATCGGGTTTTAGCTACTTTTAACAATTCTAAGGTTGAATTTGCTCTAAAAACAGATAACGCTTGTGTATGATTCAAAAAGTACTTAACAATCATCTTACCTCTTTTGTATGTATCTGATAACCAAACTAGTTCTTTAGTTAAATCTTTAAAGATTAAGTTTAAAGTGTGAGCAACACATGGAGACCAGAAGATGTGTTTGTATACCTTTTCCACCTCCTCTCCAGCAGCCTTGCAATTTGCAGCATTATCCGTTACAACTTGAAGAACGTTACTTGGTCCAATGCTTTCAATAGCTTCGAGTAGAAATTTTGAAATTTCCAGCCCTGTTTTTTCCACTCCAGAAAAATCCTCAGCATACATAAAAGTGGCACCACGGCTATTAACAGCAAGAATATTAATCAATGGCTTATGCTTAACATTCGACCAACCATCAGATACAATAGATACTCCTTGTGTATACCATGTATCTTTAATTGGTGCTAATTCTTTTTCTACATCCCTAGCACATTCATCAAGTAGTACGGTCCTTGCTTTCTCACTTGAAGGTGCCTTGTAACCGGCAGGAGCCTTGTTAATTGCAGCAACCATTTCTTGAAATTGAGGGTTACGCAAAACATTAAACGGTATTCCATTTGCACATAAACCCCGCATGATTTTTAAATCAACAAAGTTTCTTTCCATTATACCAAACGACTGTTCGATTGGTCTTTTACTCTGTTTTTTAGAGATAACAGAATTTTTAAAGTCTTTGACACCCCAACCTTTTCTGCATTGCTTACCTTTCTCCTTAAAGCCTCATACTTCTCTCGATCCTTGATTAACTCGCTACACCTTCTAATTTCAGTTTTTTTTTCCAGGTGGGGGTCCAAAAAAATGAAGATGTATTCTTGAGTAGGAGCTTGTAAATTGCACCTTGCAATGATTACAAACCCAAACTTTTGAACCACCTGGGTTTTTGCTATTAGCAGTAGAAACAAAAACGACTTCATTAAGTAATGGCTTACCATCATTGGTGTGAGATTGTGTTTGAGTTTGAGTTGCACTTTCATTATTATCTCTGCTCTCTTCCTCGTCATCGACATCAGTAACTTCTTCATTATTTTCTTGGTCATGCATATCATCATGGTTTCTTTTTTGACCAAAAACCATTTTGAAGAGTTTTTTTTATCACAGTTAAGTTTTTTTTTATAAAGATAAAGAAGATGTTAGGTGAATGGTTTTGAGTAGGGCTGTAAACGAACTGAATGTTCAGTGAACATTTCATGAACCGTTCGGTAAAAAGTTCGTTTATGTTCGTTTAGTTAAATGAACGAACATGAACAAAATTCGCGTCCGTTCATTTATGTTCGTGAACGTCCGATTATGCGTTCGTTAACGTTCGTTTATGTTTATTTATTTATGTATATTCGTATATCATATTTTTTAGTCGTATAATTTTAAAATTGATTTGTTTAAACAAAACAACGCTTATAAAACAATATATCGTGCATAAATTAGTAAAGTTTATGTTTATTTGTCTATGTTCATTTATGTTTGTTCGTTTACCGTTCGTTTAGTGTCTTAATAAACGAATATAAACGAACATGAACAACCCATTTTTTTAATAAACGAACATGAACAAAAAAATTCGTCCGTTTAAGCGTTCGTGTTCGTTTATTTGTTCGGTTAAAATTAAATGAACGAACATGAACAAGACTCCGTTCGTGTTCGTCCGGTTCGTTTACAGCCCTAGTTTTGAGCGGTTAAAGTTTAGGACAAGTAGAAGTAATTAGTGGTTATTATTAAATATGAGTGGATGTAATTAAATGGGTGAAGTACATTGGGAATAGAAAGAGAATAAATGGTCTTAATTAAATTGTGAGAAACCTGGTTCTTTCATATTGATATAAGTGAATAAAATTTAGTTGAAGTAATTATTGGTTAAAATTTGGTTTGTTGTACCAATTCGTTTTGGTACGCTGTACCAATTCGTTTTGGTATGCTGTACCGATCGGTTTGGTACGTTGTACCGATCCGTTTTGGTACGGCGATTGATGAGACTTTGGTACGGCGATTGATGATGTTTGGGAACGCCCAAAATAACGATCCGGGATCGCGATCGTACCGCGTTTGGGTACGAACGATCCGGAACGTGGAACGCGGCCGAGTCAGCGTTTACTGTGACTTTGGTTTAGCTACCGAACGTATATAGTAAGACTACAATATAATAGACAACAGCTATTGGCAATCACCAATGAAACATATCCATGTTAATACACTCCATATAAATATCCAGTCACAGTTATCTTGTAGCTTACATTATTCCTGTTGGCGGATGGCATTTCTGTGACCTCACCTAAAGTGTTAGGTACTCAATTATACATTGATACAAACCATCAAATAAGCCAACAATCACACCTGAGCTTTATTCTCAGTAACAGTTATGAATTTATGATAGTTACACAACATTGTCTTCCAATTTATTCAGAATTGAGGAATACAGTACATTTATGAAATACTAAATCACCCACATGCAACTTACAACCGTTTTACAAGTACATCCCAAAACAAAACCATTACAAATTACAATACTTAGACCGTGGGGTTTTTATGGTAAAGTACATGTTTCTTGGGCTTAAAGAGGTTCCTAGAACCATATGTCGACCGAATCACATCACGAAACAAAACGTATTGCGCGTTAGCATATATGGCGAATGGAATCAGAGCAAATCCGCTAATAAGGATAGGGATCCATAACAAACCCTTCTTGTAAAGTAAAAAAAAGCTGACACTAAGAGCAACTATCATGGATGTAATAGATAGAAAAAGAAATGATAGACCGACTATCAACTTTTGGGGTAATGATTGCAAGAAATCACCTTCGGCATAACGAGCCGTGAAGACAGATAAGAACATGTAGAGGATTGATGCTGAAGATGAGAACAGAGAAATGGCATCCGCCACAATGAAAACTTTGAAGGTTGTTTTTGAATAAAAGATAGGGATACCATTGTTTTGGTCATACCCTCCTGGAACTGTAAAAGCAGCAGCGAATACCATAGTCGCGATAAGTGCAGCTACGACCATACATTGAGTAGCTATATCTTTCATCCATTGTTCCCCTTGTGTGACCATATCTTTGTGCTCCTTTGTAAACAACTCATGTGGTGTTAGACCATCACTGTTCCTCTGTTCTCTTAAAGATGGAGGGACTATTTGCTTTACCTCCTGCAACACAAACAAATTAAAAGAGTTATAGACCAATTGGGGTTATATATATGTATCCTATGAAGCTCATAGTGGAATCTATATATGTACCTGGAACCATAAAAGTTCTCTTTGCATCTCAAAAGCTCCTGAAACATTCTTGAGCTGCTTTCGATTCACAGTCTTTCCAACTAAATGTAACATATTGTTATCATTTATATCTTTGAGAGGGGTTATCATATCCTTCATCGCGCCTATCTCGTACAATAGACTATAGATACCCGCGTGGCGATGTTTGACAGCTATGTGAAAGATACTAAAGCCGTCATCATTATGCTGCCATATCAAATCAGGATATCTACGAATTAGCTCAACTATAAACTCGGTGTTGCCCATTTCTGCAGCAATAAATAATACCCGAGAAGAGTATCTATCCTGAGAAGGGTTGAACTTTTTTGCTTCACGCATTTTTTCGATATGGTCAGAAATGAGACCACGTAGGATTTCTGGGCTCCTTTTCTTCTGAGATTCATTGAACAATTCCACAATATTTTTGGAAATTTTCTTTTGTAGTTCCTGCGCTTTTTTTCCTTTAAAAGAACGCGTCTTGTTTTCATCCTTGATTATATTCTGGGTTTCGGTATGCATTTTCAACATATATCGAGAAACAAGTTCTTTTAGCTCTGGGAGACTGTGTTCGTTTTCATAAGTGTTTTCCAGCTCCTTAATTTGCTCAGAAACGAGTTTTTGGAGCTGTATAGCTTGAAGGACCAACGATCCTTTATCTAGTTCAATCTCATCCCGTGGCCCTTTAAGTATATCATCAATATCCTTCTTAGGTAGTTTCACAATCTCTTCCCAAAGGGTTCTTAGTAATTTTAATGCTTGACTTTCCTTTTCAGGAAATCGCACCTCTAAACCAATGAACAGGGCTGGTCCTGAGTTATTTGCTGTCTTGGGCGAGATAGTTTTTTGATGCCCTAAGCAAGATGATAACCAATGACTACAAAGTACTTTTAACAAACATACTCTCCTTTTCTTAAGGAGACGCATTTTAAACAAAACTTGCATATCAACTTAATAATACATGAGTAATTTTTTAATTAATTTGAATTTGTCTAATGGCTTTTAGCTTTTTTTCACTTCATATTGGGGGAATGGATTTAATGAAAATAAAAACTAAAATAAGAATATTGAGAATATATACAAATTTAAAATTAAATGCATTAATTTTTATAAATGTATACATCTCCATTTTAATTTTGTATCTTATTCATGTTTAACTCGTACCATGGGATACATACTTTTCTACATGCAGGGATACATACTCACTTATATACTAATTAATAATACTTCATAAATGTCTCAGTTGTTGAAAATTAAATCTATTACCACTTGGTTGCAAGTTACTTATCTAGGCTAAGCTAAAGACTATTTGGTTTTTAATTCTGAATAATGATATTATGTTTAGGAGAACATGCATGTGACACATATTTAAGTGTGTTTAATTGTGCATAGATGACAGGATATAACAATGAAACAAATTAATTGAAATATCTATTGTAGATGACATGGCACATGCATTAGCATGAAAGGACGATGAAAAGAGCATACCTGAATTCACGGTTCCCTTTATGAAACTAGATTTTGATTTCGAAAATGCTTCAGGCTTTCGTGCCAAAACTCCGAGTAGTTTGTTGGTCCTACCAATGCTTGGATGCTTTTCCACTATGTCGAGTGCAATATCTAAAAGATATGACAGTTAGTTTGACAGAAATGTTACAACAAAAATGAACAATTAAAACAAAAGCAAAACCCTATAAAGATTTTTCATTTATATGAATAGTTAATGTGGAAAGTTATTTATTACTAGTATTATTTTTTTCTTTCTAATTATAGTTTATTTATAAGTTAGGTCTTGTTTCTTTTTTGTGTTAGTGAAGGCATTGGACACACAAAACATAATTTAATATTTCTTTTTGCATTGGGGCCTACTCATTTTCACTAATTCATATATATCTAGTGGGTGTAAACTATGAACTCCTCCCCATTAAGAGGAAGGAAGAGATGTGAGACCCATATATCCCTTAGTGAAGAGAAAAAATAAACAGCCCCTTAGTTTAGTACTGAAGTCTCTATAGGATGGAGAGTGAGGATAAAGATGAAGATGGAAATAAGGAATATGATTTCCATTTTTCTTCGTCTGGATCAGGGCGGATCTAGCTTAGAAACAGGGTATGCACGTGCATACCTTGTGTAAATTACTGCTAGTGTAAAAAATCTGATATTTTTCAAAGGTAACGACAAAATACACTAAATATTTATGAGTGCATCCTCTAAAATAAATGAAATTTATGAGCGCATACCTTAGTCTACCAATGTTCAAAAACAAAGAAAGAAGATGAAGAAACACTTTGTTACATGTTACAGCGGCAATTTGAAAGAGAAGACAGTGAGATATTGAGATGTGTAGGTCAAATAGTCAATAGGTTTTATGATTTCTTATGACCCATGTATCACTTGGTTATTACTAATCTAAACTCATGTATCATTTGGTTATTAGTTTCTAAAATGTTAATTTGTATTAAAATTTTTTTTTTTTTTTTTTTTTTTTGCTAGAATTGTTTTTTATAAATGTTTTAGCGGTTTTTTAGACTAGATTTTATTTTTAAAATTTTAAGTTTGATCTCACATTAACTATATATATATATATATATATATATATATATATATATATATATATATATATATATATATATATATATATATATATATATAGGGTTGGGATCCGGTAGGGATTGTATTTTAAGTAGGGAAGTGCGGATAATATCACAGTAGTTTTTTTAGAAAACAATTCAAAAAAATCTGGAGAAATTAAAAAAAAAAGAAGAGTACAATAAATTATTAAAGAATCGCCAAAAAATTTAAAAAAAAAATCGTTTTCATAGTTAAAGGTATTGTGATATTAACGTCTGATTTAAACTTTAAAACTACAAGATCAGGTCTTGATATCACAGTATCACAATATTTTTTTTTTAATTTTTTTAATTTCACTGTAACTTTTTTTAATATCGTGATAAAAAAATGATATTAAGTTTTTTACTAATATCAAAATAATTTTTTTAATAAAATTATTAATATCACAGTTCCTTTTTAAATGTACAACAACTTTTTTTAATTTTTTTTAAAATCACAGTAACTATCATTGGTTTTTTTGAGATTTTTTAATATCACCATAACTATCATGGTTTTATATAGAGTTAGGATCAAATAAGAAGAAAAGTTAAAATAAGAATGATAAGAAGAAACCACAACCACTCATTTCAGATGCACCTACAAAAATAGATGCATCTCCCCTTAAATTTCTCCCTCCTATTTGAAATGTGTGGCTAGAAATTCTTCTTATTCTTCTTATTTTAGTTTTTCTTCTTACTGGATCCCTTCCCTATATATATATATATATGGTAGGGATACAATGAAAAGTTTCTTATAATAAAAAGGGTAAGAAGGAATGTGGAGGTGACATGTGTCACTTTACCACATCATCATGTTACGTCATTTGACACGTGTCACCACCCTCCCCCCCCCCCCCCCCCGCGCCGAAAAAAAAATTTTCCCGCCAAATTTTTTTTTTCTTTAGGGCAAAAAAATTTTTTCCCGCCAATTTTTTTTACTGCATCACAGTTATAAAGTTACTGCATCACAATAATAATTGTGATGCAGTAACTTTATAACTAGCAGCAGTTTCAAGTGTACTAGCAGCAGATGCACCATCAGCAGTTATAAAGTTACTGCATCACAATTATTATTGTGATGCAGTAACTTTATAACTAGCAGCAGATCCAACAGCAGTTTCAAGTGTACTAGCAGCAGATGCACCAAAGTTATTGCATCACAATTATTATTGTGATGCAGTAACTTTATAGCTGTGATGCAGTAAAATTTTTTGGCGGGAAAAAAAATTTTTTTTTGCGGGAAAATATTTTTTCACGGGGGGTGGGGTGGGGGGGGGGGGGGGTGATGTGGCAGGAGGTGACACATGTCACCACCACAATCCTTTCTAGACTTTTCATTATAAGGACCCTTCTAATAATATCATATATATATATATATATATATATATATATATAATATATATATATATATATATATATATATATATATATATATATATATATATATATATATATATATATATATATATAGTAGGGATCCAGTGAGAAGTAAATTAAAATAAGAAGTGGTGAGAAGTGACCAAAATCACACATTTGAGATGTAACGACTTGCATTAGATGCATTTCTATTTATATAGATGCAACATCTTGAGTTTCGAAAGTTAATTTGATGTATAGATGGTGCAAATTGATTTTCATGATTTCGGCACGTGCAGAGGAACAAAAAACAAGATAAATCATGAAACGCATCTAATATACGTATATGCATCTGATTAAAAGCTAGAAAACACACTATGGTGCGTTATAATGCATCTAAGATTATAGGGATGCATCTAATTTAGGTCAGTGCATCTCGGATTTGTGGTTATAGTTCTTCTTATTCCTTCTTATTTTAAGTAATCTTCTTATTTGATCCTAACTCTATATATATATATATATATATATAGAATCCGGATCGATTGAGAAGGGTTTTATTTTGAGAAGGTTTTCAAAAACGATAGATTGTTAACTTTAATTCATGTTTTTCAAGCGTAAAACTCATTTTAATGTGATTAAAATTTAAAATGTGTAAAAAAAATTGAATCAATGTTAAAAATCTCTCGATTTTGCGATATATGTAGAATACTGAATCATCTGTACAAATTTAATGAACCATAATCATAACTCGATTTTAACAATGACACTCTCTTTACAACAAAAATAATTTTTTTATTAACTACAGCTAAAAATGTTAAAGTTTCGATATATATATTTTTTTTAATTTATGAAACCTCGGTGATACACTTTGATTAGAAGTGTAATGTGTATCAGCTTTTGCAATATTTATTAGTGTAATGTGTATCAGTTGTATCACTAATCTAAACTCATGTATCATTTGGTTATTAATTGTTATAATGCTAATTTGTATTAAAATGTTATTTTTTTGTGTATTATTGTTAAAATTGTTATTTATAAATGTTTTAGTGGTTTTTTAGACTAGATCTTATTATTAAAATTTTAAGTTTGATCTCACATTAACTCTTTCATATATATATATATATATATATATATATATATATATATATATATATATATATATATATATATATATATATATATATATATATATATATATATATATATATATATATATATATATATATAGAATCTAGATCAAATAAGATCAAACTTAAAGTTGTTAAAATGAGATCCAAATAAAATTTGACAAGCGACACTCTCCTTACAACAAAAATAAAATTTTTATTAACTACAACTAAAATTGTTAAAGTTTCGATAGACTTCTTTTTAAAATTTACGAAACATAGGTGATACACTTTGATTAGAAGTGTAATGTGTATCAGGTTTTTGTATGTGTATCAGATTTTGGAATATTTATTAGTGTAATGTGTATCAGGTGTATCACTAATCCAAACTCATGTATCATTTGGTTATTAGTTGCTAAAATGTTAATTTGTATTACAATATTATTTTTATGTGTATTATTGCTAAAATTCTCATTTATAATTGTTTTAGTGGTTTTTTAGACTTGATCTTATTTTTACAACTTTAAGTTTGATCTCACGTTAACTCTCCCCTATATATATATATATATATATATATATATATATATATAGGTTTGGGTTATTATGAAAAGTTTCTTAGAATGAAAAGAATGAGAAAGCATGTGGAGGTGACATGTGTCACCTTTGCCACATCATCATGCCACATCACCATACCCCACCCCCACCCACCCACCCCCCCGCCCCGAAAAAAAAAATTTTCCCGCAAAAAAAAAATTTTAAAATTTTTTTTGGCAAAATTTTTTTTTTCCCGCCAAAATTTTTTACTGCATCACAGTTATAAAGTTACTGCATCACAAATCATAATTTTAGTGCATTAAGGTTATAAATTACTGCATCACAGTTATAAAGTTACTGCATCACAGTTATAAAGTTACTGCATCACAATCATGATTTTAGTGCATTAATGTTATAACATTGATTTTAGTGCATCATAGTT
Organism: Chrysanthemum seticuspe; assembly: GCA_019973895.1. NCBI lineage: Eukaryota > Viridiplantae > Streptophyta > Magnoliopsida > Asterales > Asteraceae > Chrysanthemum > Chrysanthemum seticuspe. Next base: position 10,949,761 of record BPTQ01000003.1, on the reverse strand, counting down.
GATGCACTTAACTAATAACTATGATGCAGTAACTTATAATAAAGATGCACCAAGACTTATTAGTATATTAAGGTTATAAGTTACTGCGTCACAATTATGATTTTAGTGCATTAAGGGGGTGGCAACACCCTCGGTATGGCTTGCGGTTTGGCTAGGCATCATGCGGCATCCCATTGCCACCCTAGCGGCATCATGAATTCGGTATGGTTTGCGGCATCTTTTGCCGTAGCGGCATGGAGGAATTCAAGAGGAGCGTGTGTTTCATTTTCAAAATTAAGGAAAACACAAATATTGGAATCGATAGCGGAGCAAAGGTCTAGAAAGGATGGCTTGGCAGAAAAATTGTTGTCGGCCCAAATCCGTAATATTGAAGAAATGGCTTATTATCGGGCACTGAGGTTCTATAACCAACCTCACGATCACATAATTGATCCGAGAATGCGAGAGATCACGATTGCCAAAAAACGTGAGTATGCGGAGCAATATGGATGGCCGACGGATATTTAGATGCGTATTTTTTTTAGTATTATGCAATTTTTTTAAGTATTATGTAATTTGTTTTTTATTATTAATGAAATATTATGTTTTTATTTAATTGTTTGATTTAATTATGAATTTTAAAAAAAAGAAAAAAAAAAGTGAGGTATGGAATGACCATTGCCACTAAAAAACTATGGTGAGGTATGAGATTAGGTGGAATAAAATTATTGGTGGGTTGTGAGGTATGGTGAGGTATGGAATCAAAGTGTTGCCACCCCCCTAAGGTTATAAATTACTGCATCACAGTTATAAAGTTATTGCATCACAATCATGATTTTAGTGCATTTAAGGTTATAACCTTGATTTTAGTGCATCATAGTTGATGCACTGAACTATTAACTTATAATAAAGATGCACCAAAACTTATTAGTGCATTAAGGTTATAAGTTACTGCATCACGGTTATAAATTTACTGCATCATAATCATGATTTTAGTGCATTAAGGTTATAAATTACTGCATCACAATTATAATTGTGATGCAGTATTTTTATAAAAAAAGAAAAAAGACTACAATAAATTATTAAAGAATCACCAATAAATAAATAAATAAGTCGTTTTCATGGTTAAAGGTATTGTGATATTAACGTATGATCTAGACTATAATACAAAAGTTAAGATCGATCGGGTATTGATATCACATTATCACAATAATTTTTTAAAATTTTTTTTACATATCATTGTAACTTTTTTTAATATCGCGATAAAAAAATGATATTAAGTTTTTTACTAATATCAAAATAATTTTTTTTTAATAAAATTATTAATATCACAATTCCTTTTTAGACGTACAACAACTTTTTTTATTTTTTTTTAAAATCACGGTAACTCTCATTGGTTTTTTGAGATTTTGTAATATCACCGTAACTATCATGGTTTTTTAATATCACATTTCATTTTTACATGTAAAAATGTTTAATGTCCCTGTAGGTTTTATAATATCACCGTTTCATAATATCGTCAATATCACGGTAGGTCTCATAAAAAATTGCTCAGAAAAATATGAAAAAATAAAACAGTGAAAGAAAACAACAATAGTAAAGATCGCTGAAAAGGAAAAAATAAATCAAAAATCTTTTTTATGGTCAATTGGTACTGTGAAGTTAGCGTGTGTATATATTAAATGTGTATGTGGAATTAAGTGGATGCTTGAATGCTTACCGAACATGTCACACTCCACACATCTCTCGAGAAGGTAACTACGACTAAAATAATTCCAACCACCATCATCAGTTAAGTCTGAAATGCTATAAAGAAGCTTCACGACATCCTTACTTCCAAATAAGGCAGCCGCATACAGCGGCGGCCTTGTTCCTTTATCACCAGGGATTGTGTGCAAGGTCTTGTTCTTTTCCAACATAATCTGAACCGTTTCAAGGTTACCTGATGCAGCTGCCAAATAGAGAGCGGTGTTGCCATTTTTGTTTTGAAGTGTCAAGTCATCCTTTTCCATCAAACCTACAAGATTTTCGACGAACTTTACCACCTGTTTGCTTCTATTTGCGGACGCCGCAACATGAAGTGCTGTTTCACCATTTTCAGTGAGGCTATACGTTACCAGCTCTGGTTTCTCATCAAGAATGGCTTTAGCAGATTTCCAGTCACCTCGCATGGATGCTTCATACAGAGGGGCACCATATTTAAAGTAATTTTCTTTTCCAGCTTCTGTTTAGTAGTTCCAACAAAAAGTTACGCAATATTCTTTTCTCTAAAGAGTAATTAAAGAGTAACAATTAATTATAATTAACATATTATAAAATATTATTAACTGAAATCAATTGCATCTTTTAGTAGTAAGATTCAATATTATTGCATGCATACATGTGCATGTGGAATTATTCCTAAGAGAAATGAAGCGCCTTAAATTCATAAAACAGAAGGTAGTAAAAATTGCAGTGAAGGAACAAAAGAGTAGAACAGATAGCAGAATTTACCTTTAAGCAGATCTTGACATGGTTGAGTAAGATTCGTCTCTGAAGTAGACATGTTGAATGGTGCAACAGTATTTATAGCTTTGCTTCAGATCTAGTAATCAAGCAAATATCGTGCAAGTATGAGTGAATGAAAGAGTTGAAGGGTTAGAGGTGTATGATTTCCAACATGTATATATCGATTATTTATATACACTCTAGATCCCATTAAGTCAATGTCAACGTCACATTTATAGTGGTAATAAAAAGTGTACGTTCTCTAACAACCAATGTTTCTAACAACCAATGTTTTTAATAATACATTTTGCATCACAATAGCATATAATGAAAAGTCTACGTCTCTAACTATCAATGTTTCAACCTACCAATGTTTTTAATAATCAGATGAGATCCTTGAAGATCACATGTTATCTAAAGAATGAAGTGGAAGATCTCATTCATACAGCTTGCTTTCATCTTACGATAGAGATTAAAGCATAAAATAACAAACAACAAACAAGGGGAAAAACATAATTTCAACTCATTTAATATAAAAGTTAAAACCAATTTTCTAACTTTTTTTTAAAACAACATATTTTGCAGAAAGTAAATCTTCAAGCTACGAAAAATACACCATAGCGACGAGAATTAAATTCTCTTTTCATAGATATGCTCATTTATTACTTTCGACGATTTTTCCTTTTTTTTTTTTTTTTTTTTTTTTTTTTTCCCCTAAATTTCGCCCAGAAAAATCATACGTAATTTGTAAAATCACTTGTAATTTGTTTTTCTAAAAATCACGTGTGAATTTATAAAATCACATATTAAAATATCACATGTGATTTCACAAGTCACATGTGATCTTTAAAGTAATAAATCACATGTGATCTTCAATATCAAATCAACTAATTCTTTCTTTTTATAAAAAAAAAATTGTGAAATCACGTGTGATTATTATTTTATTTATTTATTTATTTTTTTTGTTATGGAAAAATGTAAATCACGTGTGATGTGATTTACTATATTCTGTTATAGACTGAAACACATGTGATTCAGTTTTAATCTAGAAAGAAGTAAATCACGTATGATTCTGTTTTTTATGTTTTGTTATGAAAAAATGTAAATCACATGTGATTTACTCTTTTCTTTATAAACTGAAACACATGTGACTATGTTTTAATATAGAAAGGATTCGTGTGTAAATCACATGTGATTCGTGGTTAAAACACATGTGATTCGCCTTAAACAAATTGAGGTAAACCACATGTGATTTGTACATTCATAACATACCAGAAATAAACAGACACACTACGCTATACTAAGCTTTATAACTATTGTTTACCTTATTTTGTGTGTTGTAGATACTAGAAGTTGTCTTTTATAGCAAGTCCTTCATGTAGAAATAACAATATACGAGTAACAAAGAACCATGTTACCTAAATTATCGTGACAAATAACAAAGGTCATCATCACTACTCTTTCTTTACATCACAAGTCCCGTATTGTATATAACAAATTTTCTAGGAACAAATACATTAATCTTATCTTCTAATTTGTCTCGACTTCAGAATACTAAATATGAGTAAACTCAAGAACACATTGAGACCAACATATTAAAACCAATTAACCAGCATCTAAGCTTACAACCCCGATACAATCAGATAGTAAGTGTCAAAAGTTTACTTTTGGAATAGTCAAACTATTACTAAACACAGAAATAAGTCATGAACAAGAACCAAACTAAAGAAACAATGATAAAAACCCAACTTGTTGACTTGACTAAACAAATGAGTGACCAAACTGCTCGTAAACTGATTGTTGTTGCTGATGGAATGATGACCTCATGCTTGACTGCAGTATTTGATAAGTTAACCCCATGCTCATGCTCATGCTCACTCGTTGCTTTTCAATGGACCAATCATTTCGTATGTCCACCGAGCAGTGATTAGTATCAATTTGAGGGTTAGGGTTTGAGAGAAAATTGGGAAAATGGTTTATGAGAGAGAATTAGGGAGAGTGTGTAAAGGAGAGTGGGTGAGTAATTAGAGGGGTATAGTTAAGTTACAAAACTTCCCTTGTGTTAATTCAAAATAAATGCAGATGTTTAATCAGGGTTGTAGGATGAAAAGATAAATCAAAGGCTAAAATGGAGCGCTTTGATCCTTAGATATTTTTTGTTCAGCATTGAACTTTTGTTATATTTTGCAGAGTAATAATATGGAGACCTAACTCATATGACTAGATTTATGCCTAAACACTTTATCATGTGACATGTGAAATGTATATTTTCTCTTTCATAATCTCTCACTATTAATCTTGCCATGTGTCATCTTCTTTGAGTTAGACATATTTTTAGGCATGAAGTTTAGTATCATTTTCCTATTTTGCATCACAATAGCTTTACATGTGACAAACAAATACCTTTAAGCATGACAATATATCTCATATTATATACCCCTACATAATTGCGGTAGTATAAAGTCGATAGTAAGTAATATTATGAAGATATAAGGTTAAAATGATTGATAATAGCTTATATTCTTAAGTATTATAAACGGTGTCATAAACGTAATTACATTGTATACTGCAAAAAAAGTTACACCCCCTAATAAAAAAATATGTAAATTTATTTTATAAATGTTTTCACCATATTAAATTAAATAAAATGATTGCATCATATTAATAAATTAATGTACAAATATACATCTTTTAAAGTAACTATTATGTATCATGCTACTATCGTCAACAACCTTTTGTTTATATTTGTCTCACGTACGTGTGAAATATAAGTAAAAAAAAGTGTTATAAATGCAAGAAAAACTCCAATGTTAAAAAACAAATGGGTAAAAGCCATAAAATACCAAGCTACTTTCATATATATATATATACCGACTTGAAACACTTAAGGGATGTTTGGTTCACTAATTTGAATTCATTGGTTTTTAAACTTTGGAGTATTACAAAGCTTGAGAGGTTTCAAATACTCGTTTTTACAACTATACACCACGTTTGGTTGACACAAATATATATGTATGACCCCACAATATTTAATGTATTTTTGTATCATTATTACTAGCATGACTTCACTACACCACGTTTAATTCACACAAGCATATATATGCATGGCCCACAACATTTAATGTTTTGTACCAATATTACTAGCATAGCCCTACAACATTTAAATCTACTCCCCATCCGATGAGTTAAAAAACACTTATTTGATGTATTTATAATTTAAAATCTTCCTCCTTATTTGAACTAAACATGTTGAAAGAGTGAATTTAAAATTCAAAACCACCCAAAATCTTCAAATAGTTGCAAACCAAACAACCCCTTACTCTTTTATTAACACATAACCAATCAAACTTTCAAATGTGTCACATTATCACTAATTTCTTAATCTGTTGCCTGTTGAGCCGGTCATTTCTTTTCCAAGTAACTAATATGTTGGATCAGTCCTAGATAGATCTTTGAGCATTTGGAAATGGATAGAATACTTATGTAATCACAAGTAAACTATAGGAGAATCTCTAATAAACCTATGTTTATGCAAAAAGTAAACACAAGAGTTAAAGAAGACGAAATACTAATAAACACTTTGATCCTCTATGGATCTATATTAATCACTAGCAATTGTTTCTAAGGTCGTACAATGCTCATGGCCGTAAGTTTCTTTTATACTACAAGAAACCCTAATCCAGCCCATTACAAGAAAACGTGTGAAGAAGATATGCATTATCTCTTCCTAATATAACTCATGCATATCCATTCGTCTAACAAACTACTAATAATATAGATTCATACTATCCGCAGGAATGAACTATCAGCAGGAACCACTAAAGGTACCAGCAGGAACAAGAACTATCCGCAGAAACCAATAACTATTACATAGTTTAAATAATTCCTAACAATCCTCCCCTAAACTTGAATTTGACTGGGTTAACTTCAAGTTTCTAGATAGATCTTTAACATCCAGAACATGAGGATTGAGACTTGTGCATCTGCAGCAATGTAAGGTAACTAGCAGCAACAAAAATGAATCAGCAGCAACAAGTAACCATCTTTGAAGGACAAGGATCCAGCAACAACTCCTATATCAGCAGCAACAGGTACCAGTAGCAACCTGAGTAGATTTGATGAGCCTTTACCAAGTAGCTACTCACTCTTGGGCTAGCTAGTCCTTCAGTGGAATCATGGCATCACCCTGGTGAACTAGTAACTAGTCCAACACTTAGAACGTGAATCAATGGTATGTTGGAAAACCATAATGATTTTTGGCAAACCATCACAGCCATAAACGGATTTGGAATGTCTTTACCTACAGCCGTTAACTCAGGACTTGCCATGGGATTCCACTGCCTTTACCACAATCAATGATCTTGTGTGCTAGCCAACTCTTTATCTGTGAAGACATGGTGAGTTGAGCACCATACAATTTTTGGCAAATTGTCAGCCTTCAACAGATTTGATATCTCTTTACCAGAGCCGTTTGCTCATGGAGTAGCCAATGTTTTGGTGGGTTAGACCAAGGTACACCGAGAACCCTCTAATTTTGAGTAAACCAGCAACTGTCAACGAATTTGATGATTACACCAGAGTCGTACCCTCATGGTGAGTCAACTCTTTCTTGTCTAATACATGGTGAGTTGATTACCATTTGTTGTGTGGTAAGAAACCAACACACAAAACCTGAAGACAATATACTCAAACATACAAGTTAGTGCACAAGCAACATATACATATAAAGTTTTTTTTAAGAGAGAAAAAGTATACAACAAGAATGTTACAGAGTACCATGGTCATTGAGAGGCAGTTTTGGCAGCAATAATTCTATCCTTGATAAGCCTAATCAGCTGCTCTGCATTGGTGATACGCGTACAAAGCGCGTTCGGAGTCAAAGGAAACTTCCTTTTCTTCGAGCAAGTTTTTCAACCACCTAGGAAGTGAACCTAATCGTTGTAGTGTAGTATTAGGGTAAGCCTCATGATTGATATCGTTCTCTAGGGGAATAGGAATGCTAGTGAGAAATTACTACGCTAAGGTTGGGGTTGAGGAAGATTATTTTTTTTTATCTTTTTTATATTTTCTTAGAAAATTGAAATGTACGATCTCGTGGTATTGGATTTGGGGGGTGGTACTTCTACCGATTACTCTAATTATCTAATCTAAGGGGTAGTCTATGTATATTTATGTGTGCTCGTATGATGATTAAAAATGTGTCTACCTAGATACTATTACTCCCTAGTTATCTTTTATTGATGGTTGAATTGTCACGTCCTTATTCTTAACGCGTTGTGTCTTCTAAGGTTGTAGGGTATGCTTTTCTCTCTAAGTCTTTGAGAATACTCTAGGTGATCATAAACTAACGTTCACAAAGATTACTCAAGCATTAAAAACACAACGATGGCCTATTGCAATCCTAAGCCAATTACAATTAAGATAAGATACAACCAATCAATAATTAATAACTAGGTTTCATGGATCTAGGCAAACACACAAGTAAATTAGCCGGACATGGTAAACATGCAAGCATACACACATACAATCGAAGACATAATGAAATCAATGAAGTAAATAACTTATGTTGATGTAAAATAGGGTATGAGAACCCTAAGATACTGCCCAATACAAACCAAAATCGTTTTAGGTTTTTACTACAAATCTACCTCCCTAAAAGTCTGAAAATCGAATTCTATATATAGAGTTACAACTGCGACGGCGTCACCTTTTAATTGTGATGTCGTTAGATCGCCGCCATTAGGGTTTCGTCTTGGCCAAGTCAACTTTGGGACGGCGTCACGTTGTGGTTGTGACGCCGTCAGGTTCAACTTCTGACGCCGTCTGAATCTGGATCTAGGCCGTCTGAGGGAAAAGGTCTTCGTGACGCCCTACTCTTCAAAGCCTGATGCCGTCAGGTGCAAAATAGCAAATTCATTCCTGAGCCGTCACAATTATAGGGACGGCGTCGATCTTTATTTGTGAGCCCGTCGGGTGCACTTCCAGGAACTTGAGTGTCTTGATCTTGACTTTAGCCATTTTCTTCACATATTCACACCTTTTCGTCCAAATAAGCATCATTCCAGCATTTTGACTTCAAGAGACCTAAAAAGTGAAAAGGAACGAAATTAAGCAGTAATGGATATAAAAGTGGGCGATTAAGGGCTTAAATGACCCCTCAAAAGTGTACCTTTTAAATCCTTATCAATTGGTCATATCACTCCCCACAGTATCAGTAGGAATCACCAACTGATGTTTAAGCATCTGCTCCATAACCTTCACAGAGAGAGGATAATGGACATTTGAAAACATGTACACATAGGTGCCAGAAAGAGTTCCCAACACATGGACATTGGATAGAGGATAGAACTCCCAATGACAAACCTTCCAGTTATCCTGACCTTCCCAAACACTGAAACCTTTACCATCTTGATAAACTGAATCAAAAATCACATGAAGATCACCTAGCAATAAGAGACCAGCACCAGTTGCAGTATGAGTTTCAAAATACTCAGTCACCATTACATATAACTTGATGAGATCTTGTCTATCTACTAGATGTAAAATTCCACTAAGAAAAGTAAAGTTCTTAAAAGACTCATCATTTCTATTGATGAGTATTTACATACTCATCAATCCCCCACACTAAACTATTGCTAGTCCCTAGCAATCTTTTGATAAAAACTTAATGGATTTGAATCTCTTTACCAAAAGCCATTACTTCTGGAGTAGCCAAATATTTCAGTTCAAGTAAGAACTATGGTACACTGATAACCAAATGATTTTGAGCAAATCACCAGCTTTCAACGGATTTGATTTGTCTTTACCAGAAGCCGTTTGCTTCTGGACTACCCAACTCTTAGATAAAATATCTTTGGTGAGTCGATTACCAATTATGGTTTTCTAACTACCTTTACCACAAGCCATAAACTTGCGGGCTAGCCAACTCTTCACTTTTAAGGATATGGTGAGCTGAATACCATACAATTTTGGGCAAATTGCAAGCCGTCAACGGATTTGAGATATCTTTACCAAGAGCCGTTTGCTCCTGGATTAGCCAATCCTTTTGTTTATTAGACATGGTGGACTGATAACCTTAAGCTGAGTAAGTGCAAAACACTTACTCCAAAAAAAAATTGGCCAAAAATGGGGGAATTGGGCGGTATAATTACATGATAAAATTCGTGAGAATTCCCCCCCCCCCCCCCCCCCC
>BPTQ01000003.1:10874141-10937212 GCA_019973895.1 Chrysanthemum seticuspe | reverse complement strand
GGAAGAACTTTTTCTACGAGGAAAATAGAAGAGTGGACTCACGTAGCTTCGAAAACTTTGTAATTTCTTTTTCGAATGCCTTCGTGGGTAAGATCAACGGGGGCTGAACCTAAATGGGAAACTCGAGTACACGCTACGTTCACTGAAACGATAGCCACGTCAGAACCCCGTTGCTTTTTGGTTCGTAAAAGTCGAATAGGTGATGCGTTCATTTTGATACTGACTTCGAGTTTGGGTAATGTGGTGATGTCTTTTTCTTAATAATCGACACCACATACGCAAACTTTTCAAAGCCGGTATGGAATATAACTGGTTTACGCACCACATAACTGCACCGATAGCAAAATTACTTGCATCGCACATGAGTTCAAAGGGTAAATCCCAGTCGGGGGCAACTAGAATGGGTGCTTCCGTAAGCTTTTTCTTTAATGTTTCAAAAGCTTCGATGCACTCAGGTGAGAAGATAAAAGGAGCATCTTTTTCAAGAAGGTGGGTCATAGGCCGAGCGATTTTAGAAAAATCTTGTATGAATCTGCGATAAAACCCGGCATGACCTAGAAAACTCCTAATACCTTTGACGGTAGTAGGATGAGGCAATTTAGCAATAACATCGACTTTTGCTCTATCTACCTCAATCCTGTTTTTTGAAATCTTATGGCCAAGGACTGTGCCTTCTTTGACCATAAAGTGGCTCTTCTCCCAATTTAGACAAAGATTGGTGTCTTCACACCTTTTGAGCATTTTATCTAAATGGGAGAGGCATGTTTGAAATGAGTCCCCAATGACCGAGAAGTCATCCATAAACACCTCCATTGTTTCCCCGATCATGTCGTGGAAAATTGCCATCATACATCGTTGGAACGTGCCAGGAGCATTACATAGGCCAAAAGGCATACGTCTGTAGGCAAACGTCCCGTATGGGCAGGTGAATGTGGTCTTTTCTTGATCCAGCGGATCAATGGGGATATGAAAATAACCCGAGAAACCATCAAGGAAACAATAGTATTCGTTCCCTGCTAATCTCTCAAGCATCTGATCCATGAAGGGTAGAGGAAAATGGTCTTTACGGGTGGCTTCGTTTAACTTGCGATAGTCAATACACACACGCCATCCCGTAACCAATCGAGTTGGAATTAACTCGTTATCTTCATTTGTGACAACAGCTATGCCACCCTTTTTAGGAACACAATGAATGGGACTGACCCAAGGACTATCAGAGATCGGGTAAATAAAACCGGCATCAAGAAGTTTGAGAACCTCTTGTTTGATAACCTCATGAATCTTAGGATTTACCCTTCTCTGATGTTGAACTGCTGGTTTGAAGTCATCCTCCATCAAGATTTTGTGAGTACAAAACTCAGGGTTGATACCCTTAATGTCGGAGAGTTTCCAAGCAATTGCTTGCTTGTGCGACTTCAAGACCTTTATGAGAGCAGTCTTCTCCTCCTCGGTTAAATCTTTAGCAATTATGACGGGTAATTTATCATCACCCTCCAAGAATGCATATTCGAGATGAGGAGGTAGGTCCTTAAGTTCAACCTCGGGAAATTCTTCAGTAGATGTTTGTACTGATTTGATTTCCTCAATCGTGATCTCTTTCGGAGGGAGCGAAGGTAATGGATCTTCATTTAATAATTGCTCAAGATAAAGGATATCTCCCTCCGAATCATAAACACCATCAATTCCCGGCGGAATCGATTCATCATTAGCAAGAAATTCATCGATCTCTTCTAGAAAGAAGTCACCTCCCTCAAACGGAGTGAGAGAGGGGGAAGAGTCAGCAATGATTGGTTTAGAAGATGTGGTGGAAGGGGAATTCTCACTCACAGAATTATGAAGATAACCAAGAAACTCTTGAGAGTACTCCTCTGAAGCAATATCAATTACATCGACTCGATTAACTGATTCAGTATCATAATTTGAGGAGTACCTCGAAGTTTGATCAAGGTTAAAAGTGACAGCTTCATTACCCACACGTAACGTGATTTCTTGCTCAAATACATCAATGAGAGCACGGCCCGTTCTCAGGAATCCTCGTCCAACAATGAGGGGAACCCGATGATCGGCATCGAAATCAACAACCACGAAGTCAGCTGGAAAATGGAACTTTCCTACTTTCACAAATACATCTTCGGCGATGCCAAGAGGACGCGATATAGAACGATCTGCAAGCTCACGAGTCATGCAGGTAGGAATAAGTTCTGGAAGAGAAAGTTTCTTCCATACTGAATAAGGCATCAGATTGATGCTTGCACCAAGATCGGCGAGGGCAAAGCATTCAATCATTCCTGGAAAAACACAAGGGAGAAGAAATTTTCCAGGATCTCCCAGCTTCTCGGGAAGCTTCTTTAACAGAACTGCTGAGTAGTTCTCGTTCAAAGGAGTTTTAGCCATTTCAAACAGCTTTTCCTTGTTGCTTAACATGTGTTTGAGAGTTGATGAAAACTTGGGCATCAGCATGATGGCATCCGCAAAGCTTATGTCAAAATGTAGTTCTTGGAAAATTTGAAATTTTTTTTCCATTTGATGACTGGCTTTTTCGCGAAGCTTTTGCTCATTTAAACGTGAGGGGTAAGGAATAGAAGTTTTGGATTTGGGGTTGTCAACTGGAGGTTCAAAAACAACTCCAGGTTTGGTCTTGGGTTTCGGGACAACCTGAGGATGGACATTGCTGGTACCTCCGTTATTAGTAGGAAGTTCCTTGTCCTTTGTCGCCTCAGGTTCACTTTCCACTACCTTCGGGAGAGAAGAAGAAGAGGTATTAGGAATAACGGGTCCATCAAACGAAGCACCACTTCTGGTTGTGATCGCCTTTGCATCGCCCCTCGGATTAGCGATCGTGTTGCTAGGTAAAGTACCTGAGCCCGAGGGTCGATCATTTAAAGACTTCTTAATGTCAGAAATCTGGCTAACCAACAACCTATTCATTTCCTCTTAGGATTTCATGAATTGTTTCAACAACTCATCAGATGATGGTCCAGTTGGAACAATGGCTTGAGTTTGTGCAGGAAAATTCTGGCCTCTATTGTTTGGATTAGGGCCTTGATTTTGGAAATTTCCTTGATTATTGCCATGAAAATACCCTGGGTTGAAATTTCCCTGACCTGGGTTTCTATTAAAATTTCCTTGGTGTTGGAAGTTTTGACTTTGATTTTGAAAACCGTTGTTTGGATTAAAATTACCTTGGTTTTGAAAACCTTGGTTCGTTCTATTCTGATTTTGATTACGGTTTTGGTTTTGATTGAAACCGGGTGGTCCAAGGTAGTGGTTAGGACGGTGGTTCGGGTCTATAGGAGCACGGTATTGGTTGCCTCCTGGATTAGAAATCCCGCCCACAGCGTTTGCTTCAAAAGGGTTACCATCGGTGGCCATACAGTTGTAATAGGCATGGGGGCCACCGCAAGTAACACAGACTTCCACTTTCTTAACTTCAGCAGGAGGTGAAGTTTGTGGAAAAGAAACTTTCTTTTGGTTGGAGAGAACCAAAGCTTGAATTGCTTCCGTGAGTTTGTCAATTTTAGCATCGGTGCTAGATTGACTCACGGGCGATGAAGTAGAAGGACCAACACTGACTTGGGAAACAACCGGTTTGCTTCGTGCAGTGCGGACTTTAGACTTGTTTTCAATGATCGCTAAAGCTTCTTTTACAGTTTTGCTTAAGAAATTTCCTCCAGCGGAGGAATTGAGAGAATCTTGATCAGATTGACTCACTCCATTATAGAAAGTATCGAGTTGCATCAACTCGGAGAAACCGTGGTGAGGACATTTGCGGAGCAACTCCTTAAAACGATCCCACGATTCACTGAAGGATTCATCAAACTTTTGTGTGAACTTGATGATTTCATTTTTAAGACTCGTGGTTTTGGAAGGTGGATAAAATTCATTCACAAATTTCTTCACCAGGTCTTCCCATGTTTCGATTGATCGAGGGGGTTGTTTTTCAAGCCAAATCCGGGCTTGTCCCTCAAGAGAAAATGGGAACAGAAGAAGCTTGACAGCATCTGTAGGGACATTCTTGTATTTGGTGGTAGATGCAATCTTGTTAAACCATCGAATATGAGCATGAGGATCATCCCGCTCAAAACCATAGAATTGACTTGAGGTTACAAGATTCAGTAACCCGGTTTTGAGTTCAAAATTTTCAGCCACGATGGCTGGGATAACAATAGCATCTCCATACCCGTCGATGGGCGCCTGGAGAAGCTCACACATAGGACGTTCTTTCGCCATGATAACGGAAGTAGTGTGAGCAGTCCGGATCTCAGATCCGACTGATGGGGCAGAAAGTCTACGGGCACGCCTTCTTGGAATCCTGACAAGCTCACGAAATGGGCTTACAGATCTAGAAGAGCGAGTGCGCATACACTAGAGTTAACTCTGGGAGACCTCAGAGTTAAGGAAGGGAATTATGAAAATGAATTATGAAAATGGGGTGAGAAGAATCTTTTTGAGTTTTCTGGTTTTGAAAAGTAGATATAACAACAAATCCAATTAAAACAATATCGAGGCAAAACAATAGTGAACTTAAACCAATAATCACAAGATGAATGGCTTCTTTGAAAAAGGTACACCACTCCCCGGCAGCGGCGCCAAAAATTTGATCGATGCTGAACCGTCAAGTTTTATCACACAAGCTGACCACTTGTGAATGGCCAACCGTAATAAAATTCAAAGAGTTCAGACACCAATGCAATGAAGATCTAGAGGAGTATAGTGTTTCCCCAGGTCGTTATGTCCCAACGAGCTGTGCGATGAATAATCAAACGAATAGTGATCGGGAGAATTTGAACGGAAAGGAGGTGATTGATTTATACCTAAAGAAAAAGTATATAAACTACAGGGGCTTAAATGCAAATTAAAGAAAATTAAAAAGATAAATTATATTAAATAAACGCTATCACTATTTGTAAAATGATGTTTTAGATTTTTCTTTTATAAAATTTAACTTAAAAACTACGTAACGTACAAAAGAAAATGTGAAATTGAAACAATATTAATCCTAAAAATATAAAAATGACATTTTTACAAACCTAATGATAAGAGAAAATTTTTAGAAAAAGAAAATTATTTTTAAAACTATTTATCTAATTATTATTAATTAAAAACTATTTTTAACTATTTAATAATACCCTAAATTACAAGAAAATATGAAATAAAGCTAGAAAAATGAAATTATGACTTAGAAAAATCTAAAATAACTAAAGAGAATTTTCAAAACTAATTTTGTATTTTTCTGATTATTTTTCTATTTTCTATGAATTAAAAACTATTTAAAACTAATTAAATTGCTAAAAATTACAAATTTAACTAAGAAAAATCTGGAAAAATTATTTTTTTGCTTTTTATATTTATCTTAACCTAGGAAAAATGAAAACTTATTTTTTTTAAACTTTTCTGATTTAATTGTATTAAAAGCTAATTAAAAAGGCTTAAAAACTGTTTTAAATGAAGAAAAATAGCAAACAGAACTAGAAAAATCTGAGAAATTCAGGAAAAGTCTAAAATAATATTCTGAATCTAAGAAAAATATAAAAACAGTGGCTTATGTGTAGGAATATGAAGCTGCAGTGAAGAGTGCTTATAAATAAGCACTCCAAATAAGCTAGAGGTTACCAACTGAAAACCAAATGATCACAAAAGCTATAATATGCTACAACTACTCAAAAGCAACTAATTACAACTATCCTAAACCTCTTAAATGCTGACTACACAGATTTGATGTTTTAAAATCTCAAGTACCAAAAACAGTTTTAGCTATTAAGTTGTAGCTTGAAAATAAGCTACCCAATAAGCAGGAAATCAAAACCAGATGTTGGAACCTAAGCTAGACCTGGCTAGCTACTTATAAACCAAAGATGAGCCTGAGATAAGCTCTAATGAGCTTGTGACAAGCTCTGCAAGAAGCATGTGCACACTCAGTATACACTGAGTGTGTGCACAGGGGAGATAAGCCCTGTTTGACAAGCTACTTTGAGGCTTGTAAAAAATTACTAAAATTCAACAAAAATCATTTTAAGAAACTTGACCAGCTGAACTAGAAAAACCCACAATTTCACTTGAATTAAACCAGAAATGAGTCAATTAAAAATCATCCAAGTTGAGCTGAAACTGGTTTTTACTTTTTGACTTTTGAAACAGTTTTGATATTTTGACTTTTGTGAGTTTTGATCTTAATTTATGGACTAAGATTGATGAATTAAGCTAAAGTGAAGCTATATTAAGCTACTCTACTGATATTTGAACACAAATCAAGCTTTGGATTTTTGAAAATTCCAACAGACATGAACTTAAGACAGATTCTTGGTAATTTTGACTTTGAGCTTATGCAGAGACAAAGTTTTGACAATTTTGGTTCTAGCTACCTATATTAAGACTGAGTAGACAGATGTGAAGCACAAACCAAAGCTCAAGCCTACTTATGCTAACTGATCCAAACACACTTTATACTAACTGATTTGCAAAGGATTCTACCTAAATGACTAACCTAGCTTGTGCTACTGCTGAAACTAAATCACTCTAACCTAATAACAGTTAAATGAGCAGATCTATACTAAGGCTAACAACAAATTTAGACAGATAAAGATTATGCAAAAATATACTATTATTTGAGAACAAGTAAAGTACTCACAAGCAATCCAGCTTATTAGCAACTCAAACCAGAACCATAACTATACTAAATGAAGCTATTCCAACCCAAATCAGGTTCTGCAACACCCAATTCCATAACCAATTCCAAATGAGCTTTTCAGTTGACTTTTGTTGACCAACATGATATATTGCTTTAAACTGATTTATAAGCTTACCAAAAGCTATGGACAGCTTAAGTAAGCTTATTTGGATTTAAAAATAAGCTACTAGAAGCCAGAATTTAAGAACATGAAACTGAATTTTTCAACAGTAAACACAAAAACATGAAACTTAGCTAAACTTTGAATTGATACTTGAAAATGGATTACACTGATAAAACAACTTAAATTGAGTACATAGGAACTAAAGATTACAGCTTTAAACTTAAACTAAAACTTTGATATTAAAAACGACATATATGAAATTTAAAACTAAAAGACTACTCTCCTTCTTGCTTCTCTTTCTTCTTTTTATACACCAAATATGCTTCCACTTGTCTTCTGATCAATTCCCACTAAAAATCTCAGCCATTGGATCACTTGGAAAGATATTGGCCGTTTGATTGAATTTTGGCGCCAAATTGGTTTTTGCCAGTGGGGGTTGAGTGCAAGGGAAAGGGAAGCATTAAATGCTTCTTGGATGTTGTTGAGGTGGAGGGAACATGGTGTGGTGAGAGTTAGCTGGAAGGATGGGAGTATCTGGGTTTGCAGGTGAGCAGGTGGGGAAGAAAGAAAAGAGAGGGAAAGGGTGATATGTTTGACCGGTTGTTTGACTTGGGGTCTATTATTGGCAGGGGGGTCAAATGGAGGGGGTCACAAGTGTTTGGCAGGGTCCAAAGGTGTATATGGCAGGGGTCAAGTCCAAAGGGTGTTTTTTTTGTTTATTAATATCATAAGGACCAAAACTGAAATTTCCCAAACTTGAAGGACCAAATCTGCCATTCTTCCAAAGTTGTTCCAAGGGACCAAAAATGACAAGTTCCAATAGTACAAGGACCATAATGGACATTTTCAAACTTCCAAGGACTATTTTTGCCAAATTTGAAACTTGAAGGACCAAACTTGTAATTTCTCAAAACTTTTGACATTTTTCACCAAAGGACTAATTATGACAAGTTATGATTTTAAAAGGACCTTTGGTGATTTTTCTTTTAAATTAAGTGCTCAGGGACTATTTCTGACAACTTTTGAAACTTGGGGGACTGAAACTGCCAATTATGCAAACTTAGCTCATTTTTCATCTGATTTTAAACATTTTGCATCTGAAACATATAAAATGCAATTTTGAGATATTTTCAGTATTTTGATGCATTTCTGAGCATTTTTAAATGTTTTGCAGTTTCGATTTGACCAAAAATGATGAGTATTTACATACTCATCATCTATAAATAGTATTCACAAGCCCTAGACCAGAAGAAGTCAATTCCCATCTATCAAGAGAAGACCATAGAACAGGTTCTTCATCAACAGAATCATCATTCTCAGCAATCTTGATAAATTCATTATCCTCAGCATGTAGATCAAGATGCTTAAAGACCCTCTTCTTAGCTTTGATCTTCTGCCTTTTTCTAGAAGTAGAAGAAGGAGAAGAAACACTAGACATAGCCACAGCAGGGAGAGCTACTTCTCTAGTGGCATCAGAAGCAACATCAGAAGTTGGTGCAGAGGATGGAACATCATCAGTGGGAATGGCCTGTGTAGAATCAGTAGGAATGGGTGACTCCTTTGAGGTGTCCATAGGTGCAGAGTCCTTAGGGATGGTGTCCTTAGATGTGGGGATCTCCTCAATGAGAACAGATAGCTCCTTAGGTAGACCTTCAGAAGAAACAGATATATCATTGGAGGAACCAGTAGGATCAACAGACTTTAATCTCTTATACACAGGTTCTTCCAAAGCAGGTTGAGCTCTCGTCAAAGGTGTAAAGGGGTGAATTACAGATCTTTCCAATGCTTTCTAAATTCTCTCATATTCTTCCCTTAACTGAGCATCTGAGAACTTCTTGACATAAGTCATGGTCCACCCAGTATTATAGATAGCAGAACTTTGACTCTTGACAAATGTTCTCATGAAATCCCTTTGTTGTGCTTGGGTCATGGGTTTATCCCTCTTTGCTTTGGCCCTCCTCTCAGCATCAGCTCTCTTTCTTTGGTTAGCAAATTCAACCATCCTTACAACATAATCATCTTCATTAAAAGCATCTCCTAAAATTGTCTGAGCAAGAGATGTATTTGATGTAACCTGCTCCAGAATGGTATCCCAATGAGCTTCAGTAAAATGTAGAGAGACATCATCTAGCTCTCTTTGTCTCTAAGGAGTTAAGGTTGAGAGGACTGGCTGATTGAGTTTTACAAAATCTGCATCTAACTCTGCTTGCATCTGCTCTGCCAATTCTTTATCCCTCATTTCAATTTCTAGACGTTTGAAAAGTCTAGCTTGGTCAGATTCAAGATCCTCTTCTACCATGGGTGCTTTACCCTTATCCAGATGTATAGAAGAAACAGGTGTAGTAGCAACAGGATCAGATGTTGGACCAGTGATAACATCAGGAGGAAGCTCAGTAGAAGCATTATCAGTAGAAACATGTATACTACCAACAACTACCCTGGGTAGCAACATCATCCTTGGTAGCAGGAATGGTGTCACTAGTAGCAGCAACCAAAGAACTACCAGCAACAACATGCGACTGGTCCTTTTCAAAGATTGGTACCTCTGAATGCCTCTTTGTCCTTCTCCTTTTGAAAACTTGGAACTTGGGAGTGAGAACAGGTTCATCATCAGGCATAGAAACATCAGCTTCCTCTATGGTGGCATTAGCCAATGAGGCAGTAGCCAACACATGGAGTGCATCAAAAGCAAAATTATCCTTGTTCCCAACATGTTCATCATCAGAATCAGAAACCACTCCCTGGATTTTCTTCTTCTTTAATTGAGCTTCTAGATGAGTAAACCTCTCAAATAGTTGAAGTACAGCTCCTCCAAGAGTCTTTTTAGTATCCTTGAGCTCTGCTTCCAAATCATCAACTTTTTGCACATACCTGGCAAGTAATTTGGACATATTCATGAGAGCATCAGGATCCTCAGCTCCACCATCAGGTTGACCTGATGTATTGGGAGCTTCATTGGACCTGGTAGGAGAATTATAAAAATCTGCAACAATGGTGGTGTGATAACATCAAATAGTCCTGAATATTAAATGTCAATTTCCCCCGATAATGCTCGTATTTTATATAATATATATGGATTTACACTTGTTTTCCTCTATATTTCACTTTCAGGTAAATTACGAGCATTGGAGCTAAAGAGACGCGGATTTGGAGAGTTTATTGAAGATATATAATAGTATGCTCATTTTGAAGATGTTACGGCGTAACTCCCCTCTCACATTACGCCGTAACAGAATCGTGGCTCAAAAAACTATCTCAAATGAAGATTACGGCGTAACTCTTTCCAAATATTACGACGTAACTAACTAGGTCAAATGAGGTTCCGCGCCGCTGCAAGTTACGCCATAACTATTGTCTCAACTACGGCGTAACAAGGATTTATTGAAGATACGGCGTAACTCTTTCCAGATGTTATGCTGTAACCATCATTTTCAGTGCAAATTACGAAGATATGGTGTAAGGGCGTAACTCTCAACTTAAGTTACGCCGTAACCAGATCTGGCCTATAAATACCACTCGATTTCTAGCATTTCTAATCATCCTATTTCACACACAACATCAATGAACGTGAGTAGAAGGTTGAAGGCAGATCTAAGGGAGCATACGGAGCCATCTCCAAGGGAGAAATCACTCCCCTACGATAAGCATTAGCAGTTTATCTTTTCTTTACTTTCAATTCATGTATTTCGTAATGTTAAACATTGAATCGATTGTTTTAGTTAATATGAGCGGCTAAGCACCTCTGGTGCTAGCCTAGTTATGATTTCTTAATTGCTTTGTTTATGTTTACATTGCTTCCATATAAATATTTCTAGTGTATGCATGCATAGTTTGTTGGTAGCTACCCTTGTTTCGGTAGTTTTGAATGGCGGTAGTGGCTAGTTACTTAGGATATATGACCAACTGACCCTAAGTAGGTAGACTGAGTGGGAAGGGTAAGATATGACCAACTGACGACCCTTCTTCGCTTGTGCGATTTGACCAACTGATCACCTACTATTTGGATGAACTTAAGAAGTCAGGGATGAGTGTTTAAGATGCTAGCACCCGGGCACTCATTGTTACAAATCTTGCATGTAGCGGATCTTAATGACTTGGCTTAGGGGACTAAGAACAACTGGAATTTCGACGGGTCACCTAACATTTCCAGTGGAACCCTTTGATGATAGGTTAGGACGAACTGACCAAATGCTGTCCTAGCAACTTTGACCCCACTTGAAGTAATTGGAAGTAATCAAACATGAACTTAGCTTGATATGATGAATAACTAGGTTAGCACACTTCTCCCCTATTGATCACAACCCTCACCTATATTTGCTTTCTTATTTTCTTGTTTTATTAGTTAATTAATCATTTCAACCTTAAAATCTATTAAAATCTGTGACACCTAGACTTAATTTAAATCCGCGCACATAGCTCTTGGGACGACCTCGGTTTTACCGAATACTACACAACACACAACCGGGTACAATGCCCGTTAGTGCATTAGGGTAGACCATAGGTATAACGAGAACTTATAAATATTAAAACTTGGTCAGTAAAACCTGCATCATGGTGTCCGCATCAAAGGTCTGCCTAGGAGGACTCAATGGTGACTCAAGAGGTTGGTCAAAAGAAGTAGCCTCTGGTTCAACAGGTATCTGGACCTGTGCACCAGGAGAATGGACTGGCTCAACAGGAGCATTAGACATAGGGGATGGTGGTGTGGGAGGTCTAGGGGATGGTGGTGTGGGAGGTCTAGGGGATGGTGGTGGCTGGAAATCAGGAGCAACTAATGCACTTGCACCAGCAGCATCTGAAGACACAATATCAGCTGCAACTGATGCATTGGCACTAGCAGCATCATGGTTAGGTGGCAAATTACCACCAGCAGCATCAGCTGCACTAGCATCCACATTGCCATTAGGCAACATAGCAGGCGTTAAATGTTTATGTTCCCCAACAAAATTGGTCCTCATGGTAGCAAATAATTTAGCAGTTAGCTTTCCTATGAGTCTAGGTGTATGGTCAGAGGTCTCAATGCCTAAAATCATTTGCAAAAACCTTGGATACATCAGAAATTTATGTTTGGTATCCTTAACATTCCTAAGCATTTCCTCAAAAATATACCTAGAAAAATTATAAACTCTACCCTGAGAGAGACAAATGATGCCACAGGCAATAGAACTTGAAAATTGATCCCAACCACCTGTCTTGGGATTGATGCACTGAAGGAGGGTGTGAACTAGAAACCTCCATTTGGGACAAAATTTGTTCTTGTACCAGATAAATTTCCCATCATCAGTTGGGTAGCCAAGATTGGCCAAACCAGTAAGAATCTCCTGCTTGTCATTCTCAAACACTCCACCTTCATCATCCAATTGAACTTGAGTCCTTACAGAGGACTCCGTGATCACATATTCCCTACCATCAATCGTGGCTACAATCTCTTTGGGTTGACCCTTAAGAGATCTTTCGAAGGCTGTAGCCCAGAATTTCCTGACTAACGAGTCATAAACAATGGGAGGGCAATGTGTCAAAGCAAACATGAGCCTCGAACGTTGCAGAAAATCAACCATTGGATCAAACACATCACTCCTTTTAGTTTTCCCTAAGAATGCAACTTTGTTGTGATCGCCTTTGAAACTGAGAGTCACCATTGCAAAGATTTAGGGATTAGATTGTGATAATGAGGATTTATGAAATGGGTTTGATTGATTGACGAGAGGGAATTGGTTATTTTGGGCGTGGGATATATACGTTAGGTTATTTAAAGAAGTTATCCAAGTTAGCAACTTAATTGGCAAGTATCTCGGAAAGAATCTTTGACCAATTTTGACTTCAATTTTATCCCAAAATAAAATACCCAATTCCATACTACCAACAGTAACCACAAGTCAAACAGCAGGACGACTTGGTCAATCAGCAGAATCCCAAACTTCGTTTGACCATGGTCAATATACCAACGCTACCAGCAGAAACAACAACCCATCAGCAGAAACGACAGTCAACCAGTAGGAATGAAAGTTTCTTTTGACTGAGAAAATCCTCTGTAAAATATCATCTTATGGTCAACCCCCTTATTTACTCCTCCACCAACCTAAACATTACTTGCATTAATTCTTCTGGAGGGTAGTTTACTTGTTGACTTCATCTATAAAAGGGGCTTCCAGCCAAAAACCAAACTCATCACATACCCTTCACCATAAGTAACATCACCATGAGCAATCCTGACATTATTGAAATTTCCTCTGATTCCTCATCGAGTTCATCATCCAACGATGGATGGAGGAAGTACTTTCCTCCTCTTCACAACACATTAACCTTCATAAACCCAAATCCAACACCAGCAGCTGGGGGTGTTCCATCTGATGAACTGCCTACACCTCCACCATATGTGGAGGACACAAGCTCGGATTATGAGCTGAAGTCCATGCCCAAGTATGTATCCTGCTATGATGACACTGATGATGAGGAAGCAGTAGGGAGATCTGAAGCTTTGGTGGTAGCTAGCTCTGCACAAAGGCCAACTCCCCCAACCCAACACCAGAGAAGATGGAACAGGTGCTAGGCCTTCCCAGTCGACGTGCTTGGGAGGTGATTGGGAAGAGGGGAAAGCAAAGCATGCCTGACGTCATTGAAAAAGGAAAGAGGGCTATGGGCTAGATGGTGTAGGTGTTTGTCTTTTGATGTGTTGATGTAGTGAAATCTTCTTTTGTAATGCTGCATTCTTGAATGCAACCTTTAATAAATAGACTTTCACTTTTTTTTTTCTTTTCATTACTTTGCTCCTGATTGTGTGTGTTTGACTTTAAAATCTACAAAATTGTTAGTGGACAAAGAATACATAATATACAAAATTATACAACATGTACAACACTAATCCTCCCCTTAAACAATAAGCCTCCCCTTAGGCTTATTCCTCCCCTCAAACAGAACAATCAGGGATTGATCATCCGAATATGGACTACTAAGTATTGAAACCTAGGGCCATCAAAAGCTTTGGTTAAAAAATCAGCCACATTTTCATCAGTATGAATTTTAAGCACTTGAATAAGATGTTTTTCATTTGCATCTCTTATAAAGTGGTGCCTAATTTCTATATGCTTTGTTCTTTGATGAAAAACTGGGTTTTTAACAATGCAAATGGTACTTTGGTTATCAATAAAGATTTTTGTGTTCATAAAATTGAATCCATGGTCTAGAAGTTGATTTTGTATCCAAAGTACCTGGCCACAACAACTAGCAGCACAACATACTCTGCTTCAGTGGAAGATGTAGCCATAATGGTCTGCTTCTTGCATTGCCAAGAGATCAATCTCCTACCCAGAAACTGACAACCACCAGTAGTAGACTTTCTATCAAGATTAGCCCCAGCATAATCACTATCATTGTAGGATTCCAACACAAAAGGAGAATCTCTAGGATACCAAATACCCAAATTAGGTTGGCCTTTAAGATACTTAAAGATTTTCTTGACTGCATTTAAGTGGAAAGTCAATGGTGTAACTTGATGCCGTGAACAAGCACTGACTGCAAACATAATATCAGGTCGTGAAGCTGTTAAATACATAAGAGAACCTATCATTGATCTGTAGAGATGAACATTAACAGCATCATCTGGTTCATTATTGGATTTTGGCTTTGGAGCTTCATATGGAGTAGTTGCAGTCCTCACACTTTCCAAATCAAACTTCCTGAGGATGTCTTGCACATAATTTTCTTGGTTGATAAAAATACCATCTGGCTTTTGCTTGACTTGTAGGCCCAAGAAGAATGAAAGCTCACCCATAACACTCATCTCAAACTCACTCTTCATCAATTCCTCAAATTCCCTACACCAAGCCTCCTTAGTAGAGCCAAAGATAATATCATCAACCTAAACTTGGACTAATATGATATCATTGGAGTTTTTCTTGATGAAAAGTGTCTTATCTATAGCACCTATCCTGTAACCATGTTTCAGCAGAAATGAAGACAATCTAGCATACCATGCTATTGGTGCTTGATGAAGCCCATAAAGTGCTTTAACAACTTTGTAAACCAAGTTAGGATTCTGTGGGTCCACAAAACCCTTGGGTTGAGTCACATAAACCTCTTCTTCAATCTCTCCATAAAGAAAGGTACTTTTTACATCCACCTGATAAACCATGAGCCCCATATACGAGGCAAAGGCTAAGAAGATTCTAATGGCTTCAACTCTTGCTACTTGAGCAATCACTTCATCATAATCAATACCTTCTTCTTGCCTGTGACCTTGAGCTACCAATCTTGCTTTATTTCTTACCACAATCCCCCTTGCTTCCCTTTTGCACTTTAGGATCCATTTTTTCCCAATTGCATATTTTCCATCAAGCAATGGCACAAGTTTCCATACATTTTGATTTAAGAATTGTTGCATTTCTTCTTGCATAACAGCAACCCAATCTGAATCTGCAAGAGCTTGGGCTACACTGGTTGGTTCAACTTGAGTCAGGAAACAAACAAAGAGACAATTGTGATAGTCTATGTGGTTGTTCCTTTGTTGATCCTGAATTTAACTCACAAATGCAGTTTCACCAAACTTTGTCTTCTTCACCTTATTTCTTTTCTGAACAGATGAAGTAGGATCACCAATAATCAAGGATTGTGCATGAACAGTGTTGATCCTTTTAGTAATAATAAGACTAACATCAACTGAATTTGGTAGGTTATTGATAGTAGGTCCAAAGTCATCATCATATGAAGAGGAACTGAAGATGCATGTGCTTGATTGATGATGAATACCTTCCAAGTCAGAACTTGAAGATTGGGAATTCCCTAGATCAGATGGACTTGGAAATCGTGTGGGAGGTTCATTGAAACCCAATGAGTCAACAGATGGAGTAGAAGTGGGAACAGTAGGAACAACATCACCACTAGGAGAAAGGGACACACTACCAGCAGAATTGGCAGCATCAGTAGAATCAGTACCAGTAGGAACTGGAACACTACCAGCAGAAATAGAACCACTAACAGCAGCATCAATGTTCCTGCGGGCTTCAATAGCTGCTTGTCTCAATAGTTCCTTTGTGTCTTTGGAGAATTCAAAACCAAACTTTTCAGCTGCTTCCTTTGCATCATGCTCTTGTCTTTGAAGCTTAGTAAGGTCTTCTGCATAACTTGAACCACTTTCAGTCACACCAAAAGAGTCTTTAGGCTAAGTACCTGAAAAGTGGTTAGTAGGAAAAGAAGGAACAACAATAAGTTGTTCATCATACTCTGAGTCTGAATCATCATATGAGGTACCTGCAATGTTAGTTTGTGAATCTTGTGTACCTGTAGATTGATTAGCTTTGAAATGAGTATAACCTAGGTGATCAGTTAAATAGTCAAGGTCAAAATACCATTCATGACCTGCCCCCTGAACATTAGGTTTATCCTCAAGAAATCTCAGATTTAATGTTTCTTTTATCCTTTTGGCAGATAAATTATAAACCCTATAAGCCTCACTATGAGCTGAATAACCAACAATATACCCCTCATCAGCTTTCCCTTCAAATTTACCCAAATGATCACTGGTATTTAAAATAGTCACATGACATCCAAAAGGTTTAAAGTAGCTAATGGTATGAACCTTCCCAAACAAAAGTTCATAAGGTGTTTTGTTGTGAGGTCTAGTAATCAATACCCTGTTCAAAACATAACAAGCAGTGCTGACTGCTTCAGTCCAAAACATGGTAGGTAACTTAGAGTCAGCAAGCATAGATCTTGCTGCTTCTATAAGGGTTCTATTCTTTCTTTCAGCAACCCCATTTTGTTGTGGGGTCATGGCATTGCTATAGTCCCTTTTAATCCCCTTATACCCATAGAGTTATATTAATCTTGCATTTTTAAACTTTGTCCCATTGTCACACTTTATAGCTTTAACCTTTTTGTTTAGCTGGTTTTCAATAAAGGCAATAAAGTCTTTAAGAAACTGAAAAGTTTCATCCTTAAATCCCAAAAGGAATACCCAACAAAACCTGATATATTCATCAGTAACCACCAGGAAAAAGTACTTGTGATCAATACTTCTGATAGAAGTAGGACCAAAAAGATCCATATGAAGTAACTGAAGAGGTTATGAAATGGTGCTTACTGCAGTAATGGCCTTGTAAGAAGCTTTGTGTTGCTTTCCTTTGTTGAGGCAGTGAAGACTTTGGAAGGAAGCCCTTGGACCAATCGATATTTTGCTAGCTTGTTGATGGTTTTGAAATTCACATGTGCCATCCTTCTATGCCATTTGTTACATTCATCCAATGATGCTTTTGCCACCAAACAAGCCAGATCACCTTCAGGCTGGACATCATTTAAATTGAATGTGTAGAGATTGTGTCTTCTTGGAACCTTAAGCACAACCTGACTTTCATCAGGTACCTTGAAGTCTTTAGAAAGCACAAGACATTCATTTTCAATGAAGATAACACTATTCTTCTTGTCACAAATTTGTGAAACAGAGAACAGGTTGAAATGATCAAGCTCTTTCACATAATAGACATTTTCAAAATCCAGCTTGGAAGTCCTAATGGTTCCTTTCCCAGTTATCTTGCCATATCCTCCTCTAAAAGTAACAGTGCCTCCATGAATGGTTACAAAATCATGCAACCTTTCTTTGTTCCATGTTATCCTTCTAGAACATTCACTATCTACAATACCTAAATCTTTATTTGAATGAGGGTTATCCTGAGATGAGACACCCATCAAAGAAAATTCCTCAGCATCATCTTCTGTCTCACATCCAGCAAGCATTCCAAACTTATGAGAAGCACCACTTTCCTCATCTGCAAGCTCATGTCCAATCCAATCAACCATTAAATCAACATATACTAGGGCTTTAGGTTCCTCATGTTCTTTGATCTTGAATGTAGAGTATACGTGCTTGTCATCAGCCTTCTTTTCAATGCATTCCCTGGCCAAGTGACCCAGTTGATTACATTTGTAACACCTAACCTTCTTCTTATCAAACCTTGTTGCATCCCTTCCCTTGAATTGGACCTTTCTTCCAGCCTTCTTTTCAAACCTGTTGATTTTCACTGAAAGCATAGCCATCTGCCACTTAATATCCAATTCCTCCAAGTCCAACTTATCAACTTGCTCAAAATCTTCATAAGCTAGTTGCTGTTGTGGTTCACTTTCAGCAACAAATGAATAAAGCACATCTTCCAAAACATTACCAGACTTTGAGTGTGTCCTTGGTCCAGAAGAGGTGTATAAGGTTGATGTTGATGATGAGCTTGGGTTATCAGCATATGACATCTTGTTATTATTACTCGTAGTACTAACAAATGTTGAATTAGTTGGAGTAGGAGAATAGCTTGAGTGTCCCTTGATGTCAATCTCAAGTGTCCTGAGCTTGTTGTAGAGGTCGTCAAAGCTCATGTACTCAAGTCCACCCTTTGTCTTGAGAGTGATGCAGACTTGTGACCAGGAAGAAGGCAATGCCCTTAAGAACTTGGTATTACAGTCTTCATTGTCTGGTTTTGACTGTAACTGATTGAGTTGACTCAAGATCTTCTTAAACCTATCATAACCTTTGTGTAAGCCTTCTTCTCCAGAGATCTTGAACTCTTGGAATTCCTGCTTTAACATGGACTTTCTCATCTTTTTGGACTCATCATTACCTTCAAATCTTGCTTTAATAGCCATCCAAATTTCCTTAGCATCAAGGTAATGAAAATCACCCATATGGTCATCTGGGAGTGAATGAAGCAAGATAGTCCTTGCCTTGGTCTCCCTTTGGACAACAATATTGTAAAACCCTAAAAATCTAAAACATGTGAAAAGACTATTTTACCCCTCAAAGTTAATACTTATAAAATACATAAAATATGTCAATGCTCATTAAATGCCATTTTAATCTACCTTATAACTAAATCTTAAACCTAATGAACAAGATCAAAATAATCAAATCATACTTACGCTAAAATATATTCATGAGCCGAATATGTTCATGCAAGTCAAGGAAATGTATATCTAAATTGAAAGCCCAACTAAACACTTGACTTGGTCTTGGCCCTTCCACTTGCTCGGCTAGAAACACCCCGATATTCCCACTTCCTTCTTATTTTATTAACCTATAGCTGCTCATTCAAATATCACACTAAAACCCTAATATCTAAAAGTAACGGCAAGGCAATTATTTCTCCTTTTCATTCGCCATCAAGGCAAGGCAAGGACGAAGAAAGGCTGATGTGATCGTAGGGTTATTTCATTTCAGTGTGGTTCGAGTGTCGCTTGGTTCGTATCCTTTGATCCGTTTTGATATTGTCCCAAGGTATTTCGATTTCTTTGTTTTCATGTATGAAAACGACACACATAAAGCATATAATCTAAAGATAAATATGTTATACGATCATAACCTTGTCCAAGTGCTAAGTGTTCATCTCGTCAATCGGTAATACGATAACTCATATATATGTCACATGAAATCATGGAAATAGGAAATATATGTCAACTTTGATTCTGTTTTGGGGGCTTTCGAATTAGATGTCACATAAACTTTTAATATGGTCTTTAATCCTATGCGCTCTTATAAAGCATGATCTAAAAGCTGGATATAAAATGCTAGTAAATAAAAGAGGAGGGCACATATTTATTTACGTAGATAAGAACTTGGTTTCGATATGATTTTATGTGATACGTGAGTGGCGTTAAGGATCAAAAACTCTTGGTTGATTGTTAAGCGATTTGCATGAGTTACGTGGGGAGTATATTGGCTCGGTAATCAAACCTGTTTTGGAGTCATTGGAGCAGCCTAAGTGTCAACCTTCATCACAACTTAAACGCACCCTAATAACCCGTTTTGAATGATCGATCAAAGAGACTTAGAATGCTAGAAACACTAGGTTGATTGTTAAGAGAGTACATGAAATAACAACATATATATATAGGCTATAAAAATCTTGAATAAATGACCATTCATGTTGACTGTTTTGGATAAAATCATGGCTACTTGAACATTTGTATAACCTTTCATTTTCAACTAGAAACCTGAATATAAAATGTGTGCATGAGGTTAATTGTCGAGTCGTTTCGGTCTCGTTATTGCATATAAATGGTTAATATGGTTATTGTCGTATGGTGTAGCGGTGTGCGGAGTTTCTAAGTGGTCGTTAAACAGGTTATAAACGGAGGTAATGTGGAGTGCGAATCGATTCGGCTATGTAATAGGTTATACGGAGAAGAAAGTGAAATGCATTGCATGAGGAAATTGTTTAATTCACTATATTACTTCTTTCATATTTTAAGTTACAATATAAACCCTAAACTATAAAAGGTGGTCATAATACACCCTAAACTATGATATTGATAATAGTAAGCCTTGAACTTTATTTATTTGTCTTTTGAAACTCTAAAACTTGATAAATCACATTTTAAAGCCAAATTTTGGATTACTTACATTTTAAACCTTAAAATACGATAAGTTGTTAAATTTACTTTAATTTGACTAATTATGAATATGAACCTTAAATTACTAATTCGGGAAACGTACTAAATATGGGATGTTACTTATTTCGGAAATTTTCTAAAATAGAAAGAGATACCCTAATTAAGAAATATGAATATCGACAAACCCTAATTCTATGAAATAGCTTCTAAAATATTAAGCGATAATTAATTCGTGTAGATTCACTGAAGAAGTAGTAACTTCCGATCCTTGTGTTTTCCGATATGGTTTCGTTGGCGTTAAGGTACAGATATTCTACCCCTTTTCATTAAGGGTTTATTCTCATGACTTCTCGATCCTTGACTTTGATTCCTTATCTTTGATATGATTCCCTTTGCTATGGTTCCTTTGCTATGGTTCCTTTGATATGATTCCTTTGATATGATTTCATCCGTTATGATATTCGATCTGCTATCCGTTTTGTTATGACATTTGTTGTGATATCCGTTGATGTCCATTTGCTATGATATGATTCGGTTATGTTGATATGATTGGTTTGGATATGATATGATTATGGATATGCTTTGGTATGATTCGTTATGTTTAGTTGCCCGAGCTAACTAATCATGGAGGTACCATGACCATGCCATTGATGCACCAATGGCATGACACTATCTGGGGCGGTGTGATTAGTCCCCGGCGTTCCCTTTATGATATGATATGATATATGTGATCACTTGGCCATTATGAATACGTATGTACAGTCTCGAACTGGCGTATGTATATATGATTTGTTTTGCAGGGAGCGTATGGATGCATCATAGGTACTCAGTTTAGTTTTGTTGATGTGGTGCGTGTGTGCAATACACCCCCTCACAGTTTGATACATTTGGGCTAGCTACCCATGTACACTTTGATATGATTTGACGGATTTTATATGATATTGGTTATGATATATGATTTGTAGATTTGGCTATTGGAGTATCTCCTTT
The DNA here is from genome assembly GCA_019973895.1 of Chrysanthemum seticuspe. Classification (NCBI taxonomy): domain Eukaryota; kingdom Viridiplantae; phylum Streptophyta; class Magnoliopsida; order Asterales; family Asteraceae; genus Chrysanthemum; species Chrysanthemum seticuspe. The sequence continues at coordinate 10,916,063 of BPTQ01000003.1, read as the reverse complement.
AGTAATAGGTGATTGTGGCAACATTCTGATTTTGGTTATTATGTGACTATCTAATATTCTGATTCATTCATTTACTATGCCTATTCAGTCATTCAGTTAACTACTTATTCACTCAGTATTCTTATGTGATTCGTTTGACTATCGTACTCATGCTTCAATTCATTTGGTTATTATACTCAGGCTTCGATTCATTTGATTTACTATGCTTTCACTCCATTTCGGTTGGCTGCCAAGCTTATACTTCAGACTAGGGCTGAGCATCAAAGGTCCAAAACCGAACCGGACCGACAAAACCGACCGAACCGACAAAAACCGAGCCGAACCGACGGCCCGTCGGTTCGGTTTCGGTTTCATGTTTTACGTGTTTTCGGTTTCGGTTCGGTTCGGTTCGGTTCGGTTCGACCCAAAACCGACAAAAACACACCTAAATACACCTAAACCGAACCGAACCGACGGCCCGACACAAAACCGAACCGGACCGACGGCCCGTCGGTTCGGTTTCGGTTTAGGCTTTTCATGATTTTCGGTTTTCGGTTTTGTCGGTTCGGGTCGGTTCGGTTCGGTTCTGGCCCGATGCTCAGCCCTACTTCAGACTATCACTTCATCTGTTTACCGAGCTATTATATGATTATTGGATTCATGTGTTGACTATGCTATTATATGATTATTTGATCCATCTGTCTACCATGCTGTTATATGATTACATGATTTCTCTGTCTACTATGTTATTATGTGGTCACCTGATTCATCTGTTATCATGCTAATATTTGATTTATCCGTTTATCATGCTATACTCTTGTTTAGTTACTTCATTTAATTATGATGTTCGTTCAATATTTCTTCCTGCTACATGTGACTAACATGCTTATACTTCAGTTGGTATTTTCGCTTGTTATATAATTGTTGCTTATCTGACTTGTGTGATTGCTATGCTTACATTCTATTCAGTTGCTCCTATATGCTTATAGAATTCCTCGTAGCTTATATATATATATATATATATATATATATATATATATATATATATATATATATATATATATATATATATATATATATATATATATATATATATATATATATATATATATATATATATATATATATATATATCTTATTATCTGATTTGTTGTTTTGCTATATTTATGATTAGCTGATCCGCTGGTTGATATGCTGGTTCATTGTTTGGTTACTTGTCTTGATTAGGATATTGTTCATCAACTCCTATGTGATTATGTTCCGATACTTGTATGTTTGGGTTATTTATATGTGCTCATATTTGTTCAATGATTCGTTGCTTGCTTTGCTTTGATTTCTGTTCCTTCTGGATATATGCTAATATTGTGTTCTGCAGGTTCCTCATTGACTCATTGTGCTCATTTCGTTACGACCTTGTTATCAGTCACCTTGATTGTTTTTGTATCTATATTTTGTTTAGTTTTTATTTTGTCATATCTGTTCACTGGGCTTTTTAAGCTCAGCCGCATTTCTTTTCTATGCGGCAGGTACCAAGTAGGATGCTAGGCTTCGTTGGGCTGAGAGTAGGAGCTTTTGAGTGATCCGACCCTAGTTCCCCTATCTTATTGGACTATTTCTGAAGGGCAATTGTTTTGATATTCCATTTCATTTTAGACATATTTGATTTTGTATTTTTCCTTGTAAGTCATTTGTTTATATGACTTGGTATTTTATTTTATAAGACTTCCGCTTGCAAAATTTTATTAGTATGTTCTTATATGACTCCATGATGTGACATTCGGACCCTTGTCGGGTTGGGGTGTTACGAATATGTTCATCAGCAGAAATAGGAGGAAGAATCACTATGTTGCCTTTAGTGTCCCTTCCAGTTTTCTTTCTGTTGTTACCATTCAGAACGACATTCCAGAGGTTGTAAACACTATTTGTGATCCAGTTCTCCATCTTCATTGCCCAGATCTCATACTCATCCTTCTTGAGGTAAGGAAACTTGGCATTATTGTTTGACAAGGTGGTGGTGACCACTTCTTGAACTTGTTGTGACTGAGTTTTCCCTTGAGGGACATCAGAATCATCTCCTTCTTCTGACATTGTAAGAGTGTTTGAGGTTTTTAAGAGATAGAGAGTGTTCTTCTTTGACTGAGACTTTCACCAGGCTCTGATACCACTTGTTGGATCAGTCCTAGATAGATATTTGAGCATTTGGAAATGAATAGAATACTTATGTAATCACAAGTAAACTATAGGAGAATCTCTAATAAACTTATGTTTATGCGGAAAGTAAACACAAGAGTTAAAGAAGACGAAATACTAATAAACACTTTGATCCTCTATGGATCTATATTAATCACTAGTAATTGCTTCTAAGGTCGTACAATGTTCATGGCCGTGAGTTTTTTTTATACTACAAGAAACCCTAATCCAGCCCATTACAAGAAAACGTGTGAAGAAGATATGCATTATCTCTTCCTAATATAACTCATGCATATCCATGCGTCTAACAAACTACTAATAATATGGATTCATACTATCTGCAGGAATAAACTATCAGCAGGAACCACTAAAGATACCAGGAGGAACAAGAACTATCCGCAGAAACCAATAACTATTACATAGTTTAAATAATTCCTAACATAATACTCCCCCCATCCCAAAATCATTGTCCTCGGACAAAAAGCACACATTTTAAGAAAACATAATTACTACTGCTTTCTCTCTACTACTTTTGCCAGAATGACATTTTTATCTTTAACTAATTAATTAGTGTACTCTTCAAAGATTGTAATAATAAGTGTTAATATAAATAAACCGTAAAAACATTTATTTATATTTCTCGATCTCTTTAAGTTTTGTCGATGACAACCATAAAATTATCACAAGTAAAAATCTAAAGATTACATGTTATCACATTTATTTTTAAGGCTAAAGGCACCATAAAGTATCATACTTGTCACTTGCACATTTTACATGTATCGAACATTTTTTTTTTTAATTTTTTAATTTTTTTGTTAATCTATGTACTAAACTTGATTTTATTGTATTTTTTTTTACTTTATGAGAACTATGATACATATAATAGCAAAAAAATGAAGGACAAAATGGTCATAAAATACACAAAAAATACAATAAAATCAAGTTTAGTAAATAGAATAACAAATAAAATTGTTCGATACATATAAAAGGAGCAATTGACAAGTATAATACATTATGGTGCCATTAGCCCTTATTTTTACTACTTGCATTTGTTTGTTATGTATTTGTTTGTAATAATATAATTGTAAGTAAATGTCTTTGGTAATTCTCAACCCATAACCCATGACCAAAACCCATGGCCATGTGCATTATATCATGCATGACATCAAGTTGGGTAAAATCCATGACCCATGACCCAAAGTCCATGAACCATGACCTAAAGTCCATAACCTATAACCCAAAGTATGTATTGCATCATGCATGACATCATGATTGGGTCCCCATAACCCAAAACCCAGAATTGTAACCCAAAATCCGGACTGGACTAACCCAGTTGTTGGATCCCTGGGTTTACACTGGTCAAATCCCTTTTCCAATGGATCCGCCGGATCCATGTGATTAGAGGATTTTTTTGCCTATAAAAGTAAGACATTTCTTCCTTATTTCTCACCCATTCTTATACATATCTTCTTTCATTCTTATATCTCTCTAACCTCAGATCTAAGGTTCATTCTAGTAGCCATATTCTTGAGTTTCTCAAGGTTCTTCTTAAAATACGAGATCACACTTCTTTGCATATGATTCTTCCAATCTTCAAGAAAAGAGTTGCTAGGCTTCATCATCATTACAAGATCACTGAGTTGTTGTATTTGATACATTACATTGTATTTGTTAAGTTGGTGTGTTAGTTGTGTTTGCTGTGATAGTAGTTGATGAGTGTCTAAATACTCATCATTTTTGTACCATCTAGACTGCAAAAACATCTGAAAACACTCAGAAATGCATCAAAATGATGAAAATATCACAAATCAGTGTTTTATGTGTTTTAAATGCAAAAATATCAAAATCAGATGAAAAACGTACCAAGTTTGCATAATTGACAGTTTTAGTCCCCCAAGTTACAAAAGTTGTCAAAATTAGTCCCTGGTAATTCAAAAACATGTAAAATGTCATTTAAGGTCCATGGGATTCATAAAGTTGTCAAAACAAGTCCTTGAAATCAAAAATTGCAAAATCACAACTTTAGTCCCTGAACTTTGAAAAATGTCATAAATAGTCCTTGATGAATTTAAAAATGGAAATTTATCAAAAATAAACCTTGTACTATTCCATTGTGGCAAAATTGGTCCTTATGAATGAAGCTTTGGAGAAATTATATTTTGGCCCCTCAAGTTTCAAACTTGACATTTTTGGTCCCTGGACTTATAAAAAATGAAATTTTATGCAAATTTAGTCCTTGTACTATTCACATGTTACAAGTTTAACCCTTGTGATAACTTTGGAAAATGTTCAAGATCAGTCCTTCAAGTTTACCAAATTGCATAAATGGTCCTTATGAATTAACTAAACCAAACGGACCTTACTTTGTTATTATTAAACCAAATCCAAATCCACTAAACCCAGCTGTGGCCCAATCTCCCCAACCCGGCCCAATTTTTAAATAAAAGAAAAACCGCGCCACTGTTCACCCTTCTCCTCCTCCCCTGTAAACCAAAACCAGGTGGTTTTGCTTCCACCTTATCACCCCCCAGCTGTCCAAATACAATCATCATCATCCTTTCCACCTTGCAAACCAACCCCCCACCTCAATTAATGCTGCTACCTGCTTCTGAGACTTTTCCCGCCAAAAAAATGACAAGTGTAATTTTGATGATTTCAAGTGATCCAAGGGCTGCAATCAAGTGGGAAAGTCTCATATGACGACAAGGAACAAAATAGATCTATAAAGAAAGGATGAGAAGCTGAGGAAAGAGGCAAGTAGTGTAGATTAGTTTAATGTATGTCGTTTTTTTATTTTTAAGCTTCCTAGTGTAATTTAAGTCTTTCAAGTACCTTCTTAAGTATTTCCAGTGTATTTTGAATCTATTTCAATAAGCAATTCAGTGTTCAAGTTTTAATTTTCAGTTTATGAAAAATTTCAAGTTCAAAGAAATCTCATGTTAAGTTGAATGTTTCTATCAGTTGTTGTTAAGTACTCATAAAGCTCTTAAAAAGCTCTTAAAAGCTTTGAGAAACAATTAAATTCAGTTTAAAGCTAAAAACCAAAAAATACCAAAAATGCCAACAAATTAGTGAAAAATTCAAAATTCATCAAAGAAGAGAGAAAAGCTTGGAGCAGGTTTAAATATGGATTGTATGGGTAATTAGAACTCCTTGGGGAGTGTAGATGGTAACTTATGGTCTTTGATTCCTTATTCTCAGTCGTATTTCATTTGTAAGCAATTTTCTATATTTTAGTATTTTACTGTAGAACTACTTATTGCTGCTTATATCTTTGTCTTTTATGCTTATTTGGAGTTATTAAGTCAAGTTATCACTTAAAATAAGCTACTTATTCATTAACTTCTTCAGTTACTTAGTTTTCATATTTTTACTAATCATATGGTATAATAGTGATTAGTAGTTCTTAGTTGTTATTATCAGTGTTTATAAGCTTAAATCAGTCTTTTATATCATTTAATGTGTGTATGAATCAGTAGCTTAGCTTAAATCTGTGTCAAGCTTTGTAAATCTCAAAAACAGTCCTATATAGGACTGTTTGGATTCACTGTTTTAATAGTGTTAGAGGTTGTTTAAAGTATTTCTTGTTGTTGATAACTGTTATACTAGTATCTAGTAACTCAGTCAAACCAATAACCATAGTCCTTATTTGTATGAAAGTCAAAATTGCCTTTGATCAATCCTTGTTCATCAACTGTGAAGATTTTAAGTTTCATGATCATGTTTTAATGTTCAAAAGTTGTTTTTATTACTTAATTTAGTCCTAATTAACATTAATACATCATATTCAGTCCTTAAGATCAATCAAAAGTTCATAAAAGTCAAACTTGTTTACAATTAAAAAAGTCAAAATTTCAGAATAAGTGGTTTTTGAATAAAATGAATAATTTTATATAGGATTCATTACTAGGTTTTAGCCTTCATGCTTTTAGGATAGTAATATTTAGTTGCTTAACTAAATTAGAAAAATAGTAGTTCATTCTCACTTAGCTTATAAAGTGCTTATTCTTAGCTTTCTTTTGACCCCTTCTCTGAAATGATGCCCTGTGCAGCTGATAACCACCAAAACAGTGGCCTTCACCACCACTTTGGTGGGTCCCACAGGCCACACCAGTGGACCCCACTGGTGGTTCTTGGTTCCTTACCACTCACCACCCAGCTGACTATCCATTTCAGTTAAGCTTTTGAGCTTAAGCTCTGTGGACCCCATCCTTAGTTCAGCCCAATGTTGTCCCATTTCTGAATAAAACTAGTTTTTGTTTTGCTTAATTTTTGGCTTAATCTGCTTTTCAGAAGTTTAGGATGGTTGGAATAGGTTAGTATTTAGTTATTATAGCATAACCTAGCTTATGTGTTCATTTGGTACTCATTTGTGAATTTTGGCTTATTTTGAAATTGCTTATTTATAAGCAGTTACACTGCAGCTTATTATTCCTCCACATAAGCATATGTTTTTATATTTTTTATAAACTTAGAATAATATTTTAGTATTTTCCTGAATTTTTCATATTTTTCTTGCACTGTTTGCTATTTTTCTTTATTTTAAATAGTTTTAAAGTCTTTTTAAATAGCTTTTAATACAAATAAATCAGAAAAAGCTTAAAAAAATATGTTTTCAATTTTCATAGATTAAGATAAATATAAAAATCATAAAAAGTATTTTTCCATAATTTTCTTGGTTTAAATAGTATTTTTTAGCATTTTAATTAATTTTAAATAGTATTAAATTAATAATAAATACATAAAAAGTCTAAAAAATATATTTTCAGTTTTAAAATAAGTTTTATCATATTTTAGATTTTTCTAAGTTTTAATTTCATTTTTCTAAGTTAATTTTGTATTTTCTTATATTTTAGTGCATTTTAAATACTTAATAAATAGTTTTTAATTAATAATAATTAAATAAATAGTTATAAAAATAATTTTCTTTTTCTAATAATTTTCTTTTATTATTAGAATTGTAAAAATATCATTTTCATATTTGTAGGCCTTTTATTTCTTAAAACTCACGTTTTATTTTGTACGTTTACGTAATTTTAAACGTACGTTTTAGGTTTTAAACGTTCATCATTTTAAAAATAGTGATAGCGTTTATTTAATATATTTTATCTTTTATTTCCTTTAATTTGCATTTAAGTCGCTGTAATTTGTAAATCTTTTCTTTAGGTATAATTATCTATCAAAATCCTTACTGATCACTATCCTTAGTGATCATTCTATCATCTGATCAAGTGTTTATACACCAATTCATCCTCCATGGGACTTAACGACCCAGGAATCCCCTATATTCCTCTGATCTAAATTGCATTTGGTGTTTGAGCTGTTTTGAGTTTCTTACGGTTAGCCATTCACAAGTGGCTGGCTTGTGTGAGATAACTTGACGGTTTTGCACCAATCAAATTTTGGCGCCGCTGCCGGGGAGGCTGTAAGCGTGTTTTAAGCATTTTCCAGATCCATTCTTGCACATATACCACGTTTTTGTAAAAAGTTATTAAAAAAAATCAAAAAGTTCATTAACATTTTTTTCTAAAGTGTTAACAACACCAAAAATATTTTCATTCTTTGTTTTTACAAAATGTTTATCCAAAAATCCAAAAATATTCATCTTTACCCTCTTACCCTTTTTGATTCTTTATTCCTTTACCCTCTATCCATTTGATTCTAACTTCTTCTATTCTCATGGAATCTCTCGACTACAACGAATTCTGGAACGAAGTTGAAAAACTTCCTACTTTATCACAAATGTCAAGAATTCGTGTTGTTCGTAATGATCCATTAATTCTGCGTAGGGAAATGGAACGAGAAACCGGGGTGACAAAGGACCAGGTACTTCCCTCTAATAATGGAGGTGCTAAATACGTCCAACCTACGGTTATCCAAAGATCTAACCCCTCAATTGCTCCTAAGCCATCTAAAATTTATCATACACTTTCACGATTTACGGTTAAAAGCAAACATGCAGAGTTTAGACCGGTGACTAGCAAGAATGACTTGCCTAATTTTCACGTTTCTCAAGAACCAGAACCAGAGACCATAACGGAAGTGGTGGAAATTTTTAGCTCTCAGAGCACACCACTTGTCCCACCTCCGGATTTTTCAAAATGTTCTTCAAGTCTTAATAGTCATTCAGATCACCATGTTGGTTTTGTTGATTCTTTGAATAAACTGATTCCTTTTCATAACTCTCAAATAGAATCGTTTATTCCTTGTGTCGGTTGTGGTGAGCCTCTTTTTGGTTCACCCTGTCGCTGGTGTACGTGTGTACAGTGTGGTAATGATATTCGTAACGGGAGTTGTTTGTTTTGTGGTTCGAGGAATTCATTTGATTATGATCCTAATCCGAACTCATTTAACGACCCCTCAAATCTTTCCAATTACCCACCACAGCCCGACTTATCTTCATATAATCAACATAACTGCTGTGAATTTTGTGGAGGTCCTCACCAAGGATTTGAATGTCAACCCGGAAACACGTTTGTCTATGAACAGTTTTCCGGTGATGCTCAGAACTTTGGTTATGACCAATATCCATATGATTCACCAATCCAGGCTCAACAGTTTTACTGTTGTGAGAACTGTGGAGGTCCCCATTTCAGCTCTGATTGTCAAACAGGGAATCCATTTCCTTGTAACAATTACGACTATCCATATCACGACCAACCTCCGCAGTGCCAAATAACTCAAACTCCTCAACAAACCCAACAAGACACTTATCTAGAGCTTCTGGAGTCAGTGAAAAGAACTGAGGAGTTGAGTAAAATAGCATTTCATAATGTTCCCAGTTTTTCTTGTGTATATTGTGGGGGTCCTCATGATGATTATCAATGTCAACCTTCCGGTTTTGACAAATCTCCACTCCCACAGTGTCCTATCATTCAAAATTCACATGAGAAATCCATGGAAGAATTGCTAGCTGAAGAGCAGGCTGCTAAAATAAATTCCCAAATTGCTTTTGAAAAATCTATTAGGGAATTAATTGCAAAAGAAAAAGCAGCCAGATCTAGCTCTCAATTTCGTTTTATTCCTGATGACAGTGATGATGAGGATGCACTTGGTATCCTACAATTTTATAAAGATTCATCAAGTTCATCAGTTGATATTCCAGCAGTTGAGATTCATTCTCAAGCAACTGCCATCACACCCAAAACTCCCACTCACTCTCTGAACATGGGGGACGAGCATCTTGACACTGTTCCTGAAAAGGAATCGGACGAATTCATAAAGTCTAGTGTTGAGGACCTTGTCCCAATCCCGAGAGAGTCACAGGGAACTTTTGACCATGTGTGTGATATCCATCCTCCTCTTGTCTTCCAAAATGATCATATTGAGATATTCTCTGATTCTGATAGGGACTATTCTTTATCTTGTGGAGACATAAGTTATGTGGGTGAATTACCTTCTGAGCCTGTCAGCTTAGGAGAAGAGAATGATGAAGAAATAATCCAAGACGAAGCTCTTCGTCTTACATTATTGAATGTCAATCTTCTCATTTCTAGAATCGAGGCTTTTAATGAAAAGCCTACTTCATATCCTATCCCCTTTGAGGATAGTGAACTTTTGTTCGATGATTCTATTCCGGAATTGCAAACGTTCCATTTTGATCATATGGGAGAGAAGATTAGTGGTATTACCACTTCTCATTCTCATAATTCTCTCCCTGATTATGAATCATTCACCTTTGAGGAGTTCCCCAGAGAACTCAGTCAAATCAATCCTGAATATGAATCATTCACCTTTGAGGAGTTCTCCTGTGAACTCACTCATATCATATCTCTACCGGAGTATGATAACTTCTACTTTGATCTAGACACACTCGGGATATGTCTAGACCAATTGAGCTTAAAAGATGAAATTCATGCTATCATGAATTCCCCTTCTGATGATGATGAGTTAGTCAAGATCTTTATCATGACTTTCTTTATTTTCTGCACCTATCCCGTGGCTTCTCCTGTTCTTCACTCCTTCGGGAATGAAGACATTATCTTTGACCCCGGCATTTTCATTTATCATTTGTAAGCCGGTTCTATGTATATCTCATCGGTGTGGAACTTTCACGTACTTCAATGTTTATACAAACATCTTGAATGAAAGTCCGATGGAGATTGTTTCTTCCACTTACTTCCCCATGATCAAATTAATTCAGGGTCGAGTCAAGCTAGCGACTCGGTAATCAAAAACAGTAGTTAAACATGGGTTTTCACCCGTGTGTACCACCCTAGTGTGGGGGAGATGCCCCACATGTTGTATAGAGATCTAAAAAATGAATGAAAATTGTAAATATTAAAAAAGAGAATAATTGTTGTGTTTCTACACTTAGCTAGCAATGTTATCTTTTTACGTTCTAAGTTCCGGCATAACAGCCGGTACTTTGAATATTGAGGACAATATTCATTTCTAAGTGTGGGGGGGAAATTCTGGCGAATTTGATCATAAATGTACCCTTTTAGTCCTTTTTTCCCCAAAATGGCCAAATTTTAAAAAATTTTATTTAGTGGAAGTACTATGTACTAAAAACAACAAATGGTAATCAGTCCACCATGTCTAACCCACATAAGGATTGGCTAATCCAGGAGCAAACGGCTCTTGGTAAAGATATCTCAAATCCGTTTATGGCTTGCAATTTGCCCAAAATTGTATGGTATTCAGCTCACCATATCCTAAAAAGTAAAGAGTTGGCTAGTCCAGAAGCAAACGGCTTCTGGTAAAGACAAATCAAATCCGTTTACAGCTTATGATTTGCTCAAAATCATTTGGTTATCATTGTACCAAGGTTCTTACTTGAACTGAAACAATTGGCTACTCCAGAAGTAATGGCTTTTGGTAAAGAGATGAAATCCATTAATTTTTCTCAAATCATTGCTAGGGACTAGCAATAGTTTAGTGTGGGGGATTGATGAGTGTCTAAATACTCATCATTTTTGTACCATCTAGACTGCAAAAACATCTGAAAACACTCAGAAATGCATCAAAATGATGAAAATATCACAAATCAGTGTTTTATGTGTTTTAAATGCAAAAATATCAAAATCAGATGAAAAACGTACCAAGTTTGCATAATTGGCAGTTTTAGTCCCCCAAGTTACAAAAGTTGTCAAAATTAGTCCCTGGTAATTCAAAAACTTGTAAAATGTCATTTAAGGTCCATGGGATTCATAAAGTTGTCAAAACAAGTCCTTGAAATCAAAAATTGCAAAATGACAACTTTAGTCCCTGAACTTTGAAAAATGTCATAAATAGTCCTTGGTGAATTTAAAAATGGAAATTTATCAAAAATAAACCTTGTACTATTCAATTGTGGCAAAATTGGTCCTTATGAATGAAACTTTGGAGAAATTACATTTTGGCCCCTCAAGTTTCAAACTTGACATTTTTGGTCCCTGGACTTATAAAAAATGAAATTTTATGCAAATTTAGTCCTTATACTATTCACATGTTACAAGTTTAACCCTTGTGATAACTTTGGAAAATGTTCAAGATCAGTCCTTCAAGTTTACCAAATTGCATAAATGGTCCTTATGAATTAACTAAACCAAACGGACCTTACTTTGTTATTATTAAACCAAATCCAAATCCACTAAACCCAGCTGTGGCCCAATCTCCCCAACCCGGCCCAATTTTTAAATAAAAGAAAAACCGCGCCACTGTTCACCCTTCTCCTCCTCCCCTGTAAACCAAAACCAGGTGGTTTTGCTTCCACCTTATCACCCCCCAGCTGTCCAAATACAATCATCATCATCCTTTCCACCTTGCAAACCAACCCCCCCACCTCAATTAATGCTGCTACCTGCTTCTGAGACTTTTCCCGCCAAAAAAATGACAAGTGTAATTTTGATGATTTCAAGTGATCCAAGGGCTGCAATCAAGTGGGAAAGTCTCATATGTCGACAAGGAACAGAATAGATCTATAAAGAAAGGATGAGAAGCTGAGGAAAGAGGCAAGTAGTGTAGATTAGTTTAATGTATGTCGTTTTTTTTATTTTTAAGCTTCCTAGTGTAATTTAAGTCTTTCAAGTACCTTCTTAAGTATTTCCAGTGTATTTTGAATCTATTTCAATAAGCAATTCAGTGTTCAAGTTTTAATTTTCAGTTTATGAAAAATTTCAAGTTCAAAGAAATCTCATGTTAAGTTGAATGTTTCTATCAGTTGTTGTTAAGTACTCATAAAGCTCTTAAAAAGCTCTTAAAAGCTTTGAGAAACAATTAAATTCAGTTTAAAGCTAAAAACCAAAAAATACCAAAAATGCCAACAAATTAGTGAAAAATTCAAAATTCATCAAAGAAGAGAGAAAAGTTTGGAGCAGGTTTAAATATGGATTGTATGGGTAATTAGAACTCCTTGGGGAGTGTAGATGGTAACTTATGGTCTTTGATTCCTTATTCTCAGTCGTATTTCATTTGTAAGCAATTTTCTATATTTTAATATTTTACTGTAGAACTACTTATTGCTGCTTATATCTTTGTCTTTTATGCTTATTTGGAGTTATTAAGTCAAGTTATCACTTAAAATAAGCTACTTATTCATTAACTTCTTCAGTTACTTAGTTTTCATATTTTTACTAATAATATGGTATAATAGTGATTAGTAGTTCTTAGTTGTTATTATCAGTGTTTATAAGCTTAAATCAGTCTTTTATATCATTTAATGTGTGTATGAATCAGTAGCTTAGCTTAAATCTGTGTCAAGCTTTGTAAATCTCAAAAACAGTCCTATATAGGACTGTTTGGATTCACTGTTTTAATGCTGCTACCTGCTTCTGAGACTTTTCCCGCCAAAAAAATGACAAGTGTAATTTTGATGATTTCAAGTGATCCAAGGGCTGCAATCAAGTGGGAAAGTCTCATATGTCGACAAGGAACAGAATAGATCTATAAAGAAAGGATGAGAAGCTGAGGAAAGAGGCAAGTAGTGTAGATTAGTTTAATGTATGTCGTTTTTTTATTTTTAAGCTTCCTAGTGTAATTTAAGTCTTTCAAGTACCTTCTTAAGTATTTCCAGTGTATTTTGAATCTATTTCAATAAGCAATTCAGTGTTCAAGTTTTAATTTTCAGTTTATGAAAAATTTCAAGTTCAAAGAAATCTCATGTTAAGTTGAATGTTTCTATCAGTTGTTGTTAAGTACTCATAAAGCTCTTAAAAAGCTCTTAAAAGCTTTGAGAAACAATTAAATTCAGTTTAAAGCTAAAAACCAAAAAATACCAAAAATGCCAACAAATTAGTGAAAATTTCAAAATTCATCAAAGAAGAGAGAAAAGCTTGGAGCAGGTTTAATTATGGATTGTATGGGTAATTAGAACTCCTTGGGGAGTGTAGATGGTAACTTATGGTCTTTGATTCCTTATTCTCAGTCGTATTTCATTTGTAAGCAATTTTCTATATTTTAGTATTTTACTGTAGAACTACTTATTGCTGCTTATATCTTTGTCTTTTATGCTTATTTGGAGTTATTAAGTCAAGTTATCACTTAAAATAAGCTACTTATTCATTAACTTCTTCAGTTACTTAGTTTTCATATTTTTACTAATAATATGGTATAATAGTGATTAGTAGTTCTTAGTTGTTATTATCAGTGTTTATAAGCTTAAATCAGTCTTTTATATCATTTAATGTGTGTATGAATCAGTAGCTTAGCTTAAATCTGTGTCAAGCTTTGTAAATCTCAAAAACAGTCCTATATAGGACTGTTTGGATTCACTGTTTTAATGCTGCTACCTGCTTCTGAGACTTTTCCCGCCAAAAAAATGACAAGTGTAATTTTGATGATTTCAAGTGATCCAAGGGCTGCAATCAAGTGGGAAAGTCTCATATGTCGACAAGGAACAGAATAGATCTATAAAGAAAGGATGAGAAGCTGAGGAAAGAGGCAAGTAGTGTAGATTAGTTTAATGTATGTCGTTTTTTTATTTTTAAGCTTCCTAGTGTAATTTAAGTCTTTCAAGTACCTTCTTAAGTATTTCCAGTGTATTTTGAATCTATTTCAATAAGCAATTCAGTGTTCAAGTTTTAATTTTCAGTTTATGAAAAATTTCAAGTTCAAAGAAATCTCATGTTAAGTTGAATGTTTCTATCAGTTGTTGTTAAGTACTCATAAAGCTCTTAAAAAGCTCTTAAAAGCTTTGAGAAACAATTAAATTCAGTTTAAAGCTAAAAACCAAAAAATACCAAAAATGCCAACAAATTAGTGAAAAATTCAAAATTCATCAAAGAAGAGAGAAAAGCTTGGAGCAGGTTTAAATATGGATTGTATGGGTAATTAGAACTCCTTGGGGAGTGTAGATGGTAACTTATGGTCTTTGATTCCTTATTCTCAGTCGTATTTCATTTGTAAGCAATTTTCTATATTTTAGTATTTTACTGTAGAACTACTTATTGCTGCTTATATCTTTGTCTTTTATGCTTATTTGGAGTTATTAAGTCAAGTTATCACTTAAAATAAGCTACTTATTCATTAACTTCTTCAGTTACTTAGTTTTCATATTTTTACTAATAATATGGTATAATAGTGATTAGTAGTTCTTAGTTGTTATTATCAGTGTTTATAAGCTTAAATCAGTCTTTTATATCATTTAATGTGTGTATGAATCAGTAGCTTAGCTTAAATCTGTGTCAAGCTTTGTAAATCTCAAAAACAGTCCTATATAGGACTGTTTGGATTCACCGTTTTAATAGTGTTAGAGGTTGTTTAAAGTATTTCTTGTTGTTGATAACTGTTATACTAGTATCTAGTAACTCAGTCAAACCAATAACCATAGTCCTTATTTGTATGAAAGTCAAAATAGCCTTTGATCAATCCTTGTTCATCAACTGTGAAGATTTTAAGTTTCATGATCATGTTTTAATGTTCAAAAGTTGTTTTTATTACTTAATTTAGTCCTAATTAGCATTAATACATCATATTCAGTCCTTAAGATCAATCAAAAGTTCATAAAAGTCAAACTTGTTTACAATTAAAAAAGTCAAAATTTCAGAATAAGTGGTTTTTGAATAAAATGAATAATTTTATATAGGATTCATTACTAGGTTTTAGCCTTCATGCTTTTAGGATAGTAATATTTAGTTGCTTAACTAAATTAGAAAAATAGTAGTTCATTCTCACTTAGCTTATAAAGTGCTTATTCTTAGCTTTCTTTTGACCCCTTCTCTGAAATGATGCCCTGTGCAGCTGATAACCACCAAAACAGTGGCCTTCACCACCACTTTGGTGGGTCCCACAGGCCACACCAGTGGACCCCACTGGTGGTTCTTGGTTCCTTACCACTCACCACCCAGCTGACTATCCATTTCAGTTAAGCTTTTGAGCTTAAGCTCTGTGGACCCCATCCTTAGTTCAGCTCAATGTTGTCCCATTTCTGAATAAAACTAGTTTTTGTTTTGCTTAATTTTTGGCTTAATCTGCTTTTCAGAAGTTTAGGATGGTTGGAATAGGTTAGTATTTAGTTATTATAGCATAACCTAGCTTATGTGTTCATTTGGTACTCATTTGTGAATTTTGGCTTATTTTGAAATTGCTTATTTATAAGCAGTTACACTGCAGCTTATTATTCCTCCACATAAGCATATGTTTTTATATTTTTTATAAACTTAGAATAATATTTTAGTATTTTCCTGAATTTTTCATATTTTTCTTGCACTGTTTGCTATTTTTCTTTATTTTAAATAGTTTTTAAGTCTTTTTAAATAGCTTTTAATACAAATAAATCAGAAAAAGCTTAAAAAATATGTTTTCAATTTTCATAGATTAAGATAAATATAAAAATCATAAAAAGTATTTTTCCATAATTTTCTTGGTTTAAATAGTATTTTTTAGCATTTTAATTAATTTTAAATAGTATTAAATTAATAATAAATACATAAAAAGTCTAAAAAATATATTTTCAGTTTTAAAATAAGTTTTATCATATTTTAGATTTTTCTAAGTTTTAATTTCATTTTTCTAAGTTAATTTTGTATTTTCTTATATTTTAGTGCATTTTAAATACTTAATAAATAGTTTTTAATTAATAATAATTAAATAAATAGTTATAAAAATAATTTTCTTTTTCTAATAATTTTCTTTTATTATTAGAATTGTAAAAATATCATTTTCATATTTGTAGGCCTTTTATTTCTTAAAACTCACGTTTTATTTTGTACGTTTACGTAATTTTAAACGTACGTTTTAGGTTTTAAACGTTCATCATTTTAAAAATAGTGATAGCGTTTATTTAATATATTTTATCTTTTATTTCCTTTAATTTGCATTTAAGTCGCTGTAATTTGTAAATCTTTTCTTTAGGTATAATTATCTATCAAAATCCTTACTGATCACTATCCTTAGTGATCATTCTATCATCTGATCAAGTGTTTATGCACCAATTCATCCTCCGTGGGACTTAACGACCCAGGAATCCCCTATATTCCTCTGATCTAAATTGCATTTGGTGTTTGAGCTGTTTTGAGTTTCTTACGGTTAGCCATTCACAAGTGGCTGGCTTGTGTGAGATAACTTGACGGTTTTGCACCAATCAGTAGTTGTATTGGATTAGTTCTTCAGTGTAAAGAACCCGGTATTTAGCTTTGTACCAGAAAAAGTGTAAGCGACGTTGTGAGGCTTCTCCATCGGCACAAGAAGCTTGTTGACATAGTGCTTAAGAACTATCGAGTTGGGTACTCGGGGAGTAGAGTAGGGCAAGGAAGGTGTCCTTGTAGTCGAATGTAAACACCCAAGAAATTGTCGTGTTTCAAAATGTATCAACGAATTAATGCCATATTTGGTACTATAATTTTTTTTATGAACGTCAATTTCATAAACCGTCTCGCAAAGGTAACAAAAACCATAGTTCAGAAATGGAAATCGCGACTTGAATCATTTTGACTTGATCAAATTTTCCACACTTCGTGTAATATTAAATTATTTAATTAATTTATTAAATAAAGGTTTTTATTTAAATATTTCTCTTGTTGGACTTGCAGATCCAAACGGGTTCCTCATAGTTTTTCCTTGGGATCGTTTAATGAACACCAAACGCACCCTCGAAGTGATTTGGGCTTGGCCCCTTCCTTTCCCTTTCATTCAATCCAACCCAAACACACTTGTTTTTATTTTTAGGCCAAATCCTAATCCATATGCTTAACAAATGTAAATGTTACACATTGTTGCTTTGTTTTGGTTCCTGCTCGCTCACACACAAACGTAACACGTTTCTTTTTTTTGAAAATTCACTCAAACACACATAACACTCTCAACTTGCACTTTGACTATCCCATTTCTTTGTTTTCTTTGCATGAGGCATCAACCAAGGGGACAAATACACTTCCTAAGGCACCCTATTTAAGGGGTAATTCCCAAAAGAGGACAAAAAGTTGGATATTGATCACTTTGAGGTACAAAAATAAAGCCTCTTCCCAATTTGGTCATGTGCGAATGTGCGAATGTGCGACTCCACCAAAATATTGACACGTGTCTAGACAACAAGTACTCTTTTAATTATTAGCAAGTACAGTGACAACCAATGCCTCGTTTGACTTTTTTATACAAATGTGCGAACGATGAATGTGCGAATGTGCGAATTTAACATAACTTTATGGGGAATACACACATGTAAGGAATCAAATCTGTACAAAATCTAACTTTTATTTTTTCGGGTTTGAACAAACTGAATTATAATATTACTTATTAAATTAGGCACGTTTTACACATAAAACACTTTTACACACAAAACACACATACATTAAACTTCTTAAACACACACATCATCTTCTCAAACACACACATCAAAACTCTTAAACACACACACTGATCATCTTCAACCCCTGATCATCACCAAAATTTTGAAACACAAACAATGTCTTCTAATTCATCGTCATCTAATTCAACACGACCATTTCATGTAAGTTTTATTTTCATTTTCAATTTAGGGTCTTACTTTTAATCCATCGTCGCCTTACTTTTAATTTATTTGGGGGTTTTACTGCATAAGTTTAATTTTTGTTACTATTTTGATTTTCAATTAAGTGGTAAATGATCGGGTCACGATAAGAACTAGGTTATTCCTTCTGAAAAAGATACGTGATAGGTTGTCTTGTAGGGACGATAATTCATTTAACCTGTTTAGGAGTACGGTGTTCGGACCGTGGTTAAATAATAGAACAGTTGAGCATGATAATCATGTTCTTAATTTCCTGCTCCAACACCAAAGGAATGTTGAGAATCGAAGATTTGATACACCCTTTTTTTCTTATCTGGGGGGACACAGTTTAGAGCTGGGTATGAAGGAGTTTTGCCTTATCACTGGATTTCGATTCGGTAAAATCTCTTTAGACCATTTGCATGATGTTGAATCTAGTTTTTTGAAGCGTGTGTTCCTGGTTATGGTCATTTGAAGGGTGAGGACCTATTGAGGATGCTGGAGAGTCAGGATTTCATGCACATAACCGTTGAGGATGCTGTCCGTGTTTGCCTTCTCTTAGCAGCGGACTATGTTTTCATAGGTCAAGATCTAAGGCATGTGATGACCTCAGAAATTGTTGTTTTAGCTGACAATTTTGATGCATCGAACTCTCTTCCTTGAGGGCAGCATATGTGGTTTGAGTTTCATGAGCGGATCTATTATCTTGTTTCTAAGAACAGAAATAAGTACATGGAAGGCTATGCAAGAAAGGGAGCGGCCTTCCAAGCAGTCTATAACTTGTTTGGATTTTCTTTTGCTCTGAAGGTTAGTATACTTTGGTTTCAAATTATATATAAGTCAATAATGTTTATATATAAGTGAATGCGTTTGTTAGTATACTTTTTTTCATATGTAAACTGTTAGTCAAATACAATCGTTTTGACCCAGTTTACAACCCATTTGATTTAGTGATTTAGAATGCTCTGTTTTTGAAACAGTTAAAATTCCTTTCATCAGTGGCTAAGTGTGTTTACTTTTGTATTTTTAAATTCCTCATTATTAGTCGAAATCAGTTGCAATTTTGGATTTTGAGAATTTGGTTGGTGTTTTTCATCAATATATTTTTAGATTAATTTTGATAATTTTCTAAATCAGATTTAGAAGTGTTCAAAGTAGGCTGTTTTTACAAAAAGTGCCCTGTTTCAAAGAACTCATCATACATTGAGTTCTCTTTGCTGTTTAGAATAGTAAACACACTTAGCCACAAATAACGCGCCCATATTTGGCTTGTTTGTTGTAGCTTGTTTGTGTTCTTAAAATCTCTAGGGACAACAAAAATATTTTGTGTTCTTAAGAAATTTTGAGGAAAGAAGAGGAAAAGAAGCTACGAAAAGCGATGGGCGATTTAATAGGATTTTGGACCACAAATCACGCGTCCATATTTGGGCTGTTTTTGGAAGGGAATGATTCAATTAATTGAAATGACCAAACTGTCCTTTATTAACATATTTTATATTTTGCTTTTCCCTACCAACTAGATCTCACGTTACTAGTTGGTTTATTCCAAAATCTCACATAAATAAAATTATGTCAATTCATGTCTTGAAGAAGAATTTTATCAATTACCATTTACAAGAAGAACAACCATTTTTAATGAAAGTAAGTGGTTTGTGTGTGACTTTGATTCATCACTCTTGTATGGTTTGTGTGGAAATCATTTGTTATTTTGTATTGTTTAAAGTTTGCAATTATCTTTTGTTCTTAAACAAATTGCATTTAAAATCTGGTTTTTTTCAAGGTTTAGGATTATTTCATTATAAAACCTTGTTTCTAGTTAGTTGATTTTGGTTGAGTTGTTGTACTAGTTTTGTTTGTTTAAGTGAAATTGAAAGTCATAAGTCAAAGTACCCAGGCTATGACCCAAAAGTACATTGGGTAGTAGCAACAGCCACCTGAATTTATGTAGGCAAAATTACCTGTTTTTACCCACTGTAGTTGTTTTTCTGATTGCTCATTTATGGTTATTATCATTCCATGGTTTTTTTAAGTTATTATCAAATTTCCTAAGTCAAAAGTCATATTTTAAAATGTGGTGCCATCTAACATAATGTTTGTTTATATTACAGATTTTTGTTCTTGAAAGCTTTCCCAACTCAAGGCTGTGGTGGGACAAAGATGATACTGCTGTTCCCCGGGGTGTTGCTTGGGGTAATGTCACAGCTTTTCACAAAAGTGATTATGTCAAGCTTTTTGTTACCAAACCACCACCACAAAAAATGGTTCCAACTGCTGCGGAACAAGGTTCAACTTGGTGGATGAGCAGCTTAGAGTATTTCAACAGTCTACACGCCTCCTGTGCAAGACCCTATAATCCCGTTAAACGGGATAAGATTAAGTCAAGGGTTTCCTGAAAATATTTTCGTGAAGAGATTCGCACGGAGGTTCACGTCCGCACTGAGGTTCATACTCAGGTTGTGGAGGATGATGTTGTTGAAGAAAGCGATAGTGATGATTGCCTCAAACACGTGACCAAAAGACAACTTTACGAGAGGATGATTGCTATGGAAGCTTTGGTTTAATACTCGTATAGCTGCATTAGAGCAAAATAAGCATCCGGCTAAAGAAGGAGTTGGTGTTGTTGATGAAGGAGTTGGTGTTGTTGATGAAGGAGTTGATGTTAACCTTCCAGCTAATGAAGGAATTGACCGTCCAGCTAATGTTGTTGATGATTCACATGTTAACCTTCCAGTCAAAGAGGCAGTTGAGCAGTAAGCGAATATTTTCATTGAACTATTTGGTGATCTCACTGAGCCAAACAAAGTGGCGGAAAATGTTCAAAATTCAAAGGTGTGTGTTGAGCAGGAAACAAAGCAGCCTATGTAAGAGGTTTCCGAATATAACAACAAAGTCGATGTGGAGCAGGAATCAAAGCAGCTTATGGAAGAGTTTTCCGAAGATAACAATAAAGTTGATGTTGAGCAGGAAGCAAAGTAGAAGGAAGATTTGGTATTTAAAGACATATATGTTACGACCACTGGACATGTAACTATTGAATCATTTTTGTACCATTTTCATAAGTTTAGACCATCATATATATAATTAAATTTATTTATTGTTTCAGGATTCAACAAAGGATTTGGAAGATTTGATTGATTTTTCTTCTCTTCCGGATAATATGGTATGCACATTTCTCTTTCGGATAATATTATTTAATATCATTATAACTAGTTAATAGTGTATGCTGATATGTATAATTTTGTATCTAAGTTTCAGGATGTCAATGGTTTAGATCCGCAGGTTGATGTTGGTGTAACACATGTTGATGCGGAACAAAATTTGGTATGGAAATGTTATGAATATGTCTTAAGTTTGATTATTAATTGTATAACACTGACCATGAAAATGGTTTTTAGGATTTGAATGGTTTGATCGATCAGTAGATGGATGTTGGTGGCACAGATAACTCGGGAATTAATGTGGTATGCAATTTCTATTTATTAAGTTTCATGATTAACTGGATAAAACTGTTTTTTATATCATTTTCAGGATTTGAATGGTTTGATCGATGAGCAGATGGATGGTGATTTCACGGATAACTCAGGAGTTGTGGTATGCAAGTTTTAGTACCTAGTTCAATTTATATTTCTTAAATTTCATCATTAACTGGATTAAACAGTTTTGCATCTCATTTTCAGGATTTAAACTCTTTGTTTGATGAGGCGATGGATGATGATGTTGTAACTGTAAGGGTTCCGTTTGAATGAGAGAGAAAGAAGAGCCACCACGTGTCTTTTCCATACACAGCTCCACCACCTACCACACCAAGAAGGGCCAGAAAGTGTCGTCCTAGATCTAGGATCTATAAATCTAAGATACAGTCCCTTGTTGGTCCTGATGGAAGTGAGATAAAAGTTGAACCATGGAAAGAGGTACTTATACTTAATTAGTATTCAATTCATGTTTGTTTAAGCTTATCGTAGTTATTAGAAGTCATATACTTAATATCTAGAATTTCGGCTGGTAGCCTTTAGTATAGAATTTTCAAGGGCTAGAAGTGTCAAACAAAATCTAGGATCTATAAATCTAAGATTCATTCTCTTGTTTCAATTGATTTATGTAACGGGTCAAAATGGATAAAACAATTTTCAGGACAAAAGAAGGCTTTTTTTATTTCAGCTGGTACCACTTTACAATCAAGATTAATTATTGACATAGAAGGCTTTTTTTATATGATCCCATATTCAGGACTCCACCATTCTTATCTGTTAATTCATTAGCTGCTATACTTTTTGCTATCCCATTATCCTCATCAAACACATATCCCAATCACTTTCCCATTTTGCTTCCCACTTCTCTTTGAAATACTTATCAACAATATCCCTCTTACCAAGATAGCATACTTATTAGCACTCCTTCTAATTTCCTTTAGAACATGTTGGTTCAGACTCAATATTACATTCTTTGTTAACAGTATCCTTATTCAACTGTTCAAAGTATGATTATTTGGGACTTTTTGGTTTAAGTTTGTGGTTTTCCTAGTGACATGTCTGAATTCAAGCCTAATCTTAAGATTCTTATGGAATTGACCCTTAATTCCTATGATTTTAGGCTTAGTATTATTGTTATTACCTTGCACACCTGCACCTGCACTAGTCCCAACTTTATTAGTCTCTTCATTTCTATCACATTTTCCCAATACATTTGTACCACAGGTGCAACCACTATGCCCAAATACCTTCCACTTACTTCATCTAGGTGGTTTCCAGCTATACTCCATAGTGTCAAACTTAGAACATGAAACCACAACTTCAGTAGGTCGTATGTTTCTTTATTTTTGTTAGGCATATACGGACATGCAAATTCAAACCTTTTAACAGTATGTGTAGTATTAATCTTGTGATTGGATGTAAAATAGGAGTTTTTTCATCATTTCACAGGAACTGAATCATCCTGAAGGTTCCTGCTCCACCAGAATCAATTATCATTCAGACATTAACATGTTATTACGTTCAAGGAAGGACATGAAATTTTGTTTACCTTGGTCAAATGCGGAGCTATGCAATACATTTTGGGCTGCTTTAGTGTGCAAGGACGGCAACAGGAAAGGCTGGTTGTCTGATTTGGTGTGTAATTATTACCTACTTATTATCCCTGAAACCGTTTAAATTCCATCTCTCATTTCGCTAATGTAGTTTTCTTCTGTATACTTGTGATATTGCAACACATTGATGTATGGGTATTGTATATGTGGCAATTTAGACCTGAAGATGCTGATTGGGTGATGGTTGGACCATATTTCAACAGACAGCTTCTTAATAGAGATATACCAATGTATTATGCAAATGGTATTACCTATGGTGTGCCTTGGGTAGCCCCAAATGTTGAAAAGGTACGAAGTAGTCTTTTGGTTTTCAGTTTTCAACTTATTCATTACGGTCAATTAGCGTCTTATAATGACTACATATTGACTACATGGTTTTTACATAGATGCTTTTGGTAACCCTTATGATTGATTGGTATGCTGATTTACATGTTATGAGCTTGCTAGATGCACACGACAGTTTTTAGAAATCAGCCCAACTATAAACCTTGTAACAGCTTGTTTAGAAAAATATGAAAATTAATCTAAAAATACCTTGTAGCAGGGTTGTCTAACGGGTCAAATCTGGTAGTTAGATGGCCATTTTTTTATTTAGGTTTTTCCGTCTGTTTTGATTGATTAGATACCAAAAGTGTTCAGTTTTTTCAAACTAAATTCATATCTGTTTTCAGTTTGTCATTGTTTTTTAGAACGAGTTTGCTTTTAATACACCTTTCATATTGTCGGTTTACATTCCCGTGAATGAGCCCGATATTCACTGGGCTTTGGCGGTGCTAGACATTCGATCAGGTGTTGTTACCATATATGACAGCCTTGGTGGTCCCGATGAAGAAGGTCGTCCATGGTGGGATACTTGGAGGCAGACTTTTTCAAGGGATATTCCCGTTTATCTTGAAGATAGTCAGGTGATGGCGAATAAAAACATTGATCCACGTACTTATTCAATAACCTTTCGGTATGCAAAAGATGTGCCATTACAAGGTGGCTATTATGGAGATTGTGGTATTTGGCTATGCATTTTTTTGTACCGTTTGACAAACGGTCTTCCATTGATGGTCGATGATCCTGTTGACTTTGCTCTAGCATATCGTGAGCAATTGATATCTTTCTACTGGAAAGACAAGAAGGTAGAATCAATAGAACCAGTCAAACCAACAGATGGTTTACATCGAATTTAGGTGTTGTATGTGACAAACTATTAGGTGCTGTAACAGTTTAGGTGTTGTAGTAGTTTAGATCTTTTGTAAACATTTATGGTCTATATGTCTACTGTTTGTGCCCCTTTGTTGCTTATCTTTAGCATATCATTAAGTTATTACAAAAATATTGATATTACAAATAGTGTGTTGGGGCGTTGGGCACTTGGTAGCATACCAAAAAAGGGTCATTTATAAACAAATAAGTGGTTGGGTGAACTTGGTAGCATCATTTTCTTTTGAATGATAAATCCACACTCTAGTTGAACTTGGTAGCATCATGTTTTCTCTTAGATGACAAATAAGTGGTTGGGTGAACTTGGTAGCATCATGTTTTCTCCTAGATGACAAATAAGTGGTTGGGTGAACTTGGTAGCATCATGTTTTCTCCTAGTTGACTTGAAGCACATTGCTATTTTACCAACTTAAGCCACCTTTGTAGTTAAATCCTTTAACATAACCCAAATTGACCCATTTCTATGTAACTGGCTCGGCTCGAAATTGCCAACTCTAAAGTACTATGCATTGTCATCTGTTATATCAGCTGGTTGCTTTCAAAGTCTTTTTGGTGGTATGGATACACCCTTGTAAATTCTATGTAACTGGCTTGACAACGTTTGGGACCAGTTTCTCATATTTTTGTTTGCTTACTTTTGATCTTATTCTTAATAAGCTACAGTGGGAGTGAGCAATTGAGCTTATGTCTTTTAATTTAGTTGTAATGGTTTCTTTTTAATGAAAATCACTTTTTTTTCCTACTTGTCGGTCCAGTATAATGTTTATGTGCTAATAAGCAGTCAATGCTTATTTGCTTATCCTCAATCTTAGGATATCAGAAGTCTAAATTAAGATAGCTGGTTAATAAGCTAAAAAGCAGTTTTCTTCTTTTTACCCACTTTGACCACTGAAGTCAACCCTATTCTGAAACAAGGTTTTAAAAGTTTTCACAAGTTTTAAGTTTTATTTTTAGTTTCAAAAAGTTGTATGCTGTCAGTTTTTCATTAGCAATTTAGTGTATTTAGAATAGGATTTCCCAATTAGTAGATCATTAGTGCACATTTCAGAACTCAAATAACACAACAAGATTAATGACCACTTATACCTAGATTATATCAATCAGAATCCTTTAGATGCTTTTAGTATATCCCACTATCAAACGACAACGCGCTCTACTTATATCAATCAAGCTAACCAACAACTGGAACAAATAGCATCATTTACGTTTACATTGGCACCCGGATACCGAACCACTTTTCGCTGCTATACCTCAACTAAAAGTATATCCCCAAAACAATAAATGCAAAACAGAAATATGACAGAATAACGAAAATAAAATCGAGCTACAACAAGATATGATAAACTAAGCACCACATTTGTTCATAGATTAATTGTCGATTACATGAACGCCGCCACTATATATTAGCAGCATCTGAGTACACAAAATTGTAACCCGACAATTATAAATCCACACAGCAACTATAATTACTGCTTCCTTAAACAAATAGTGAATAAATAGGAAGGCGATTGTTCATAAACCCTAATCCAACTTACCATATACATAAACCCTAATCCAACTTACCAAAACACAAAACACATCTAGCCAAAGAAACTAACCGTCTGACAGATCTTCATTGATCTCCATCAAGGTAACATGTTCTTCCTGTTGTTCGATCCCATCACGTATTAAGCCCAATGTTCCTTCAAGAGATTGCAAGATATCACGCTCCACGATTTGCATCTTGCCAAGACAACTTAGTGCATCCACCCCCTGTTCATGAAACGGCCCCAAATGGACCACCTCAGTCTGTGTACGATCGCGCTTCTGGATTTTCTCCCTAAGCTGACCAACTAGTACCTCCAACCTCATCAAAAGATTGCGTTGCTCCACCAACTCGCTGCTGAAAAGTAGCTTGAAACATGTCGCAATGTTTTCAGATCCAGTTGCTGCCTTCAGTTCATCTAGATTGGGAGTGGCCATTGTTGTTGAAAAAAGCAGATCTAGATGAGATTTTGTTAGTTGGGCGTAATATAATTAAGTGCGTAGGTAATTGTACCATTATATAGATCCAAAAATCATTTAAATGGTAAAACCCAGATCGAAAAGAATGATTACAAAACATAACTGAAAATTTATGTATGAAAAAAAATGTAAAGGAAACACAATAGAGAGTTCTAACACTATGAACTGAAACAACAACACATATTTAATTCACATGCCCCTATACTGTGATAATGAACCCCTACACATCTTTGAATATTACAATCGGGAACGTTTTAGACAGTAAACAGCCACGCAAAGAAAATAAACAACTACGAACCGAAGATAAACTTTACAAAAAACTAACAACAGCATTAAAAAGAAACTTTCTCACAATGATGTATGGGACTTGAAGTTAAACTTAAAAAACAAAAAATATGTATTTCGTTTAATAATCGTTCGCAACGTAAACAGACAGTTACAAAAAATTATAGTTAGCCAAAAAAAATATGCAACAAACCAAAAAAAAAGATAAAAAAAAATAAATTGTTGCTACAATATATACTTTCTTAATAATGACATCTAGATTAGATATAATCCATGAAACAAAACAAAGAAATTAATATTAATACAAACAACAAACGAAACAAACAAATAATACAATAACACAAATAAGAACACAACTACCACCATGAAAGAAACAAAACAAACAAATGATAAGTAAACTTCGACACAACTAAATATAATCTGGGTGATCCCAAGTTTGAGAGTTGTTAGAGTCGTAACCATCGTCGTAAAGATACTCACGACAACCTTCAAATCTGCTCTCATCCCACTCTTTGTACAAAGCATCGAATTCTCTGTCCCGACGTTCTTCTTCCTCCCTTTCAGCTTGCTCCCTTCGAGCAGTTTCCTACCTCTCTAACAGCACTTTTTCATCTTGGAGCATAAGTCGCTCCCTTTTGGCTTCCTCCTTAAGAGCAGATTCTCTTTTTGCTATCTCCCTTTCTGCTTCCTCCTTAAGAGCAGCTTCTCTTTCTACTGTCTCCATTTCTCTTAAAATTTCAACTTCATCAACTTGTTGGCCGAAGTCTTTTTGTTCCGAAAATTGTTGGCTGAAGTCTTTTTTATACATTTTTGAGAAAATTTTGTGTTTTTGTTTGTGTGTTACTTGTTAGTGTGCATTCAATATTTATAGGGGATTTCGAAACATGTGTACCCGGTACCATTTCAATTAAACCTCTTGTATGTTTTTCTACAAGTAACTAAATAATTATAGTATATCCATTCTAATATGCATAAAATTTGGGCATATACAATCACGGTGCCTTAAAAAAAATTAGATGGTATAATATTTGGACATAACGATAAACCACTTCAATTAAAACACTTGTACCCGGTACCATTTCAAATAAACCTCTTGTATATTTTTTAACTGAAATTAAAATACACAAATAAAGTGGGTAGGTTTTGAAATTTATTGCCACTGACCATGTAAATTAATGTGGTGCAAGTGAGAGTACATGGGCATTTAAGGTAAAAAAATTGCGAATGTGCGATTTAAAAAAACGTGTGAACTAAATAAATTTATTATACCCCATTCTAATATGCATAAAATTTGGACATATACAATCACATTCCCTTAGAGAAAAAATTCGTGTAGACTAAAAAAAAACATGAATGGTAAATTAAGTGTATTTTTGGTTTGCCAAGATTTAAGTATATTTCGGTATGTTTTGAAATTTATTATAAAATTTGGACATTCTAATATTTATCATACCCATTCTAATATGCATAAAATTTAGACATATACAATCACGGTGCCTTCAAAAACATAGTGTAGTATAATATTTGGACATAACGATAAACCACTTCAATTAAAACACTTGTACCCGGTACCATTTCAATTAAACCTCTTGTATATTTTTTAACTGAAATTAAAATACACAAATAAAGTGGGTAGGTTTTGAAATTTATTGCCCCTGACCATGTAAATTAATGTGGTGTAGGTGAACGTACATGGGCATTTAAGTAAAAAAATGTGCGAATGTGCGATTTGAACAAACGTGCGAACTAAATAATTATATTTGGGTAGGTTTTGAAATTTATTGCCCCTGACCATGTAAATTAATATGGTGCAGGTGAGAGTACATGTGCATTTAAGGTAAAAAATGTGCGAATGTGCTATTTGAACAAACGTGCGAACTAAATAAATTTATTATACCCCATTCTAATATGCATAAAATTTGGACATATACAATCACATTCCCTTAGAGAAAAAATTCGTGTAGACTAAAAAAAAAATGAATGGTAAATTAAGTGTATTTTTGGTTTGCCAAAATTTAAGTATATTTTCGGTAGGTTTTGAAATTTATTATAAAATTTGGACATTCTAATATTTATTATACCCATTCTAATATGCATAAAATTTAGACATATACAAATATTTGGACATAACGATAAACCACTTCAATTAAAATACTTGTACCCGGTACCATTTCAATTAAACCTCTTGTATATTTTTTAACTGAAATTAAAATACACAAATAAAGTGGGTAGGTTTTGAAATTTATTGCCCCTGACCATATAAATTAATGTGGTGCAGGTGAAAGTACATGGGCATTTAAGTAAAAAAAATGTGCGAATGTGGGATTTTAACAAACGTGCGAACTAAATAATTATATTTGGGTAGGTTTTGAAATTTATTGCCCCTGACCATGTAAATTAATGTGGTGCAGGTGAAAGTACATGGGCATTTAAGGTAAAAAATGTGCGAATGTGCGATTTGAACAAACATGCGAACTAAATAAATTTATTATACCCCATTCTAATATGCATAAAATTTGGACATATACAATCACATTCCTGTAGAAAAAAATTCGTGTAGACTAAAAAAAATGAATGGTAAACTAAGTATATTGTTGGTTTGCCAAGATTTAACCTTTGGTGTATCACTTCCAAAAAATATTACGTACACACAACTTGTTGCTCTAGCCAAGAAAAAGTTCAACATCGGTGAAGAGTATGATATTGGGATTTCTTACCATGTTGGAAATAATTGTGTCCAAATAGTCGACGATGATGATATGGCCTTTTTTGTACATCAAGTTTTGAAAGGGAAGTCTACCGTGTTGCATAATTTGTATATTAAGAAGAGTAAAAAAGGCTTAAAGGTAAATCCTTCTTCATCTAATACTTTTGAATTTGATCTTAATGCACTTCCTGACGGATACGACGAATTTGGTGATGAAATTGACAACACATATAATCAACCAAAAAATAACGAACCTATTTTGTCTACTCCCCCAAATCATGCATGGAAAAATAACACATTCACCTATATGCCTACTCCCCCCGATCATCCAACACCAAAAGTAGGGGTCGCACAAAATTGCTCACGTTTTCTAAAAGAGAGTGTTGAATTTGATAATAAAGAATTATGCATGTATGCAATCGGTGAAAAAGCTCTTTTAGAAGGTTTTCAGTTTAAAACACGAAAATCTGATTCATATAGGTATGATGTAATTTGTATACATAACAATTGCAATTGGAAGATAATTTCATCTAAGATAGATGACAATATAAGATGGAAATTAGGAAAAGTAAATGGCATTCACACTTGTCCGAGAACACAATTCTATCCTAATCACCGAAATGCAACCGCAAAATTGTTGGGTCATTTGTTGATACCAAAGATGGGAGATCACAGTCGGATATATAAGCCAAAGGACATAGTAAACGACATCAACCTTAAGTACAACATCGACATTTCTTACAAAAAGGCATGGGGAGGAAGAAATATAGCATTGGAGACGTTGTCCGGTGACCGAAAAATTCCTTTTCACAATTACCGTATTATTGTTATAATTTAAAGTTGAAAAACCCCACATGGGTAACACACATTGAGATAGATGATGAAGACCATTTTGAGATGGTTTTTATAGGCTTTGGTGTTGCGGTAATAATTTATTACTGTCTATTTTATTTTAATAAAAAGCTTATATTCCTTATATTATTATTTGTGAAACTAATAGTTTGTTAATGTTTCTAGATTCGGAGTATCTTGGAACATTTGCGACCACTAATAGTAATTGATGCAGCTCATCTTAAAGGTACATACCTAGGTACAAATATGCTCGTCGTTGGAATGGATGGAAATAATCAAATTGTTCCTCACGCGACCGGTGTATCTCAGGGTGAGACTGGGAGATCGTGGACATGGTTTTTGACTAACTTGAAGGAATGCATCGGTGAAGTTGCAGATTTGGATATAATATTTGATAGACATTTAGGAATACAACAAGCTTGTCAAGCGGTTTTCCCCGATGCATTTCATGGTTTTTGTTGTAGGCATTTGATGTTAAATTGCAATTTCGGACAAGGGAAAAAGATTAAGGCCTTATATTGGAAGACTTGCAAATCTTACACAACCGACGAGTTTGCAGAAGCATTCTCACAAATTGGACGAAAAAATAAGGAAGCTTACAACAAACTGGTGGACGTTGGCCTTACTAATTGGTCAAGGGCACATTGCACAGGAAATCGTTACAATTATATGACTTCGAACAGTGCAGAATCAGTCAATAGTTTAACAAAAGATGTTCGAAGAGTTCCGATTTCAATGCTAATGGAATACTATAGAGGGCTTCTACAAAGATGGTTTTGTGTGAAACGACAAAAGTATCAAGGTATATACTTAAATGATTTTATACATTATTAAACAATATCTTTTTTATTTTTATTTTATAGATGTCTTATTATTATAGTTATTGTTAATTTAATTATTATTGTGTCAAACGTTAGATGCAACTCCGGGTGACTGATGAGTGTGTAAATACTCATCATTTTTGGTTAAATCTGAACTGCAAAACGTTTAAAAATGCTCAGAAATGCATCAAAATACTGAAAATATTCCAAAATTGCATTTTATATGTTTCAGATGCAAAATGTTCAAAATCAGATGAAAAATGAGCTAAGTTTGCATAATTGGCAGTTTCAGTCCCCCAAGTTTCAAAAGTTGTCAGAAACAGTCCCTGAGCACATAATTTCAAAAGTAAAATCACCAAAGGTCCTTTTAAAATCAAAAGTTGTCAAAATTAGTCCTTTGGTGAAAAATATCAAAAGTTTTGAGAAATTACAAAATTAGTCCTTCAAGTTTGAAAATTGGCAAAAATGGCCCCTGGAAATTGGAAAATGTCAAGTTTGGTCCTTGTACTTTTTGAGATTGTCACTTTTAGCCCTTGGAGCAACTTTGATGAAATGGCAGCTTAGGTCCCTCAATTTTCAGAATTTACACAAAGGTCCCTATGTTATTAAACCTTTTAAACCTTTTTGGCCTGGTCAAAACCCTTTTGGACCCCCTGTCATTAACCAATTTGACCCCCCTTTTATATTTAACACCCGGTCAAATCTGGTCAAAACCATCCAGCGCGCCAAAAGTCTCATCTTCACCAACTGTCTCTGCAACAAGCAAGCACCCATCCCCCCTCCTCTCCTCCACTCAACCTTGTTCCCCCCCACCTCAACTAACCTCCAAATAACATTAAATGCTCCTCCCTCCCCCTCACTCAACCCCAACTGTTAAAATCTCTTTTTGGCGCCAAAAATCCATTCAATGGCCAAGATCAATTTAAAACATCCAATGGCTGAGAAAATGATGGGGAAACAATCAGAGATGAGAGAGAAGATGTTTTGGTTATAAAAGAAAGCAAGAGGAGCAAGAGAAAGGAGTCTAGTAGTTTTTTAGTTTTCATTAATGTCGTTTTTATCTTAAAGTCTTTAATTTAGTATAAAACCTGTAATCTTTTGTTAATTTGTATCAACTTAAAGTGTTTAAGTGTATTGAAACTCATTTCAAGCATCAATTCAAGTTTTGTTAAGATTCCATGTTTCAAGCTAACTGTTGAAATTTTCCATTTCAAATACTCACAACCAAGCTTCAAATAGCTTGTTTCTTAGTTTCTATAAGCTTATGTAAGCTGATGATAGCTTTTTGTAAGCTAAAGGTTAAGTTTTAAGCAACTTTGGATATTGGTCAAAGAAAGTCAAATTGGAAGCAAAAATGGTTATGAATTGGACATGGGTGTAGCAGAGCTGGAATTGGGTTGATTTATAGTCCAATGGGTTGATATAATTAGGCTAGTGTTCATTGGGTGTTGTTTCAAGCCATAGTGGCTAAGGACTGTTTGTAAGTGATTTCCAAGGTTTTCTTTGCATTATCTTCATTTGTAGTCAAAACTGGTTCTAATCTGTTTATTAAGCTGTATTTAGGATATATAGATTTAGCTTGATCATTGATACAAGTTTGGTCAGTGTTTGTCTCATTAAAATTACAAAACAGTTATTAAAGGTGTGTTTGGTATCGCGGCTTAATCTGTTTTAGAGGCTAGCTCAGTGGTTCAATTCTGTTGGTTCATGTTTGTTAACTCCTAATTAACTCATATCTGTCTTACTTATGTGCCTGTAACCTGTCAAAGTCAAAATCACATACCCACTGTCTTAATTCCTTAAATGTTGTGGTTTGTGCAAATCAAAGTTTTGTTTTGTGTTTTAAATTCATAAACATAGCTTGTGATATCCTCATTTCATCCATTAACATCACATTCAGTCCTTAAATTGATTTCAAAACTCACCAAAGTCAAAATGTCCAAATTGTTTTAAAAGTCAAAACTGTAAAACCTTGTTTTCACCCAACTGGAGTGAATTTTCTTGGCTTCATTTTTAAGCCAATTTAAGTGAAAATTGTTGTTTTAAAAAACTTCTCTTGGTCTATTTCATTATTACCATTTTTGTATAATTTAGCAAATTTTTTAAAAGCTCCAAATGAGCTTGAGGATTGGGTCTTAGTTGCCCTGCTGAGTCAGTGTCAACTGACTCTGCACAGGTTTTGTGCAAGGTTGTAACAAGCTCATTAGAGCTCACTTTGGTCTCATCTTTGGTTCATAGATAGCCAACCAGGTCTTGATTAAGTTCCAAATTGTGGTTTTCATTTTCATCTTATTTTGTAGCTTTTACTTAAGCTTAAAGTAGCGTACCTCAAAACTGTTTTTGCACTTGAAATCAAAATAAGCCAAATCTGATCAAGTTGCAATTTAGAGGTCTAAGGTAGTTGTAATATGTTGCATTTAGGTTCTTTTAGCATAGTTTGGCTTGTGTAATCAGTTGGTGGCTGTTGGTTCCCATTTGCTTATTTCAAGTGCTTATTTCTAAGCACTTGACATAGCAGTTTCAAATTCCTACACATAAACACCTGTTTTTCCATTTTTCCTATATTCCTAATATTATTTTAGACTTTTCTTGAATTTTTCAGATTTTTCCAATTCAGTTTGCTATTTTTCCTCATTTTAATTAGTTTTTAAGCCTTTTAAATTAGCTTTTAATACAAAAAATTAAGAAAAGTCTCAAAAAAATAATTTTTCATTTTTCTTAGATTAAGATAAATATAAAAAGACAAAAAAATATTTTTCTAGATTTTTCTTAGTTAAATTTGTATTTTTAAACAATTTAAGTAGTTTTAAATAGTTTTTAATTCCTAGAAAATAGAAAAATATTCAGAAAAATACAAAAATAGTTTTGAAAATTCTATTTTGTTATTTTAGATTTTTCTAAGTCAAAATTTTATTTTTCTAGCTTTGTTTCATATTTTCTTGTATTTTAGGCTATATTTAATAGTTAAAAATAGTTTTTAATTAATAATAATTAATTAAATAGTTATAAAATTAATTTTCTTTTTCTAAAAATTTTCTTTTATCATTAGGTTTGTAAAAATATCATTTTCATATTTTTAGGATTAATATTGTGTAAGTTTCACTTTTTCTTTTATACGCTACGTAGTTTTTAATTAAGTTTTATAAAAACATAAAAACAAAAACATTATTTTAAATATAGTGATAGCGTTTATTTAATATTTTTTATCTTTTTAACTTTCTTTAATTTGCATTTAAGCCTCTGTAATTTGTTGGCTTTGTCTGTAGTTATAATCATATCTAATCCCTTTATTCGTTCAAATTTTTCGATCACTATACGTTTGGTGATCTATTGCATAGCTCGCTGGGACATAACGACCCGGGGAAACACTATACTCCCCAGATCTTCATTGCATTCGTGCTTGAGC
Organism: Chrysanthemum seticuspe; assembly: GCA_019973895.1. Taxonomy (NCBI): domain Eukaryota; kingdom Viridiplantae; phylum Streptophyta; class Magnoliopsida; order Asterales; family Asteraceae; genus Chrysanthemum; species Chrysanthemum seticuspe. The sequence goes on along the minus strand of BPTQ01000003.1, from coordinate 10,881,638 downwards.
CGTTTGAAGTTTGTTACGGTCGGCCATTCACAAGTGGCCGGCTTGAGTGATAAAACTTGACGGTTTGGCACGGATCAAATTTTTGGCGCCGCTGCCGGGGAGCTGTGCTGATTATCCTCCGTTTAGCAGATTAGTAGTTTGAATACTCACTCTTTGTTCATACCATCCATATCTATCTATATATATATATCCATATTTTCTTATAAAAAAAATCCAAAAACCCAAAAACAGCTAAAAACGTATAAAACACAAAAATATTTTCCTTTTGTTTCTATATATGTATCAAATATAAAAAATACAAAAAGATTTGTCATTTTCTTAATAATAACAACATAAAATCTTACCACCGCAAACCAAGGCAGTGTACTACCTAACTGGGGGTACGACCATAATAAGTTCCCGAACCAAAGATTCAAAACTTACCTTTGTGTCCTTGTGATTGGTGTACCTTTTTCAAAGAAGCCATTCATCTTGTGATTATTGGTTCAAGTTCACTGTTGTTTTGCCTCGATCTTGTTTTAATTGATTTTGTTGTTATATATACATTTCAGAACCAGAAAACCCATAAAGATTCTTCTCACCCCATTTTATAAAACATCTTCATAATTCCCATTTCTCTCCTTAACTCTGAGATTCCTTAGAGTTAACTCTAGTGTATGCGCACTCGCTCTTCTAGATATGTAAGCCCATTTCGTGAGCTTGTCAAGATTCCAAGAAGGCGTGTCCGTAGACTTTCTGCTCCATCAGTCGGATCTGAGATCCGGACTGCTCACACTACTTCCGTTATCATGGCGGAAGAACGCCCTATGTGTGAGCTTCTCCAGGCACCCATCGACGGGTATGGAGATGCTATCGTTGTACCAGCCATTGTGGCTGAAAATTTTGAACTCAAGACCGGGTTACTGAATCTTGTAACCTCAAATCAGTTCTACGGTTTTGAGCGGGATGATCCTCATGCTCATATTCGATGGTTTAACAAGATTGCATCTACCATCAAGTATAAGAATGTCCCTACTGATGCTGTTAAGCTTCTTCTGTTCCCATTTTCTCTTGAGGGGCAAGCCCGGATTTGGCTTGAAAACAACCCCCTCAGTCTATTGAGACATGGGAAGATCTGGTTAAGAAATTTGTGAATGAATTCTATCCACCTTCCAAAACCACGAGTCTTAAAAATGAAATCATCAAGTTCACTCAGAAGTTTGATGAATCCTTCAGTGAATCGTGGGATCGTTTTAAGGAATTGCTTCGCAAATGTCCTCACCACGGTTTCTCCGAGTTGATGCAACTCGATACTTTCTACAATGGAGTGAGTCAATCTGATCAAGATTCTCTCAATTCCTCCGCGGGAGGAAATTTCCTAAGCAAAACTGTCAAAGAAGCTTTAGCGATCATTGAAAACAAGTCCAAAGTCCGCACTGCACGAAGCAAGCCGGTTGTTTCCCAAGTCAGTGTTGGACCTTCTTCTTCATCGCCCGTGAGTCAATCTAGCACCGATGCTAAGATTGACAAACTCACGGAAGCCATTCAAGCTTTGGTTCTCTCCAACCAAAAGAAAGTCTCTTTTCCACAAACTTCACCTCCTGCTGAAGTTAAGAAAGTGGAAGTCTGTGTTACTTGTGGTGGCCCCCACGCTTATTATAACTGTATGGCCACCGATGGTAACCCTTTTGAAGCTAATGCTGTGGGCGGGATTTCTAATCAAGGAGGCAACCAATATCGTGCTCCTATAGACCCGAACCACCGTCCTAACCACTACCCTGGACCTCCAGGTTTCAATCAAAACCAAAACCGTAATCAAAATCAAAACAGACCAAATCAAGGTTTTCAAAACCAAGGTAATTTCAGTCCAAACAACGGTTTTCAAAATCAGAATCAAAATTTCCAACACCAAGGAAATTTCAATAGAAACCCAGGTCAGGGAAATTTCAACCCAGGGTATTTTCATGCAAACAATCAAGGAAATTTTCAGAATCAAGGCCCTAATCCTAACAATAGAGGCCAGAATTTTCCTGTGCAAACTCAAGCCATTGTTCCAACTGGACCATCATCTGATGAGTGTTGAAACAATTCATGAAATCCCAAGAGGAAATGAATCGGTTGTTGGTTAGCCAGATTTCTGACATTAAGAAGTCTTTAAATGATCGACCCTCGGGCTCAGGTACTTTACCTAGCAACACGATCGCTAATCCGAGGGGCGATGCAAAGGTGATCACAACCAGAAGTGGTGCTTCTTATGATGGACCCGCTATTCCTACTACCTCTTCTTCTTCTCTTCCCAAGGTAGTGGAAAGCGAGCCTGAGGCGACAAAGGACAAGGAACTTCCTACTAATAACGGAAGTACCAGCAATGTCCATCCTCAGGTTGTCCCGAAACCCAATACCAAACCTGGAGTTGTTTTTGAACCTCCAGTTGGTAACGCCAAATCCAAAACTTCTATTCCTTACCCCTCACGTTTACATGAGCAAAAACTCCGCGAGAAAGCTAGTCATCAAATGGAAAAATTCTTTCAAATTTTCCAAGAACTTTATTTTGACATAAGCTTCGCGGATGCTATCATGTTGATGCCCAAGTTTGCATCTACTCTCAAACACATGTTGAGCAACAAGGAAAAGCTGTTTGAAATGGCTAAGACTCCTTTGAATGAGAATTGCTCAACAGTCTTGTTAAAGAAGCTTCCCGAGAAGCTGGGAGATCCCCGAAAATTTCTTCTTCCTTGTGTTTTTCCTGGGATGATTGAATACTTTGCTCTTGCCGATCTTGGTGCAAGCATCAATCTGATGCCTTATTCAGTGTGGAAGAAACTTTCTCTTCCGGAACTTATTCCTACCTGCATGACTCTTGAGCTTGCAGATCGTTCTATCTCACGTCCTCTTGGCATCGCCGAGGATGTATTCGTGAAAGTAGGAAAGTTCCATTTTCCAGCTGACTTCGTAGTTGTTGATTTCGATGCCGATCATCGGGTTCCTCTCATTGTTGGACGAGGATTCCTGAGAACGGGCCGTGCTCTTATCGATGTATTTGAGCAAGAAATCACTTTACGTGTGGGTAATGAAGCTGTTACCTTTAACCTCGATCAAACTTCGAGGTACTCCTCAAATTATGACACTGAATCAGTTAATCGAGTCGATTTAATTGATATTGATTCAGAGGAGTACTCTCAAGAGTTTCTTGGTTATCTTCATAATTCTGTGAGTGGGGATTCCACCACATCTTCTCAACCTATCATTGCCGACTCTTCCCCCTCTCTCACTCCGTTTGAGGGAGGTGACTTCCTTCTGGAAGAGATCGATGAATTTCTTGCTACTGATGAATCAATTCCGCCTGGAACTGATGGTGTGTATGATTCGGAGGGGGATATTCTTTATCTTGAGCAATTGCTAAATGAAGATCCATTACCTTCACTCCCTCCGAAAGAAATTACAATTGAGGAAATCAAATCAGTACAAATTTCTACTGAAGAATTTCCCGAGGTTGAACTTAAGGACCTGCCTCCTCATCTCGAGTATGCATTCTTGGAGGGTGATGATAAATTACCCGTCATAATTGCTAAAGACTTGACTGAGGAAGAGAAAACTGCTCTCATAAAGGTCTTGAAGTCACACAAGCAAGCAATTGCTTGGAAACTCTCCGATATTAAGGGTATCAACCCTGAGTTTTGTACTCACAAAATCTTAATGGAGGATGACTTCAAACCAGCAGTCCAACATCAGAGAAGGGTGAATCCTAAGATTCATGAGGTTATCAAACAAGAGGTTCTCAAACTTCTTGATGCCGGTTTAATTTACCCGATCTCTGATAGTCCTTGGGTTAGCCCAATTCATTGCGTTCCAAAAAAGGGTGGCATTACTGTTGTCACGAATGAAGAAAACGAGTTAATTCCAACTCGATTGGTTACGGGATGGCGTGTGTGTATTGGCTATCGGCAGTTAAACGAAGCCACCCGTAAGGACCATTTTCCTCTACCCTTCATGGACCAGATGCTTGAGAGATTAGCAGGGAACGAGTACTATTGTTTCCTTGATGGTTTCTCGGGTTACTTTCAGATCCCCATTGATCCGCTGGATCAAGAAAAGACCACATTCACCTGCCCATACGGGACATTTGCCTACAGACGTATGCCTTTTGGCTTATGTAATGCTCCTGGCACGTTCCAACGATGTATGATGGCAATTTTCCACGACATGATCGGGGAAACTATGGAGGTGTTTATGGATGACTTCTCGGTCATTGGGGACTCATTTCATACATGTCTCTCCCATTTAGACAAAATGTTAAAACGGTGTGAAGACACCAATCTATGTCTAAACTGGGAGAAGAGCCACTTTATGGTCAAAGAAGGCATAGTCCTTGGCCATAAGATTTCAAAAAACGGGATTGAGGTAGATAGAGCAAAAGTTGATGTTATTGCTAAATTGCCTCATCCTACTACCGTCAAAGGTATTAGGAGTTTTCTAGGTCATGCCGGGTTTTATCGTAGATTCATTCAAGATTTCTCTAAAATCGCTCGGCCTATGACCCATCTTCTCGAAAAAGATGCTCCTTTTATCTTCTCTCCTGAGTGCATCGAAGCTTTTGAAACATTAAAGAAAAAGCTTACGGAAGCACCCATTCTAGTTGCCCCCGACTGGGATTTACCCTTTGAGCTCATGTGCGATGCAAGTGATTTTGCTATCGGTGCAGTCTTGGGGCAACGCAAAACTAAGCATTTTCAGCCTATCCATTACGCAAGTAAAACTATGACTGAAGCTCAAACCCATTACACCACTACAGAAAAAGAATTATTAGCTGTGGTGTATGCGTTTGAAAAGTTTCGGCCATACCTTATCTTGACCAAATGCGTGGTGTATACGGATCACTCGGCCCTCAAATATCTCTTTGCAAAACAAGATGCAAAGCCGAGATTGCTCCGTTGGGTTCTCCTCCTACAAGAATTTGATATCATTATACGTGATAAAAAAGGAGCTGAGAACCTGGCTGCTGATCATCTATCCCGATTAGAGAACCCTCACCAAGATGTGTTCGAGAAAAAGGAAATAAACGAAACATTTCCTCTCGAAACACTCAATGTGGTTTCTTTTCATGGAGACTCTTCTACCCCAAGGTTTGCTGACTTTGCAAATTACCATGCGGGTAACTTTGTGGTGAAAGGGATGTTGTCCCAACAGAAAAATAAATTCTTTAAAGATGTGACACATTACTTCTGGGACGACCCCTATTTGTTCAAAATTTGCGCGGATCAAGTCATCAGGCGATGTGTATATGGTCAGGAAGCTATTGACATTCTCAAAGCTTGCCATTCTGGACCTACCGGGGGACATCATAGCCCCAACTACACCGCCAAGAAGGTGTTTGATTCCGGATTCTATTGGCCCAAGATTTATAAGGATGCCCATGAATTTGTCAAAACCTGTGACGCTTGTCAGCGTCACGGGAATATCTCACAAAGAAATGAAATGCCGCAAAACGCCATTCAAGTGTGTGAGATTTTTGACATCTGGGGCATTGACTTTATGGGGCCATTTCCTTCTTCTCGCGGTAACAAATACATACTCGTGGCCGTTGACTACTTGTCAAAATGGGTTGAAGCTAAGGCTTTACCTACCAACGATGCCCGAGTTGTTGTGAAATTCTTAAAATCTCTATTTGCTAGATTTGGAACTCCACGAGCCATAATCAGTGATCGTGGTACGCATTTTTGCAATGACCAATTTGATAGAGTCATGCAGAAGTATGGTGTAACTCACCGTCTCTCTACTGCGTACCACCCCCAAACAAGTGGGCAAGTGGAAGTTTCTAACCGGGGGATAAAAAGAATTCTTGAGAGGACGGTTGGTGAAAATCGTGCCTCTTGGTCGGATAAGCTAGATGACGCACTCTGGGCCTTTCGTACAACTTATAAAACACCCATCGGGTGCACTCCATACAAGCTTGTATACGGAAAGGCATGTCATCTACCGGTCGAGCTTGAGCACAAGGCATACTGGGCCTTGAAACATGCCAACTTTGATATTCAGACAGCTGGTGATCACCGGAAAGTTCAAATGAATGAATTAAATGAACTGCGTGATCAAGCTTACGAGAACTCTTTGATCTACAAGCAAAAGACAAAGAAGATTCATGACTCAAAAATCAATAACCGCGTTTTCAACGTCGGTGATCGAGTCCTTCTTTTCAATTCAAGATTGAAGATTTTCTCGGGAAAATTAAAATCCCGCTGGTCTGGACCATTTACCATTGCTAAGGTTTATCCTTATGGTACCATTGAGTTATCTCAACCCGATGGTCCTAATTTTAAAGTGAATGGTCATCGAGTGAAGCATTACTTTGGAGAGGACATTCCCCCTGTGGTTGTCCCGGACTTACAAACTTTCCCCATGAACCAATGAATTCGGGGTCGAGTCAAGCTAGCGACTCGGTAATCAAAAACAGTAGCTTAACATGGGTTTTAACCCATATTTCTGACTTCTTTCTATCTTTCTACCACCCTAGTGTGGGGGGGGGGGGTTGCCCCACATGTTGTGTATATAAGTGTTTCCAAAAAAAAAAATATATATATATATCCTTGCTAAATAATGGCCGTAGTATTTCCCTTTTACGTTCTCAGTTTCGGCATAACCGCCGGTACTTTGAATATTGAGGGCAATATTCATTTCTAAGTGTGGGGGGGGGAATTCTCACGAATTTTATCATGTAATTATAACACCCAACTCCCCCATTTTTGGCCAAAAAAATTTTTTTTTTGGAGTAAGTGTTCTACACTTACTCAATTGGTTATCAGTCCGCCTTGTCTAATAAACTAAAGGATTGGCAAATCCAGGAGCAATCGGCTCTTGGTAAAGATATCTCAAATCCGTTGACGGCTTGCAATTTGCCCAAAATTGTATGGTATTCAGCTCACCATATCCTAAAAAGTGAAGAGTTGGCTAGCCCGTAAGTTTATGGCTTGTGGTAAAGGCAGTGGAAAAACCATAATTGGTAATCAGCTCACCAAAGATAATATTGATAATTTATCTAAGAGTTGGCTAGTCCAGAGCAAACGGCTTCTGGTAAAGACAAATCAAATCCGTTGGAAGCTGGTGGTTTGCTCAAAATCACATGGTTATCGGTGTACCATGGTTCTTACTTGAACTAAAACAGTACCATGTGGCTATTGGTACACTAAAACTCGTTTGGTGGTCGAAGGTTGCCTAAACTAAACAGAAATGGTCTTCGGCAAACGAGACCTGATCGGTTGAGAATCTATTTAATAGTTATAATAGAAACCACTCGACTAATGGTTAATACCAAAAAGGTGACGGAAATGGTGTTCGGTATTTGAATGCCCGATCGGTTGAGAAGTGAAAAATCCTATACCACTCGACTTATGGTATGTTAAAACCCGTTTAACGTTCGGCAGTTGCCTAAACTCTATAGAAATGGTTCTCGGCTAACGAGGACCTAAACGGTTAGGAAATCAAATAATCTGTTCCGCCTGACTATTGGTTAACTCATTCACG